>CM046883.1:2547033-3056362 GCA_025688845.1 Cucumis hystrix | reverse complement strand
TCATCTGCATCTTCGACGTGTTGCATCAGTCGTCCTCATCTGCATCTTCGACGTGTTGCAGCAGCCGTCCTCATCTGCATCTTCGACGTGTTACAACAGTCGTCATCATCTGCATCTTCAACTTGTTGCAGCTGATTCATCATCATCTCCATCTTCGATATGCGAATCTCCATCTGCATCTTCGATGTGCCGCAACCGTCACCATCTGCGTCTTCGATGTGCGGATCTCCATCTCCATCTCCGTCTTCCATGTGTCGTAGTCGGTCGAATCTCCATCTCCATTTCCATCTTCGATGTGCCACAGTCGATCGAATCTCCATCTCCATTTCCATCTTCGATGTGCCGCAGCCGATCGGATCTCCATCTCCATTTTCGTCTTCAATGTGTCGCAGCCGATCGGATCTCCATCTCCATCTCCATTTTCGATCAAGCTTGGTGTGCTCCATCTTCAAAAGATAAAAGTGAAAGAAAAAAAAAAGAATTATCGAAAAAAAAAATAAAGAAAAAAAGAAAAAGACAAAAAAAAAAAAAAAGGAAAAAATAAAAAAAAGGTTAAAAAAAGTATTTAAAAAAATTAAGAACGAAAAGGAAAGAAAAAAGTTTTTTTTTTTTTTAAAGTAATCGAAAAAAAAATATAAGAAAGAAAAAAAAAGAAAAAGAAAAGAAAATTAAAACACAAAGAATAGAAAAAAAAGTTGAAGAAGAATCCTCAGGAGGAATGGTGTGAAGGAAGTGCTGTGATTTTTGTTTTCACTCATTCTTCTCTATTTATAAAGTAGGGAAGGTGGCAAATCTCAACCAAACTTCTCAACAAAATGGGGAGATTGAGTTGGGAGTTGAGATTGAGTTATGGATTAAAGAAAAATTCTCTTGGCCATATTCCAAAGGATTTTTATTAAAATCAAAATTCATTTTAAAACTGACATTGGGTTGTATTCCAAACTTCATATAACATTTTAACTACACTTATGTCTAAATGCATAGTGTTATTAATTTGACATATCAACTGAAGTCAAAGTCAAGAACAAATCACTTGTATTTTTTATTTCAGCTTATCATTTTCGAGACTCGCCCACCCATACACGTGCACTAATCTCGAAAAGGGGCATTTGTTGAGCAAGAAATTTTGACCAATTAAAGCATGCCACATCATCACAGTAAATATGGTCCAATAAACAAATGAGCTCAAGTCCAAGCCTAACAAGCAAATGAACCCAAGTCCAAGCCCACCTAAAGCCCATAAAATTTCTCTATAAATAGAGACCTTTGTCATTCATTTTAGAGGGTCTTTTGTCGAAGGAAGAATTGAAGTTCTGAAGTTCTGAAGAATTGAAGATTCAAACTTCTACAAGCTCTCAAGACGTGCAATATCAACAACTTCTAAAAGATTGAATACTCAGAAGATTAAACTTTCCTTGGATTCCAGAAGTTTGAACTGATTCCAGAAGATCGAAGTTCAAATCGACTTGCAACTACAACATCCTAAAGACCGAAAATCAAGAAGTTCTAAGTTTTAACTTGTATTCGAGAGAAAACATCAAATGAGTAAATACTAGAGATTGTATTCACAATATTCATCAATATATAAAATTCAATTCCACGAAATACATTTATTTGAAATCTCGTGTGAACAATCATTTTTCCTTTTACTAATTCTTCCTTCTTCAACGTCCCAAAACCTATTTTACACATTACTCTGCCACAACAATCCTATTGTTTCTACCTTTTCTTTTTCCCTCTTTTCCATATAATTGAATTGATTAAAGAAAAAAATGAATTACAAAAAAAGAAAAATGGTAATTTATAAAAGATAAGATTTCAAAAATAGAAAATTTTACAAAATATTTACCACCAACAAATTATATATTTTGTTAATTTTAAAATAGTCATTTATAAAAATTAGTTAAAATTTAGTAAAAAAAATTGCTAAGGTTTAAATGATATTTGGAAAGATAAAAAGTTAAATAATATTTGGAATATTAAAAAAGTAGCAAAAATTTGTTAACATTTGGCGGAAGATTTGAGAAGCTCTTAATATATATTTTTTAAGATGAAAAATTAAATAAGATTTAGAAATATTTGAAAAATTGTATAATTATCTAACGAGATGCAGCAGAAATCTAAAACAATTGATAATTTAAACAATATTAATATTTTAGAAAATACAACTTTTTAGGCCCCGGAGGCGCGAGAAGAGAAAACCAAATTGAATATCTCAGGCGATGATGATGCCGTTGGAATAAATTGAGGTCTCGTACAGTTTCCTTTTTCTTCTTTAGTTTAAAAATAACACCGCAAGTTTAGCGGCGTTCTTTGATTGGAGAACCGCAACTGTTCTTTTGCCTTTAGCGCACCGTGGTCTCCACGTGATTATAAATATAGAATGCAATGTTTATACTATTTTTGTTTGCAATAATTTAAAAGTCATATTTATCATTTTTGTAATAGGAAAAAAGACATGTCATTAACTATTTTTGTCATCTGATGCAATTTTTCATAATAAAAGACTCCTAGAAAATAAAATAAACAATAATACTAATATAATATGCCAAAATGAATGATAAAAAATATAAAGGTTTTCTTTGGAGGAAATTATAATGTTTAGTTTGGTAATATATATTTTTTTGTTTATTAGATATATGTTTGTTACTCATTTTGTTTTATGTATTTTTTTTTTCATTTTCAATGTCTTCTATAATTTAAAGAAAATGAATTATTTGTCTATGACACTTAATTTTAAAAAAATAAAATAGAAAATAAATGGTTTGCTAAAACGATACTATCCATAAGACTTGGGTTTAGGGTTTAGGGTTTAAAATGGTAAAAACTCGTGAGTTGAAGACATTTAATTTCATAATAATTAAGAAATCTTAACGTTAGAATATGAATTGATTACATTATAAATAAAAACAAGCTTAATTTTTTTAAAGTTTGACTTTTTTATTTTTTATTTATTTACAGAATTCCAATGCATAGAGGGATGGATTAATTTTTAAATTTTTGCAAACTTTTATTTTTTAATCAATACTACATGGTAAGTGTAATATTGTAATATAAAATATGGAAACTAATTAAAAAATAATAATTCTACAAACCTAACTTCCACTTATAAACTTATTTATTTATAAAATAGGGTAGGGAAATTGTGATTCCATTGAACCTAAATTTAAAAAGAATAAGGTTGGAAAGTTAATTATAATTAGAAAGGAAAATGATAGTACGTGGCTGAATTAGGTATTTAGAAATCCCAAAATGTGAAAGATTATGGGGAGAACCGTATCCCTCTCAATTACACACACAATTATTCCAAATTTGCCCAAATTGACTCAGCCCTCTTGCGAAACTTCCCCAACTTGGCCTTTCCATTTTAAATTATACACAAAATTCTTTTTATTCTATGTACCCACCACCTTTTTTCTTATGCTGTACCCTCCATTCATTTTCATCATTAATTATATTTAATGCTACTTTTAGTGAGCTATGTCCATCTTATTCATTTTTTTATTTCCATTGATTTCGACCTTAAATTTTATATTTACATCTTATCACTTAACTTATATCAACCATATAACAAAGGGAAAAAAGACAATGAAAGTACTGAATTCAGTGAAAATCTAGAAAATTGAAATAAATATATCACATTTAAGGGGATATAGAATTGGGACCTCTAAATATATTCCCAATACTTAGGTTCACATAGATAAAACTAATCCAATTCGAGTTTTTTTGTAAATTTAATTAATTTAAAAATACAATCTTAACATTTCTACTCTAGGTTTAATAAATTCATACTCTTTATTTATTGTAAGCTTTAGAAATAAATGCTCTATAAAATAAGTTTAGATTGAAATTATACATTTATAAGTATAAAAAGTTTTGGGTATTCTCAACTATTTATAAATAACTATAGTAATACTATTTGAAATTATTTATTACCATTACTCTTTTCATCTCTTTATTGTGATGTTTACTTTTTTTATTTTTGAAACTAAAATAGTTTATCTTCATTTTCTAGCCTATAGAGAATTATTATTATACTAAGCTTCAAATTAAATGTAAGATTGATTAAAAGTAAGAAGTAGTAAATACGAACTTTGGAAGGAGACAATAATAAAATGAGATTTAAAATAGGACCAAAATGATAATTTGAGTATTTAATTAATAGGAATAGGAAAAAGTCAAAATAAAGAGAAAAATAAAAAAAAAGGACTGTAATGATCCCGTGATCAAAACGAAGGGTCGTTTTGAAATTGGAGGAGGAACAGAGTGCACCTCAAGGTAGAGGAACACTTCCCTCGTCCCTCTTGGTGGCTCTTAACTTTACCCGCCAGATCAGTTCCAAGAACAAAGTGGCACGCAGCCCTAAGTCTCTCATTCCCTTTCCAATCTCCACACGCCCCTTCCTTCCTCTCCCTGAGAACGACGACCTCCACCATCTCCATTTCTTCTCCCACTTCCAGGCTCCCCATAACTTTCTCCTTATCCTCATCCTGATCGTCATTCATATATAATGGCTTCGGCCTCTGCCTCTGCTCTGCTCAGAGCTTCTAGAGCAAGGTTATTTTCCCCTTCTTTATGCTTCAGAGCCTTTCCCTCTGCTTCTTCTCCCAAGCCTTCCTCCCTCTCTTTTGTTTCTACTTATAGATCTCTTTCTGCTTCCTCTGCCTTTCGATCGACTGCTCGCTGGAGCCACGGTGTCGGTTGGCGTTCTCCTCTTAGTCTTCGTGCTCAGATCAGAGCCGTTGCTCCTGCGATTGAACGTCTCCACCGCAAATTCTCTTCCATGGGTATCACCTACAACATCTAGCTCTCTTATTATTATTTCATTTCGTGTGAAATGATCTTTTCTGGATGTTATTGTTTGGTTGCGATGTTTATTGATTTAAATATTATCTGTTGCTGCTGTCACTGAAATATGTAGAGCTTAGACGTCTGTCTTTCTCTGGTTCGTTTTTTGATCTATATGGTTTCTCGGGGCTTGATGTGTTGTGAGGATGTAATTTGATGCTGCATATTCGAGACAATGTTTTATTTTTCATTTTTTTACTTCAGTTTTATTGTGATTAAGCATTGTTATGGTTTCAGCTGCTGAAAATCCTTTCAAGGAAAATTTAACGAGTCTTCCTAAGCCTGGCGGTGGAGAATTTGGGAAGTATTACAGTCTACCGTCTTTGAATGATCCGAGAATTGGTAACTATTTCGAACTTACTACTGCAGAAGGAAATTTATTTATTAATTTTTTAGTGTATTCTTTTTGCTTAATGTGAATACTCATTCTGTTTTTACGTTTTTGGTTGGCAGATAAGTTGCCTTACTCCATCAGAATATTACTTGAATCTGCAATTCGGAACTGTGACAATTTCCAAGTGAAAAAGGAAGATGTCGAGAAAATTATTGATTGGGAAAACAGTTCCCCAAAGCAAGTTGAAATTCCTTTTAAACCTGCTCGTGTCCTACTGCAGGTGTGGTTTGGTAGATTCTGAGATTTTCATGGATGGTTTTGTTGTTTTCTGTCATTGTTCTTTTAAAATTGTTCCATCTCTAACATTCCATGATCCCAGGATTTTACCGGGGTACCAGCGGTTGTTGATCTTGCTTGTATGCGAGATGCCATGAACAAACTGGGAAGTGATTCCAACAAAATCAATCCCCTGGTATGTTTTTACTTCTTAAATACCTTTATACTACCCGTTGGTGGTAAAATGGGAGTTGATTTTGTGGGATCTGAACTAGTTGGTTTAATTCACTGCCTTGACCAATGGTCTCACATCTTATGCAGTAGTTATGATATCCTTTTTTCGAGTTATCAATTCTTTTGTTGTCATTTACATCTGTCATGCAAGTTACTGTTGATATGCTTAAATATCCAAATTTATGACGTCTATGTTTCTTTCGATAAGTTTCTAATTGGAATGAGCGTCTGTTCTGTAGGTTCCTGTAGACCTTGTGATTGATCATTCAGTTCAAGTTGATGTAGCTAGATCAGAAAATGCAGTTCAGGCCAATATGGAGCTTGAATTCCAAAGGAACAAGGAAAGATTTGCTTTCCTAAAATGGGGGTCTAATGCATTCCAGAATATGCTGGTTGTTCCTCCTGGGTCTGGTATTGTGCATCAGGTAACCCAATATCTAAAGTGAACTAGAAGTTTCTGCAGTGTAAAATTTGACTTTTAAGAAGTTGTTCTGTTTCGGCTAACAGGACTATGTTAGTACAGCATTTTCTTTTTGTTTAGTATTGAATTTTAAAATTTTACATATGAATGTTGCAGGTCAATTTGGAATATCTTGGAAGAGTGGTTTTCAACACCAGTGGTTTGCTCTACCCTGATAGCGTTGTTGGAACTGATTCTCACACAACAATGATTGATGGTTTGGGGGTTGCTGGTTGGGGTGTTGGAGGTATCGAGGCAGAAGCTGCAATGCTTGGACAGGTTATTAAGTTCTGGTCATTTGTTTTCATTTATTGACTTCTATTGATTCAGTACATATATTGCTGTGTTATCTTGAAGGCTTGTGTTGAGTTCTATACTGATCATTGAATTTTATAATTGATAGCCAATGAGCATGGTATTGCCTGGTGTTGTTGGGTTCAAGTTATCTGGAAAATTACGAAATGGGGTCACTGCTACTGACTTGGTTTTGACTGTGACACAAATGCTGAGGAAGCATGGTGTTGTTGGCAAATTTGTTGAGTTCTATGGTAATTAAAACTTATACATTATCAATGAGCTGTTTTTGACGTAGTTTTACTTTTCAGCTGATAGTGTTTGTATGTGGATGTGATTGTAGGGGATGGCATGGAGGAACTATCTTTAGCTGACCGGGCTACAATTGCAAATATGTCTCCTGAGTATGGTGCAACTATGGGGTTCTTTCCGGTGGATCATGTTACCTTGCAATATCTCAAGTTAACTGGAAGAAGTGATGAAACTGTGGGTGTTATGTTAGTGCATTGATAAATAAGTTGTATAGAATAGTGAAATCCTGTATAACTTGTCTTTTCCCTGACCATAGGTGTCGATGATCGAAGCTTACCTCCGGGCAAATAAAATGTTTGTTGACTATAATGAGGTAAAATCATACATAGCAGTTTTCTTATTTCTTTTATGAGTGCTTACCTCCTGGTCATCTGATTTTTATATGTAGCAGTAGTCGTTTTCTTATGTTTGGTCGGTTCTTATTGTTCAGCCCCAACAAGAAAGAGTTTATTCATCTTACCTACAATTAGACCTTGCGGATGTCGAGCCATGCATTTCGGGACCAAAAAGGTGTGTGGGTCTTGGTCAATATCTTCTTTGCCCATCATGTCTAGGTTCCTAAATGCAGGTTTTAATGTTTTATACCTGAACCTTTCATTGAGTATTATAGTTTCTGATTTTACATCTGTTATGTCACAGACCTCATGATCGTGTGCCTTTGAAGGAGATGAAGTCTGATTGGCATGCTTGCCTTGATAACAAAGTTGGGTTTAAGGTATGTGTATTACTCTTGCTATCGCATATGGTGTGACCAAAAAATTTGTTATAGCATTTTTTTAAAGAGAAATTGACAAGAGTCTTAACATAATTTTTTTTTCATTCTATAAATATTTTCAATTCTTGTTTCAATTCAAGGGATTTGCTATACCAAAAGAAGCACAAGATAACGTGGCGAAGTTTTCATTTCACGGACAGCCAGCTGAGCTTAAACATGGTAGCGTTGTTATTGCAGCCATAACAAGTTGTACCAACACGTCAAACCCTAGTGTTATGTTAGGGGCTGCTCTTGTAGCAAAAAAAGCTTGTGAACTTGGTTTACAGGTACTCATGGGCAAGGGAGTTCAATTAATTTAAGAGACCCTTCTTGTTTCCCTTCCTTTTCCAGTCTTAGCATGTTAATTATACCTTCTAAATGTTACACCAGGTCAAGCCATGGGTGAAAACAAGTCTTGCACCGGGCTCAGGAGTTGTGACAAAATACTTGCTGAAGAGGTAATTGATACATCACAGTCATCTAGTCTAGTAACATTCTCATTTCCTGGCTTCTTTCTTTTCTTTTGAAATATTTAAAGAACAATTGAAAATATTTAATAACTGTTCTTTCCCTTTTTGTTTCAAAAGATATTCATAATTGTCATTTTTTTATGATGATATCTACTCTGCCTTTTATAAATAAAATAATGAAAAAAATTATTAAAGGGGGACATTGCCTATTTAGATATCAATGAAAACACGTTTTTTTAATTAAAAAAATCAAGGAATGGAATGTTACAAATAATCTTTTAGCTTCTTTTATTTAAAAAGGATAAAATCGTTGGCATTTTTCTTATCTAAAATATTTCATTGCTTTTGTTTCCTTGTATTTGATTGATGCAGTGGACTACAGCCATATCTAAATCAGCAGGGCTTCAATATAGTTGGCTATGGCTGTACAACCTGTATTGGGAATTCTGGGGATTTGGATGAATCAGTATCTGCTGCTATATCCGAGAACGGTAATTTTAGAATACGATAAACTAGTAGATCTTGTAATCAGGGAATGTGGTTGTTTTATAAAACAGGCTGACTTTACTCATTGGATAAGATTCGACAAGTATTCTGTTTCGTTTTCACCTTCTTAATTCTAATTTTCGTAAGGACTTTTTGCAGATATTGTTGCAGCTGCTGTGCTCTCTGGAAACCGGAATTTTGAGGGTCGTGTTCATCCACTGACCAGAGCCAACTACCTTGCTTCACCTCCCTTGGTGGTAGCTTATGCTTTAGCTGGCACGGTATGCATGGCAGTTTCTTTATCTATTATTGCAAGAGTGTCTAATAATAATAGTAGTAGTAGTAGTAAAAAGGCCCCCGTATTAGTATTATTATTTTATTTTTATTACAATTCGTATTATATTTATTATTATACACTCTCACGCTCTTGCAACCTTTACAAGCAATTCCAAATAGACGACGTTCTTTTAACCTCCCTGGGAACTGATTTGGGTGATGTATAGTGTCTTGATTTTTCAACTCTTAATGTTGGCAAAATATACATTTTCTTGAGTAAGAACTTTAGGGTTTGGGGTTTTTGTGAGCTACTTTCTCACAGTTGCTGAAAAATTATTGAGTTAAATTGTGTCACAAGCTACTATAAAAGGATCATATTTTGCTATAATTTTGTGAAAATCTTGAATTATGTGGCTCTGACCTGGTACTATTTTGTCAAACATGAAATAACTTGAACGAATTTTCCAGGTTGATATTGACTTTGAGAAGGATCCCATTGGAAAAGGAAAGGATGGAAAGGATATCTATTTCAGAGATATCTGGCCTTCTACGGAGGAAATAGCCGAGGTAGATGTTTTTTTTATAATTTTGTTGAAGGTCAGTGAAATACGTTTTGGCAGGAATAAGAGATTTAACTGGTTTAAAACATGTATTAGGTTGTTCAATCTAGTGTATTGCCCGACATGTTCAAAAGTACTTATGAATCAATTACAAAAGGAAACCCAATGTGGAACCAACTTTCAGTACCTGATGGCACCCTGTACTCATGGGACCCCAAGTCCACCTATATTCATGAACCACCCTACTTCAAGAATATGACCATGGACCCTCCAGGAGCACATGGCGTTAAGGATGCTTACTGCCTCTTGAACTTTGGAGATAGTATCACTACAGATCACATTTCCCCTGCAGGAAGCATCCACAAGGACAGCCCTGCAGCAAAATACCTTCTTGACCGTGGAGTGGATCGCAGGGATTTTAATTCTTATGGAAGTAGGCGAGGCAATGATGAAGTGATGGCAAGGGGTACTTTTGCCAACATCCGCCTTGTTAACAAGCTTTTAAATGGTGAAGTGGGCCCCAAAACCGTTCATATTCCCACCGGAGAGAAACTTTATGTCTTTGATGCAGCAGAAGTAAGTATCTTAGTTTTCACATACTGTTTATTAAATAGATAGTATGCATGCTATTCCGCACTATTTTTCTGTTTTCTTTTCATAGCGACTGTTCTATGCTTGCTCTTGCCTTTGCTTTTGTTTTTTAATGGAGTGAAGAAAACAACAGCAGAGGAATGTTGTTGAAAATTTGTTAGCTCTCTATTGTAGGGTACATGACGGTCTTTTTTTGTGTTCTACTTTTATTTTCCTAGATGTAAATTTCATATTGCTCATGAGAAGCTGTTGTTCCCATCTCATATGATATCTTTTTTGTTGTTTCACTTTATAATGTTTGTCGATTTAGAATTTCTGTACACCATCTTTGATGATGACTTTGTTCTTATGATCTATTTTCTGTTTTCAGAGATACAAGTCAGCCGGTCAAGACACCATTGTACTGGCTGGGGCTGAGTATGGAAGTGGAAGCTCTCGGGATTGGGCTGCCAAGGGCCCAATGTTGTTGGTGAGATATAAAGATATTCTATTTTCTAATTCATGCAAAATGGATTTTTCCGTTTTTATTTTTTGCATATTGACGTTGCATTGACTGATCTTCTATACTTAATCTTGCACCAGGGAGTTAAAGCTGTTATTGCAAAAAGCTTTGAGAGAATTCATCGTAGTAACTTGGTGGGAATGGGTATCATTCCACTATGTTTCAAGGCTGGTGAGGATGCCGATTCACTCGGATTGACTGGTCATGAGCGTTACTCAATTGATCTCCCAGACAACATAAGCGAGATAAGGCCTGGTCAAGATGTGTCTGTCACCACTGATTCTGGCAAATCTTTCACCTGTACGGTGCGCTTCGACACTGAGGTAATTCCACATTCTTTTCCTTTCACCACATTTCTCAGCTCGAAATGCAAGCTTTTCGTCTTCCCTGCCCGAAACATATCAAATTGGCTCCTAATTACGATTCCTCTACAGGTGGAGCTGGCGTATTTCAACCATGGTGGCATCCTTCCCTACGTTATTCGAAATCTCATCAAGCAATGAGCAACACTTGAGGAGTTTTCTTGTTTAGCAGCATCAGCCATAGGGGGCTTGGGCGTGAACTCGCCCTTTTCTTATTCCCCATTTTCGTTAATAAGGAAATAGAAAATCCCTGATGGGACTCAATTTTTTTGAATAGAGAGCGATCTATAAGCAGCAGGTTAGCCTGTCTAAGAACTGGCGAGGTTGTATTTATTTCAATTGTAACGATTATTTTCATCTGATAGTATTAATCCTGTCGCTGTTTCATATCTCACCCTCTTTCATTTTAGTATTACTCAATATGGTTGGCAATGGCATCCACATTGTTAGAGAATAAAAATCAATTGAGTATGTTTGATCGATTGGGGAAGAGGGGAAGCCATTTCTTTTGGTTCTTTTCTAATGTTCGAAACCCTGAATCCTGAACAGAGCATAATGCAGCTAGCATTACACAAATGAAAGTTATAGCAGAAGAAGAGGCTCTCATGGTTAGTCTTAGATTACAATTTTTTTCGGAGACAACCATTGACACAAGTTGTTAACCAACTAAACCAACGACCTCTCCACCATCTCATCAAGAGAGGAGGCTAAATTTGCAATAGTATTAACTAATTTGTTCTCTATGTGACGTATTAGTGAGGTTATCAACAAAAATAATATCCTTAAGGAGGATGTTTACGAAGATCAAGATTCCATTATACCCAGTACCCACCAGCGTCAATCATGGACAGACCTTTCAAAATTGGTTCCACTTTCGGTATAGTGATACTTGTGCTTTTGCTATCGAATTCACCAATCCATATATTCCTGTTCTATCAACATTCATTACACTTTTTCATGTTCTATCAACACACTTTCCAAACTCTTGAAAGTTCTTTGGATCCACTCTTTAATTTAAACCCCATTGTACTAGCCCTTGTAAATTTCATTATTATGTTGGGAATGGAATAGAAGTGGAGTGAATGCTTTGCTGGTGTAAGTATCAAAGATGAACATTTCAGCGGACATGGCGATATATACATTAATATATTCATAAATCAAAGGTTTGACATGAATATTTAATATTTATGAATGATCGTTTTTAAAACACAACAAATGTCATTTATATATATAGTTCAATATCGATATATTTTGATTCTTGATTTTAATTATATGATCGCTTTTTCAGAAGTTTGAAAATTTTTCAAAATCATTAATGAAAAATTCAACCCCTCCCAGAAAAAGTGTGTGTGCCTATGCATTGTTGAAGTGAACCATAGAAAATTGAGGTTGAAAGGAGGAAGGCAAAAACAATGATGGTTTAAATAAGATTACTTCATTTTACCAAAAAAGTATTTGATGTGTTCCAAAAGAAATAAAAATAAACTATATTCTTTTTCAAATAAAAGGATAATCTTTAAAGAGATATTTTTAAAAATAGCAAAATGAATTAAAATATTTACAAGTTATAACAATTTTTTTTACTTTTATCAATGATAGCTACTAATAAAAGGATATCACTAACTCTCAAATGTTTGTTATTTATAGAATCTAAAATTTTGCTATAACTTGTAAATATTTTATCAAATTTGCTATATATATATATATACATTTTTTTTTGACAATTTTCCATCTTTAAATTCAAACATAGAAGGCCACCAACAGTTGATTAAATTCACTTTGGAAGAAGAACCAATTTGGCAAGATTTATTCTTGAATGTAGAACTGAATCAAATCAATTGTTAAAATTCTTTTCCACGTGATCTTCTTCCGTTTTTTCATTTCTTTTAAAGGAAAAGAGACATGATTGAAAAAACATAAGAATTTTTTTTTAGTATAAATTAAAGGTCGGAGAACTTAAATCTTATCCTTAGATATTTATAAATGTAATCCTTGACCTTTTCTTTTACTGTAATGAGAATAATAGTGCCCATGCTAAAAAAAAAAAGATAAAGTCACTATAATGTAGTTTTATTTCATTCAAAAAGTTAAACAAATGTAGATTCTGTTTGAAATTGTTATTTTTGGAAAATGTATTTAAATAAGTTTGATTTAAGATAGTTACGATTTTTCAAAATTATAAATTTTTTAATTTCAATTTAAGTATTAAGATTTTAAATTAAAAAATTGAATGAGTAATAAAAATAAAACTTTGAATAAATAAAAAAAAATTGAATTCTTATAACATATCATTTAGTTACTAAATTTAATTTAATTGGACTTATAAAATACCATTTTAGTAATCAATTTATATTTCATCACATTTTCATAAAAAAGGTATCCACCGGTTTGAATTTATGAGAAAGATCTTATTTGATCCTTACAATAGAAACTCAAAGCCATTTATAACAACAAATTAAAACCTCAATTCAAACAATCACACTAATCACATAAAGATAACGCAAGATAGCTCCATGGACATGGATACTTTTTAAAGTTTTGGTCACAGGAACAACTCAATAAGCATCTGTCCAAAATTTTACAAGAGAAAAATCTAATTAAAGTAACAAATCCAATTAAACTTTGTATCAGACTTGAGATGATATAAAAAGTAAGAGATGGAATTGGATGCAAAACACAACTTTAATATAATATTCTAAGCCTCATTAGAGATGTGCATCATGTGATGTGACCAATTAATTTACTCCTCAATTATGAGATCCATGTTAATAATTTTGGTTTTTTTCTAAAAAAAAAACATTTGGTCACTTTTGCTCAGTGCATAAATTACCAATATTATTCCTCCCTTTCTATTTGTTGTGTACTGTTATTTGGATCCTTGTGTTTAACAGTAGCATAATATAAATTAAATAACTATTGTAAGATTCAAGTACGCCAAAATAATATAGTAAAATTGATCATGTATTTGTACACAACTGTCTACTAATCTTTTTTGATATACCAAAAAAAATTATTGTTAGTCAATTTACTTAAAGAATTATTGCTTGATTTGACACCCATAAATATAAATTTATGACTCTTAAATTAACCTATTTCAATGATAATTGTCATATACTTTTTAAATTGGTTACGAAATAAAATTCACCTAAATTATTTAACTCACAATTTTGTCAATAGTACATGAAATGGCATATCCCAATATTTGATTCTTTGCTTGCAACTTTTAAACGTGTTGTGAAATTTTAAAAGTATTTAGTAGTTCTTTTATTTGATTTTTGTAGTTTAACAAATATGAAGAAGCTGTTCAAACTCTCCATCTTATTACTAAGCTAATGATTGTTTACAGTGTTAAGTTAATTATATATAATCGTTTGTGGTTCTTATAGTCTATCAAATTATAACGATATGTTATGTTAGTTTGTGTTATTATTGCTCTTGATCTGTTTGGAGGTTTACAAAAAAAAAACAATCAATTATCCCACCTTCATAATATTCACAAAAGCATCCACAAGTCATATAGTTGTCAAGTGTATAAATATATAAAATGTTGTCCTTTATCATGCTAGTGACACAATAGACTCAAAATTAACGATACAAAAATATACTAATTAGATAAATTTTCAATGTTAAAAAATGTGTTACAAGTCTAATATATAAGTGTAATATGTCAAACGATTGACCTCCATCTTTCATGTTTATATAGACTTTCTAAATATTAAAATAAGTACTTACAATCATAAAAAGAGTTTATAAATCGGGACACTTGCAAAAATGACAAAAACGAAGCATGATCCACACATCAAGAGGTAAAATGTCACAAATGCTCTCGTTACTAATATACGTTTGATACACCTTATACATGTCTGATACACCTGATACTTCTTGATACACCCGATACATTTGATTGATATACTTGATGCACCTGATACTCTTTGATACACTTGATACCTTTTGATACACACCCGAAACATCACTAATATATGTTTGACTGCAGATACATTTAGTATTCTTCACTTACACAATTGATTGATTAAATGCACTTGATATGCTTGAAGTCCTACTTATACACTTGATATACTATTGATACACACTTGTAAACTTGATTCATATACTTGATAATGATTCAATTTACTATATGCTTTAACAATATATTGTTGATATACTTGATAGTGGTACACTGAGTTACATAATTCATATACTTAATAATACTCTAATGAACTGCATAAAATTTGAAAAAACGAAAATTACGTAGTAAGTATATTAACCAATTAATACATATAATATAAGTATATGACAACACTGATATATGAAACTGAGACAAAGTAAAATAAAAAAATTAATGTAAAAAAATAAAACAAAATAATTTAGAATCAGATTCAATTCAAAATACACATCGAAAAAAGTAAAAAAAAAATAATTCACAAATGAAGTTAAATTACTCCAATCAACAACTATTATATTATATTTAATATTGCAATTATTGTAGTATTGATGTTTTAAAATTAAGATTAAGACAGAAAGAATAAATAATTTGTCTAAAATATGAATAAACAAATAATTATGGCCTTAAAAAGTGAGAGAATAAATAAATAATGAATAACGTATAAAAAAGAGGAAGAGAAATAAATTATTGAAGAGTAATTTAGAAATAATAAAAAAATTTAAGATGGAGAAGTGAAAATTATGTCATATTTACAAAATTCTAAAACAATGTCCTATAACTGCTATATCATATTCTTAAAACGCTATCATATACAATTTCTCTTATAAATACTTATAAACACAATCAAACAATCTCCAATCTTATTAATTTCTAAGTTTTTACTTTTTGGTACCACACTCATATAGTAATCAGTTCATATCTATACATAGGCCAAACATAATATCATCCTGACACTCATAAAAATAGCCAACCACCACTCGTATTCACTCATTTAAACACCTCATTAATCATCCATCTCACACCCCCCAACCTCTCCCACCCCAGTTTCTTGGTAAACTACAATTTAACTATTGACGTGTCCATTTCTCTACCAAATATATTTTGATACTATAAAATATGAAAAAAATTTGTACAAAAAGTGATTGTAAGAGGTTATACAAAATCTTTAGATCTACTTACGTTCATTGTGTCATGAAAACCGACATTTAAATCAAATAAGAAATCAACAATTAATTAATGGTATGTTTTGTTAGCTAGCTATGAAATTATAGAAAGAAAAAAGAATCAAATTTCGTAATCACGTTTGATTATATAAACCTATGGTATAAGTTTTAAAAGGGTTTGTACTACGTCCTGCACAGAAAATCACAACCAGCCATTATACCAAACCCCTACTAAATAAATAAATAATATAAACTAATTATGACGTCAATAAAACATATAAAAAGGTTATAGATGAGTACATTCTTTTGCAATTGGTTTGTGGAAGAGAGGGTGAGAGATGGAGAGTAATGATATTTTGGAGCCCTTTGTGGAGCAGTCAGTGGCGAAGCATGAGGCCATAAGCGAGGAGCTGGAGAACATATTATCCAACACACAATTGGGTTACGTGGTTCGAATCCGGCGAGCCGCTTGGATTGAGCTCAAGCTCTTGAGTAAGCTCGCGGCTCCGGCGGTGTTCGTCTATATGATTAACAACTTGATGTCTATGTCCACTCGCATCTTCTCCGGCCAACTTGGTAACCTTCAACTCGCTGCCGCCTCTCTCGGCAACAATGGAGTTCAAATTTTTGCTTACGGTCTCATGGTAACTTCTTCTTCTTCTTTTGAGTGTTAAATTATGAAATGAAAATTAAAATTATCAATCTAACTCTTGAAAAGTTTCAATTTTATGTTTTTAGACAGACTAACAAGTATTTGATACTATAAAACCCAATCTAATAAGGAGTGTGATTTGTTTGGATTTTTCTTATGTTAATAAAACAGTTAGGGATGGGGAGTGCGGTGGAGACGTTATGCGGACAAGCATACGGTGCAGGAAAATACGAAATGTTAGGGATATACTTACAAAGATCAACAATCTTACTAACAATGGTGGCTTTTCTCTTAACTCTCCTCTACATATTCTCAAAACCCATCTTATTGTTCTTAGGAGAATCCCCAGAAATAGCTTCCTCCGCTGCCATGTTCGTGTACGGACTAATCCCACAAATCTTCGCCTACGCCATTAACTTTCCAATACAGAAATTCCTTCAATCACAAAGCGTAGTTCTTCCAAGTGCATACATATCCGCCGCCACGTTGGTGGTTCATTTGTCCCTCAGTTGGGTTGCGGCTTATAAACTTGGGCTGGGCCTTTTTGGCGCCTCATCGGTTCTGAGCCTTTCTTGGTGGATCATCGTGACGGCTCAATTTGTTTACATTTTGAAAAGTGAAAGGTTTAAGCAGACATGGAGAGGGTTTAGTTCGGCCGCGTTTTCAGGGCTGCCGGAGTTTTTCAAGTTGTCTGCGGCGTCGGCGATTATGCTTTGTTTGGAAACTTGGTATTTTCAGATTTTGGTTTTGGTTGCTGGGTTGCTTGAAAATCCTGAATTGGCTCTCAATTCTCTCTCCATATGGTATTTCTTTTCTTTTTTATCCCTCCAATCCTCCATTTTTATTTCATTTACTATTCCTTTGCTATATTTTATTGGGTTTTCAAATATAACAAAAAATATACTAAATTATTTATAAATTTACTAAAATATCAGATTCGCTACTATTTGCATGGATGTGTTTCCAACAATTTCATCGTTTTAATTAAGACAAAGTCAGTCTATTTTAAAAAGTGCTTAAAAAACTTAAATTGAAAAAATAAGAAAAGTTTTATGCATAGCATAGTCTATATTTATATATATATATATATATATATATATATATTTTTTTTTTTTGTATTAAAAAAACGATCATTTAATTGAAGGTTTGAAAGAACTCTTTTATCACTTTTTTTTTTCTTTCTAATTTTTAACCAACAATTGTATCAATCTAAAATTTTGGATAATCAGAAGAATTGAAAAGTAAGAGAAAATTGAGGAAGAATTAGTAAATGCATGTTCCACTAAATTAAAAAAAATGAAGGAAAAGATTTATGTGTATGCATGTATATATATATTAATGTTTCTATATTAAACCAAGCAAAGAAAATATTAGTTAATTTTTTTAAAACAACTTCCATCACTTTTTGCTTTCTAATTTTTTTCGAATAATTGTATCAACAAAGCCAAAATAATTTTAAAGCAAGAGAAAATTAAGGAAGAATTTGTTAATACATGTGTTGGGAGTGTTTTTATAGAAATTTGATAAAAGTAGAACATTTAACACAATATTTAATAAAAAAATAAAGTATAATAAAGAATTTCGTCTTTGGGTGATTTTGTAATAAAAAACGTAAATTATTTATTAATTTTTTCTGTTTTTGAAAAACCTCATTTTTATATTCTCAAAACATTTTTGGAATAATTAAAAATATGTACATGGGAATTGTTTAGTACTACGAAAGTACACTATAAATTTACCTTTATATATTGTTAGATGATATATAAAAGAAAAACATTTTTCTAAAATAATGTGATTTTAGAAAGTATTGTCAAAAGTAAGTTTGGGCTAAAATAATTGACAAAAGTAGGTGAGTTTGGGCAAAGTCATGGACCTCGTCCACGGCTTCACTGATGTGGTCGTGTGGACTTCACGCCTTCCTTTTTCATTCATTATTAATAATATATATTATGTCTGGGCCCCACAATATATATTTTTTTCAATTTCTTTTTAAAAAACACATATTATTTTATATATATACTAATTCACATACCTTCAATTTTAAAAATATCTTTACTTATAAAATTAATATCAACTTTTCAATTTCAATTGTTTTTTTTAAATTTATTTTTTATATATCAAATATCCCAATATTCAAATTTTCTTATTAAATTCACATTTCCTAATTTAATTAGATTATTTCTTCATCAAAATTATACATTTTTTTTTATTTTTTTATTTTTTAAAAAACACATATATTAACAAAAATATGTTATTAAAAAATATAATAAACAAATTAAAATAGTAATAATAATAATTGAGAGAAGTTAAAAGTTTCAAAAATAATAATCATAACAATTGACATGAATTTTTTTAGAATTGCGAGTATTTGGGAAATTAGTATATATATTTTCAATTCTTATTATTATTAGTACTATTTTAGTTTGTTTAATATATTTTTTAATAACATATTTTTGCTAATATATGTGTTTTTAAAAATAAATTGAAAAAAATGTATAATTTTGATTAAGAAATAATCCAATTAAATTATGAAAGGCGAATTTAATAAGAAAAATTGAATATTGAGATATTTAATATATATAAAAAAGAATAAAATATTAAAAGAAAAAGAATAAATTAAAATTGAAAAGTTGATATTAATTTTGATAAGTAAAGATGTTTTTAGAATTGAGGGGTATATAAATTAGTATATATATATAAAATAATGAAAAAGAATAAGGCATGGGGCCCACATATAATGTATATTATATATAAATAATGAATGAAAAAGATGTGCGACCCACACGACCACCTCACCCGAAAGTCGTGGACCCTGTCCACGACTTTGCCCAAGCTCATCTATTTTTGTCAATAATTTTCGCCCAAACCTATTTTTGACAATGCTTTCTAAAATCACATTATTAAAAAAAAAGTTCAGAAAAGAACTTTGCCTTTACTTACTAGTATTTTAAGTTTTTTTGATAAATCAAATTTTCATTCTAATGTGTGGGAAGATCACTTTGATGAGAATACTTACGAGGATGGAAAACAACTATTGTTTAAAATTAAAATGAAATGAAATGATATTATTTTTATATAGAAAGAAGTTGGAGGTGTGATTGTTAATGGTTTGATATTGGTTTTGCAGCACTACGATTAATGGATTTGCTTTTATGATTTGCGTGGGATTCAATGCAGCTATTAGGTTAACTTCCATCTCTTCCTTTATTTTTAAAAAACAAAACTTGACCAACAATCTTTATTAAACAAGAGCTTAAAAGTTAATTAAATAGGATATTTTCATTTTTATTTTTGATACAGTGTGAGAGTTGGAAACGAATTAGGACACAAACATCCAAAATCGGCTGCATTTTCAGTAGTTGTCGTTATGGTAATTTCCACCACCATATCTATAATCATCGCCTGCACAGTCCTTGTCTTGCGAAATGTCATTAGTTATGTCTTCACCGAAGGTGCCACGGTCGCCGCCGCAGTTTCAGATCTTTGTCCTTTTCTTGCCATCACTTTGATCCTCAATGGAATTCAACCTGTTTTATCAGGTATACATTTTTCTACATTATTACGAACCAACTATATTATCTTTTGTTTTCTTTTTTACCATTTAATTTCTTAAAAAAGGAAAAAGAAAAAAGAAAAGAAGCTAAGATTGATGTTATGTTAATGAAAATAAAACAATGAATAATTAGGTGTGGCTGTGGGATGTGGATGGCAATCTTTTGTTGCATGCGTGAATGTGTGTTGCTATTACTTGGTTGGTTTGCCTTTGGGTGTTCTCTTAGGCTTCTACTTCAAGCTTGGAGCCAAGGTATTTCTTACTTTTTAAATTAATACTTATCATCTAAACATCTTACTATATGATAATACAAAATAAATATTCACAAACATATTATTATTGAGGATGTGTTATATGTGTATATGTGTCTAGGGCATATGGTTAGGGATGCTTAGTGGCACAGCAATTCAAACGTGCATTTTGTCATGGGTCACATTTCGAACCGATTGGAATAAAGAGGTAAAATTATTTATTTGAAGCTACAATATAAATATATATATGATTAGGTGCAACTTAGTTCTTATTTATTATACGTAGAATAATAATTATTTGTTTTTTTTAAAAAATAAAATTACTTTTTATATTCTCAAATTTTAATTAGATAACACTAACATGGTTTTCTTATAATTTTATATGATCTATTTCAAAAAGTTGCAAATTTTTTAAAACTAAAATTTAAAATATTATACTTTTATTACAAAGTTTTGAACAATGCTTGCATGATATTTGTCTATTTTTTTTTATCGAATAGCTGAAAAGTATGATGTGACATTTTATTTAACTATGTTTATGTGAATCACTTAATTGTTCTAGGACAAACCCTAAGTTTATGAAAAATATAATTTTTTAAAAATTTATTTGTAATCAAATATTGTTTTTTTTTTCTCAAAATATTTTACTTTTCAAACTTTAAGAAAAAAGGAAAACTAAAGTTTTAAATTGAAATTGCAGATAGATGAAGCAGTGAAAAGGATAAATAAATGGAACGACACAGATAAAACGGTGAAGAATATAAAAATTGAAGCATTAAAGTGAGCCTCGTGTGTGATGAATCATTCAATAAAAACATGGATCATGGTTTGTGTTTTATTTGTATTAAGATTTTGTTTTCTTTAGCTTGATGATGTAGGTTAGAAGAATTTTGGCTTTAATCGGATTTAGATTGACAATCAATAAATGGACATTTTAAAAAATAGCAAAGTATTGAAACTATTTACAAATTATAGCAAAATTTATCAAACTCTCCTTAGTCAATTATAGTTTTTGCTAGCTATTCATAACAAATTCTCATTGATAAAATAGTTCTCAACTAAGTATTATTGAAAAAGTACTCTTTGCTCAAACACGAATGTCAAATGAAAAACATATACAACAATTGTAATAAGAAGAAAAAACCAACCATAAGTAAACAAAAAAAGAGATATAGAAATGTATTCCATTAATATTAAAGAGTTAAGCAGTTTACTACATACTACTTATCTGCTATACTCGACTACTACAGTAACTCAGGTAGAGTTTGATCAATTGACTGATCATTCCTAGGCTCCCTTTAAATGTGAGGGTTTTTTTCAAGTGTACTTAGGCTCTCCTTAAATTTAGTAATATTAGTGCGGTACAATTCGACTTTCGACCGCGTACGTGAGATTCTCTCAATGTTATTATCTTTTCTTCATCGTAGCAAACTTCTTTCGCTGATGAGTCTTAGGATTCTCCTAAGATAGAAAACTCCTCCATGTTTAATCCTTACTATACCTCTAGAAAATATAAATATATAAATAAAAACGGTTTTCCACTTCCAATTTGATCATAAACATATAGTAAGTATACTCTTCTATATTTTTATGTTCTGTCAGCTTAATATCTTTGCATGGTATTGTTATTAAAAGAAAGAAAAGACAACAGACAGAAGAGGGAATAGATTAGGTGTTAGCTTGGAATTAAAATTATGCCTATATTGAATATTCTTAAATTTAATAAATTTTCAATTTAAAAATAAATAAAGAATTGTTCCTATTTTCTCACATCATCTTATTTACTTAACTCAATATTCAGGATCTATATTATTTTAGGTCTTCTAAACTATTTTAGTTTGATAAAGAGAAATAGTAAACACAATAGCAAAGAATAAAATAATAATAAATATCAAATAATAAATAATCTAACAAGAGGTGGTTATTATAGTTCCAGATAATTTGTGTCCAAACGACCTTTATAAGTCTAGAATATGATAGACAATTATTAAAAACATTTATAAATACAATAAAATGTCATTATCTATTGATGATGTTGATAAATAGTAATAGATAATGTTAGATAGTGATAGACATCTATGGTATCTATTAACAATAGAGATGATTGTAACGACTCAACTCTGTATACTAAGCTGAGGTCATTATCACTAAAACAAATAAAGACTTTTATTTAAAATCAAAGAAAATACTAACATTTAAAAGAAACGCTTCAAATATTTATTCATAAAATATAAGTAAAGTATATAAAGAAAGATAATAAATAAAATATTAGTTCGAGCCCTATTTAAAATAAAAAGAAATATCTAAAAGTACTCGTGAGTTCTGAAATAAATTTATGTAAATCAAATATTGAAAACATAAATGCGGAATAAAACATAAACTGTCTCCTATGACGAACTACAGTCACTTCTTGTCATTCGTCAGCTTACCTCTACCTTATAAACACATACTCTCAGTAAGGGACCCATTACATGTCTGTTAACTTCTTGTTAAAGTTCTGTAAGAAAGTACCACATAACTATTGTGCTTTCGAACACACGCTATCCAGTGATCTCATAGGGACACACCTGGCTCTCGGTGAACCCGAAGGAAACACCCCTAAAAGAGAGTCAGACTGTAATTTATCCCGTCGAACCACACATAAAAGCTGGTCCACACAAGTATTCACTACAAGAAATCGGACAAATCATGACGCCAGAAGCGACGCCGCCAAAAGCAACGTCGGCGTTGATCAACTTTTGTCGAAGTGTCCAATAACACATTGCGGAAAGAGCTGTTCCGCGACATTCAAGAACATCACATCACAGTAAGTGTAAAATGAAATTTGATCATTTAACTTTTCACGATGTATGTTAGTGAAACGTCGTGAAAAGTTGAAACGTTTCGTATCAAGAGGGACTTTCGACGACGTCAACTACACATGCGTTGCGAAAAGTGAAAATATTGATTATTTTATTGTCACTTTCTGCGACGTCAACAACTTCACGTCGCGTAAAGTGGAATGTTGGATTTATTATTTCAACTTTCTGTGACGTGTGTCCGAGAGACGTCGCTGAAAGGGGACTTTCCGCGATGTCCACAACACACGCGTCGCGGAATGTGAAAATAGTTATTATTTTATTGTCACTTTTTACGACGTCATTCCCCACCACATCGCGGAAAGTTGAATCTAGAATTTGTTACTTCAATTTTTCGCGATGTATGTCCGAGAGACGTCGTGGAAAGCTGAATTTGAAACGATACGTTTCGAGTTTCTGCGACGTCTTTCTAACATATGTCGCAGAAAAGTGAAATAATAAATTCTAGATTCAATTTTCCGCGATGTGTAGTCGTTGACGTCACAGAAAGTCCCCTTCCCCGACGTTTTTGAATACTTTGGGGAAAGTGTTGGCTATTTTTACATAGAAACTATTCACAATCTCACTGAAAAAGAAAAAAAATCGAGAGGGAGAGGGAGAGAAGAAGATTTGTCATTGTCGTTGCCGTTGGCGCCGCTACTGTCGTCGTTGCCGCCCATCGCCGTCTTCTGTTTAGGTCGTTTTTTTTTTTAATGCATATGTATAAAGTGTATGTATATGTATGTGTATGTATATATATGTTTAGGGTGTGTATATGTAATGTGTAATGTATATGTATATGTAAGTATAATTTAATGTGAATGTTTAATGTGTATATGTTTAGGGTATATGCAATTTGTATGTATATGTAATGTGTAAACTTCTATGTATATGTAAGTATAGTTTAATGTGTATATGCTTAGGGTGTGTATGTATATGTAATGTGTAATGTGTATGTATGTATAATTTAATGTGTATAGTTTAAGGTGTATGTATATGTAATGTGTAATGTATATGTATGCATAGTTTAGTGTATATATATGTATGTATATTTTTTGTACTGTAATTAGAAAATTATACAAAATTTAAATAATGTATGAATTTAGATTAAATTTGAATACATTATATTGAACAATAGATTGGGGTTTAGTAAATTTGAGATTGAAGGGTTTTTATTGAATTTAATATTGAATATGAATTTCATTTTCAAATTTTATTTGAATTTTTAAAAATGTTAAATAGCACCAATATAAACTATTTATTTTTTAGGGCTTTGAAGGAGATGGACAAGAGTTTGATGAAAATTAAGGATATGTTTTCTGTTGAGTAAACACCCAAACTCGATTTTGCTTATTTCCTCCTATTGAATCAATTGAACCTAAAAAAAATACTCCAATTAGTTTCCAAATTAATTTGATTCAGACTCAAAATTAATATTTGACGGACATACTTAAAACCAACCAAATACTTACCATAAATACCAAAACAAGAGAAGAGCTCTTGGCTTGGCTGAACAAAGAAAGGAGGAGGCTTGGCTCAAGGATGGAGGAGGAAGACTCGGGCGCAGCTTGGAAGAGATGAGTTGGATCGGCTCATGAATTGAGAACTCGACTCGGACTGAAACGATGATTTAAGACGGAAAGAGAACGAAGAGACGCCGACAGATTTTAGGATTGGTTCTCTCGTTCAAGCAATTGACTCTTCTCATCAACAAAATTAATTATGTTAAGGGAGGCTAAGTGAGAGAAACACAAACCTTTAGAAGACTATCTAGAGAAGTATGATTTGTTTGGATTTTTCTTATGTTACTAAAACAGTTAGGGATGGGGAGTGCGGTGGAGACTTTATGCGGACAAGCATACGGTGCAGGAAAATACGAAATGTTAGGAATATACTTACAAAGATCAACAATCTTACTAACAATGGCTTTTCTCTTAACTCTGCTCTACACATTCTCGAAACCCATCTTATTGTTCTTAGGAGAATCCCCAGAAATAGCTTCCTCCGCTGCCATATTCGTGTACGGACTAATCCCACACATCTTCGCCTACGCCATTAACTTTCCAATACAGAAATTCCTTCAATCACAAAGCGTAGTTCTTCCAAGTGCATACATATCCGCCGCCACGTTGGTGGTTCATTTGTCCCTCAGTTGGGTTGCGGCTTATAAAATTGGGCTGGGCCTTTTGGGCTTTCTTGGTGGATCACCGTGACGGCTCAATTTGTTTACATTTTGAAAAGTGAAAAGTTTAAGCAGACGAGAAGGTTTAGTTCGGCCGCGTTTTCAGGGCTGCCGGAGTTTTTCAAGTTTGTCTGCGGCGTCGGCGATTATGCTTTGTTTGGAAACTTGGTATTTTCATATTTTGGTTTTGGTTGCTGGGTTGCTTGAAAATCCTGAATTGGCTCTCAATTCTCTCTCCAAATGTTACTTCTTATCATATATCCATCTATCTTCCATTTTTATTTCATTTACTATTCGTATCTAATTCCATTTTTAAATACAACAAAAATAAATTAAAATATTTATAAATATACTAAAATGATATGATATTATATTATATAGAAAGAAATTAGAGGTGTGAATGTTAATGGTTTGACATTGGTTTCACAGTACTACAGTTAATGCCTTGGCTTTCATGATGTCGGTGGGCTTCAATGGAGCTGCTAGGTTAAGCTCTCCCATCTGTTCCTTAATTTTCAAAAAACAAAAATCAACAAATAATCGTTATTAAACCAGAGCTTAAAAATTAAATAGAAAATTTTCATTTTTACTTTTGACACAGTAGTAGAGTTGGAAACGAACTAGGGCACAAACATCCAAAATCGACTGCATTTTCAGTAGTTGTCATTATGGTAATTTCCACCACCATTTCTATAATCATCGCTTGCATAGTCCTTGCCTTGCAAAATGTCATTAGCTACATCTTCATCGAAGGTGCCACGGTCGCGGCTGTAGTTAAGATTTTTGTCCTTTTCTTGCTATCACTCTGATCCTCAATGAAATTCAATCTGTTTTATCAGGTATATATTTTTCTATATTATTATGAACCAATTATATATTTTTTTTTTTTGACCATTTAATTGCTTAAAAAAAGGAAAAAGAAAAAAGAAAAGAAGCTAAGATTGATGTTATGTTAATGAAAATAAAACAATGAATAATTAGGTGTGGCTGTGGGATGTGGATGGCAATCTTTTGTTGCATGCGTGAATGTGTGTTGCTATTACTTGGTTGGTTTGCCTTTGGGTGTTCTCTTAGGCTTCTACTTCAAACTTGGAGCCAAGGTATTCTTACTTTTTAAATTAATACTTTTCATCTAAACATCTTACTATATGATAATATACAAAATAAATATTCACAATTATATTGTTTTTCTTGTGTTTATCATTGAGGATGTGTTATATTTATATATGTGTAGGGCATATGGTTAGGGATGTTAGTAACACATCAATTCAAACGTGCATTTTGTCGTGGATCACGTTTCGGATCGATTGAAATAAAGAGGTAAAATTATTTATTTGAAGCTACTATATATATGATTAGATGGAGTTTAGTTCTTATTTATTAGATGTAGAAAAATAATTATTTTCTTTTTTTAAAAAAATAAAATAAAATAAAATTACTTTTTATATTCCCCAATTTTAATTAGATAACACCAACATGATTTTCTTATCATTTTATATGGTCTATTTAAAAAATTTACAATTTTTTTAAAACTAAAATTTAAAATATTATACTATTATTTACAAAGTTTTTGACAATGCTCACATGATATTTGTTTATTTTTTTATCAAATAGTTGAAAAGAAGTAGGAGGTAACATTTTATTTAACTATCTTCTTGTGAATCACTTAATTGTTCTGTTAGAGTATGACAAACTCTAAATTTATGAAAAATATATATTTTTTAAATTTATTTTTAATCAAATATTGTTTTTTTTCTCAAAACATTTTACTTTTCAAATTTTAAGAAAAAGAAAAACTAAAGTTTAAATTGAAATTGCAGATAGATAAACCAGTAAAAAGATAAACAAATAGAATGACACAGATAAAATGGTAAAATGGTGAAGAATATAAAAATTGAAGCATTAAAGTGAGCCTCATGTGTGATGAATTCAATAAAAATATGGATCATGTTTTGTGTTATTTGTATTAAGATTTTGTTTTCTTTAGCTTGATGATATAGACTAGAATAGTTTTGGCTTTAATCAGATTTAGATTAACAATCAATAAACATGCATTTTTTAAAATAGCAAAGTATTGAAACTATTTATAAAATACAGCAAAAAAAAAATATCGAACTCTCCTTAATTAATTGCTTTAAGTTTTTTTTGGTTATATTTTTGTAAATAATTTAATATTTTTTCCATTTATATAACAATTCCTTATTAATAAAATAGTTCTCAACTAAATATTATTGAAAAAGTACTTGTTGCTTAATAACGAATGTCAAATGAAAAACATATTATACAACAACTATAACAAAAAAAACCAACAATATAATGATAAGCGGTAAACGGAAAAAGAGATATAGAAAGATATTCTATTAATATTAAAGAGATTAGCAGTACTTTATTATGTACTACTTATCTTCTATACTCTACTACTATAATAACTTATATCTAGTTTGACTGATTGATCATATTTAGGTTCTCTCTAAATGTGAGACTTTCTCTCAAGTGTACTTGGACTCTCCACGAGTTTTTGTAATATTAGCATGGGCTTTCGTTAGTGTGTGTGAGATTCTCACAATGTTATTATCTTCTCTTCATGCTAGGTAAAAAAATTTCGACTTCTTTCGTCGATAAATTTTAGGATTTCCCTGAGATAGAAAACTCCTTCTCCATATTTAGGCGTTATGATTCCTCTAGAAAATATAAATATATAAATAAAAACGGTTTTCGATAGTGTTCTATATTTTTATGTCCTGTCGGCTTATTACTTTTCATCCTATTGTTATTATTAAAAAAAAAGAAAAGACAACAGACAGAAAAGGGAAAAGGTTAGGTTTTAGCTTGGAATTATATTGAAAATATGTCTATGTTGAATATTCTTAAATTTAACAAATCTTCAATTACAAAATAAATAAAGAATTGTTCCCATTTAATCACCTCATCTTATTTACGTAACTCAATAAAAAAAGAAAAAAGAATACAAAAAGATATCGAACCATTATAGGGGGTCTTTAGGCCCAGAGTGAGTTATTATAATTTGATTAGAATAATTTGTATTTAGGGTGTAGATTATTTTAGTTTGGGTTATAATATATTATGTACAATATGTAGACTATTTTAGTTTAATAAGAAAATAGTAAACACGGTAGCACAAAATAAAATAATGATGCATCAGATATTAAAAACAGTAACAAATAGTAAATACTCTAATAATTGAGTGTTTTGAAATAGTATTTACTGTAGTTAATTGAAAACGGATTATTATAGTTCTAGATAATCTTTGCTCCAAACGACCCTTATAAGTCTAGAATATGGTAAACAATTATTAAAAATATTTACAATATAACAAAATGTCATTATCTATCGTTGATGTTGATAAATAGTAATAGACAATGTTAGATAATGATAGACATCTATCCGTATCTATTAACAATAGATGATAACCGTAGTAAGATTTTACTATATTTATAAATATTTTGTTTATTTTGTTATATTTAAAAAAAAAGTAAACAATATAGAATTGGATTTTTTCTTAATATTTATTTGAGGTCATAAAATTGAGAAATACTTATAAAAATCTAATCCAATAGGAAAAAAAAAAATCATACAAAGATTTATCAAAGAATTGGACTATTTTATAAGTTTATAGTAATTTCCTTTAAGAAAAAGAAAAAAAATAAACTATGAGGTGAGAAGATGTGGAAACTCTGATATATTTGACTTAAATATATTTTATAAATTGCATATACTTTGATTTAAATACAACTTTTCCACATATTTGGCTGTATTCCATATTAGAATAATATGAAGTTGATATGAGATTAAAAATGGTAAAATATTAAAATTATTTATAAAATATGAGAAAATTCATCTCACGCTTTGTTGTAAATTCAAAAATTTTGCTATATTTTATAAATAGTTTCTTTCTTTCGATGCTATTCTTAACAATTCTTCTTTAGAGCTAGCAAGATTAAATGATTATTTATAAAAAAAATTTCAAATATTGTGAAATGGAGTAAATTACAAAAATGGTATATACACACTAACAAAAAAATTGTGAGTATTTTGAATAATATTGTGTTATAGAATAATAATATACTATGTGGTGAGAACATGTGGAAACCATCAAATCAAGAATTTAAAAATATCAATGCCATTATCGATTTCACATATGATATGTTGATAAATATTTCCATAAATATACCTTATAAAAATTATTTTAGGATATATTTTAAAACAAATGTATTTGAGGATTATTTTAAAACAAGTTAGCATTATATTTATTATTTAAATGAAATTTACATCATAAATATTTGTTGCTTATATTTATTGTATTTTTTGGATTTTTCTATAGTATAAAAAAAATGTCAAACTTATACTCTATGATTGATGGAAATATAAAAATATGAACGAAAATATTATTGAGATATGGATAGAAATTCAATAAGATGCATCAACCAATTTTAAATCTTGGTATTATTATTTACATTGGAGAGATGATTTTGTTTTAGGTTTATATATAAAGCATTTTAAAGATATGTATTTGATTAATATTTAAAAAAAAAAGAATATGGGGATGGAGATCAGACAATAATATAGAGGGAAGATTCACTTTTGATTACTTTGAATTAAGTAATTTAAAGTCTATGATTTTAAAATGGAAGATATGATGAGTTGGTGATCAAATCAAAACCATAAACGGCAGCCCTAATACCTCACGTATATGACTTTTTATTGTGTGTGTTCACTTAACCATATAATTGTTTTTCATTATCAATCAATTGCTATATATAAAATTTGTTCAAACTTTCCAACTTTAGAATATGCAATGTTAATTAAAATTTTAAACCTTCATGTGATGACACTCTTGTTTAATTATAATTATTCATTTCATATCACATCCGATTTAAAACTACTAAAGTGAGAGTATTTTTAATCATTTAAAATTTTCTTGAGGTTTCAAGAGAAGTGTCGAGTAATTCAGCTTAAATAAGTAAAAAGAGAAACGAGAGAAGATTAAAATATGGTTGACATTTTTTTAAATTGTCACTATCATTTGATGTCACAACGTTTTTTTTTTTGTAATATTATTGGTGAAATGATATAAAAGAACAAAAAGTACAACACACAGATGAAAGGACTGGAACTGCAAGAAAGATACACAATAGGAATGGACAAGAACTATGAGGAAAAAATATGTAAAACAAAAGCTTGTAAGAGGAGACTTAGGGTGTGTTAATTAGAAAAATGGTGTTATCCATTGCTATCATTAAATAGCTGCAATGAAAATATGTGTGTACTGATAGATAAACTTAAAATTTTAAACTTTTTTTTACAAGTTGACTGATCAATAGTTGATATATGTACATAGATTTTAAAGTTGCTATATTTTTAGATAATTATTCTATAAGTTAATATTGATAAATCTTTAAATTGTATCCATTCAAAGTTTGACCTAACATAATTCATTTGATCGGGCACTTTTCTTTGTTTTCCTTTTTCATAAATATTTTCATTATTAATCATATGTAAAAAAATTTAAATAAATAAATATGAACAAACTGTCACTATTATAACCTTTTATTCCAAAACAACTTCTGAATTCACAAACAATTCATAATAATAATAATTATTATAATAATAACGAATTGAAATAATAATAATAATATAGTTATTATTATTATCATTATTATAATGAATTGAAAAAAACTGAAAACATTAACGATATACTGCAATCCTTAGACACATTTGTTTTGAGATTCAGTAACCTCCTATTTAAATAGACGAGATGTTCAAATAATACATTCAATATAGACACATTTTTGGTATATTTATTGAAAGTCTTCTAATAATTTGAATAACTATTTACAAATTCCTCTGGGTTTTGGGTAATTGTATTGAATAACAATTTTAAGAATAATTATAATTAAATGTATATAGTAACATTAATTGTAAATCGATAATTAAAATTCTTCTATTGTTAATAGACTAATAATATTATCGTTTATCACCAATAGGTTACGAAGATTATCGCATAGACCTAAACGGTGTATACATTGTTTTAGCTTGTATGTGTGGTTTGCAAAGGATAGGATTAGGATTTTGGGATAATGAACCACTTGAATTGAATGCTATGGCTTCTATTCATTAACAGGGCTTTGTCATTGAGTTGATTAAATTTGTTTTCAACTGACGTGTTCAATTTTGCTCAAATAAAAAAACAAAACGTTTCTTTAAGACCAATTGCAAAATAATTGCATTCAATATATTACGACTATATATATTGTTTCATTTATAATTTATTTTCAGGGCCCAATAAATTTAAATGCCGACATTACATTATATTACATTATATTACATACGGTATGAATAATTTCGACAGCAATTAATTAGATTTATTATGAAGTAACACAATAGATTTTAGAATTTATTTATTAAATGTTGTGATTTGTTTAGAAGGTAATCGGCCAAGCCCATGATAGGTAGCCATATGTAATGTAAGTTAATAAATTTTTATTATTATACTTAATAATAAAAATGTTTTTGTTTTAAATCTATTTTTATATATTTATTTTGTCAACATTTAGGTTTTAGTTTTGAGAGCCAAAGCAATCTTGTTTTTTTCTTTAATTTCTGAAGTGATGGGATTTTACTTCAACGACGAGAGGGAAAAAAACAAATTTGAGAAAAATAGAAAATTAGAAGATAGGAATGCGTTGGGTAATGGGACGTTACCCACAACTTAGGCTTCTAAACTAGTCGGTTTTTAGATTTTAAACTTTTATAAACTAATTTCGAATTTAGGATAGTTGTATTACTAATCATTTGATTAAAAAATAATAATAATAAACTAGACATATAAACCTTTGTTTCGCTTTTATAAAAATCTAATTTCTTTTTATCAATACTTATAATAAATGGACTGTATTCTGAAAAATTATATAAAAAAATAGCTTTTACAAACTTTAAGAAATATGTAAATTCGGACCAGAAATTGAGTAATAAACTTGTTTTTAAGAATAAAAAATAAAAAAACATAATAGTTATCAAATTGGTCTAAAAATTAGATTTTTAAGAGATTAATTGTCTAAAAAATTAACAATTTAATTATAGAAAAAAGATTAAAAAAATGTTAATTTTCAAAAACCAAAAACTAAAATTCAATTAGTGAGAAACGAAGAGGTTAAACTAAAAAAAATATGTTACACTTTACTTCTTTTTAAGTTTGAATTTGTTTTTAATCTAATGTTATACTTTTACATATTTGAAAATTGAATTTCTCTCTAAATTTTTTTATTTCTTTATTTTTTGTTCGGCTTTTTCCCGTCAAATACTACCTTTCAATTTTTGGGTTTATTGTGAGCTTTTTGTTTTATTATTTTAGGTTATGTGAGATATTATCTCTTTTTAGTAGGGGATCATGTCAAATAATGCCGAAATCTTACCCATTTTTGTGAAATGTTATTTCTCAAATTTTTGATACAACAAACTTTTATCTTTTTGTATGTCACATTAAAGAAATGTCATCCAACCCATATTTAAGAAAAGAAAAAAAAATCTCACACAACCCATTTTTTTATATACAAATAAATAACGTAAGAGATAATTAATTGATTGTCTTCGTTGTTGTTGATGAATTTAAGGTGTTGTAGTAGGTGTATTTAGATGGGTCATTTTTACATTAAATTAATAAAATGATTTAATTTAATGATTCTGAAGTCGACTCTAGGTTTTGTAAATCAATTTCATTTTAATAATAATAAAATATTTATTTTAAGTTGTTTGTCTCTACACATTGTCTTAGAACAAGTGGTGGGAAATGTGTTAGGACTATTTACTGTTTTTTTTTTTTTTTTTTTCAAATTTCATTTTAAATTTTTGGTGTTTGAAGATTTTTGTATGCATAGATTGACTTCAATGGAAGAAATTGTTCAAATTAGGGGCAATTTGTTTATTGCTTTAATTTATAAATTATAATTGGGGGTTTTAAACATATATTGTTTATTTAAGTTGAACTATATTATATAATTTATAACTCATTGAATTTTGTTTGCATATTTTTTTTATGAAAGGGTTGTGTGGGAGAGAGGAGGATGATGGAATGAAATGCTAAATAATCTCAAGTTAAATAAGGTGGACGTTTGCCATTATTTCTTGAGGATTTCAAAGAGTTATGTGATCATAAAGAATAATTTCTTCTACATAATTTTTCTTTATTTTTTCAAATTTATTTAATTATAATGTATTTAGGTATAAGACCCACCCCAATAAAAATTTATTTGATTTACACCATCAAACTAAATTGTTTGTTTTGATAGAGAAAATATTACCTTTTATTTTATTGCATTGTATTTTAATATAAATTAAACAACTTGCCCTAATAAAATTCATTAGATTATATACATAATTTCCATCCATTTGTTTTATTCCATTTTCGTTTTCCTTTACATTTATCGTATTGTAATTTACTATAAAACCTAATTTTCACAAAACTTAGATCTAAAATTTGCAGTAAATCTTTATTTTAAAATGCCAAAGGGCTGTTTCCATTTATCTTTATCCTTATGGTGTTATCTATACTAAAGTGTTTCATTTATCAGACACAACTCACCCAATGTTGTGGGGCTTAATTTTGCAAAAGAGAAATTAAAAATAGGGTAGTGTCCATGAGAGTCGACAAATTAAGTTTGCTTTTCAATCTTGTTCCTCCCACATATGGGTAGATGAGTTACCCTCTTGGTTGGGCCATATATGATGGAAAAATGATCGGATTTCTGTGATGGGTGTTGGTTCGCATTAATGAAATTTAACTTGTTCTTAACTGAATTGGGTGGACCGATGTTACAATTTATTATGATCGTATAAGAACAAAGAGAAACTGATGAACATGCATGTATGTATGTACATTTTCATTTTTATTTTTATAGATTTTCATGGAGTTGGATTACGATAATCTTTAATTTTTAGACTATATGTTATTACCTTTTTAAGAGGAGCTATTAGGTTAATTATTGATGCATGTAGTACTCTAGTTTTAATTTATTATGTTTAATAAACTATATATTTTTGTTTGGAAGGAAGCTTTCATTTCATAAATGTTTTTGTGTGGATCAATCCATATAATTTCCTGACGTATTCTATTAATTTCTTTTTTTTTACAAGTAATTGTAATATTAGGCTAGAAAATTAGAGAAACAAACTTGAGAAAAATATTTCCTTTCTTATGTATCCATAGTACAAGTTTTTATTTTCGTCCTACTTATTTTCTTAGTTAATCTAATTAATTTTGGTTTTAATTCATTAATAAATTTTGTGCTTTTTTAATTTATCGTGGCTTACCTGGTAATGGATCTTCTTTTCCCTAAAAAAAGAGAAGGGAAACAAATGTAAAAATAAACTAGGGAAATATATATAACAAAATATAAAATAATTACCATTCGTATATATATATATACAAAAAAGTCTATTGAGACACGGTGGATTTTCTTCTTCTTGACATCGATTGCACCTTAATTTCATCGTGATGATCAACTTCACATCAGACGTCTTCTTCTTCCTCACAGTCGTCAAATTTCATTCTTCAAGTGGTGGATTGCATTGGGTGGCGTCTTCCTTCATCTTCTTCACGACGACAGAGATGACTAAGTATTCTATATATCACTGTCTGTTTCAAATAGACAGAGATAATGATCTATCACGATCTTTTTGAGATAAATAGAGATAGATCTATAGTTTGGATAATCGTGAGACATTGAGAATCACAAAAATTACGTGGAAAGTATTTTGGTATTTCACCCCTTGAGTTTCTTAGTGACATTTTCCTTTTTCAATATTGTTTTATACGAGGTAAATATTTTCTTTTTTTTCCTATATTTAAAAAGACCCTAATGAACTAACAACCAATTGTATACTTTTTTTAAAAAAATTTGAATTACAATATTTTTAATTTTAGAAAAAATACCTTTTTTTTGTTCCTAGGTTTTAGAGTTTAGTTTTTATTGATGGACCAAGTTTAAACATGTTGTTTTAGTTATTAAGTTTTCTTTCAATTTAAGTGGTTGATGTAATCTTTTAACTATTAGGTCCGTAAATAATAGTTAATAAAAAAAAATTTATATAACTATACCAATCAATACTACCTATACTATTCACTAATACAAATGGCAATTAGTCTGGTCGATTTGTAATGTGCACAAGGACCATCTTAACTCGACCTAACTAATTACCTCTACAAAAACAAAGAGTTAATTATTAAGAACGAACCAAGGAAACATATTTTAATTTTCAACTAAAGAAAACTCTCTAATTAAACTTTGTGCATAAATCCTACTAATATCTTAGAGGTCACATAAGATTAAAACACAAGCATTAAGAGTGAGGGTTCCATTGTGTGGGTATTTATTAGAAAAAGCCTGATTAACTAACCAATTATTCTCTTAATTTTCCAGGACATGCATGACTAAAATCCTAGAAAAAGCTATGTCATAATATTATTGAAGTTCGAACACAATTGCCTACTTGTTGATTCCAAGCATTGACAAGAACATAAGGAAACTCACAAGCCTAGCTAAAATTCTTGGCTAAGACATATATTCAAGGATAGGGGCATAAATCTAAATAAGAAAAGATTAGGAGAAAACACAAATGCGATGAATTTAAACTTAATCAATAAGTTCTCAGAAAACTACAAAGGTTTGCTCCCACAGATTATATTATACAATAACAATTACCTCAAAAATTCATCGACAAATGCAAGAGGAAATTTCCAATTCATGAGACACAATCCCAATAAAATCCTAAGAGCAAACCCATAATACTCTCCTTCTTGCTGTTTTTGCACTGTTTTAACCCGAATTGCATCTAAAATGTCCCCTCCTTTGCTCAATTTCTTGTAAATAAACCGTTCAAATTCCTAAGAATTGACCCGATTTAAGTGGAAATAATTAAATAGCTCTTCTGGAGAGCTATCAACCATCAAATTTAAAAATGTTACAAATTTACTATGGAGATAAGATTTGTTTCTATTGGGTTCATGATTAGATTTCATACTCACTTCCATATTTTAGGTTGATAGGTTGATTTCTATTATTGAATTAAAAAGAATTATGAAGTGTGAATTGTGAAATTAATTTTAATAATCAATAAAAATAGCAAAAATTATTTGATTTTAGTTCTTTAAATTAATCTACAGTCATAAACATTAAATACTAAATCTTGAAATCTAAAACAAAACTCAAATATAAAAATAAAATTGTAACATTACTAAGATAAAATGAATGCAAACTCAAAATTTCAAAACTTAAAATGTTAAAGTTTCGATTCTGATCAAATGGAAACTAAAAATCAAAATTTAAATACCTAAAATGTATTTTCTATATATATATGGTTAGCTTTATACATTATTATGCTATAATGATCAATTATTGGTCTATTAAGTTTGAGAACTTATTATTTTCATTGGAAGGGAGCATATGGTTGTCCTTTTCTTAGGTTCAATTCTTACTTTAATAATAATAAATAAAGAAAATGATGATTTTTAATCCTAATAACTTCTTGACCTCTTATTGACTTTTTTGGAATTTTTGGGATTAATATCACTACTATTTGTTTCACAATATTAAACAAAAGAGGGAGAATATATACTTGATTTAATTTGTTTTAAATATCAATCATTAGAAAGGTAAAAAGAAAGAAAGAAAGAAGAAAAATTGAATGGAAAAGACAGCTCATTTACCAAGTAGGTGTTTGAATTAAAGATCAACAAATTAGAAAATAAAAAGTAATAATGAAAGACAACTTCATTTGAACTCATATTCACCAACATGGAAAAAGAAAGGATATAAACATCTTATAAATTTGTGCCAAAACAATTCTTGTTTTCTGTTTTTTGTTTCATTTCCCTATTTCTTCTTTTTTTAGAAGAAGAAACGTGAATGTGTTTTATAACTGTGTATGCTTCTTGTTTCTTGAAAAAAAGAAACATAAACAGAAAATATGTTTCTTGTTTTCTTATTTTCTTCGAGATTAATTTTTTATTTTTTTTAATATTATTTTATTCACATCTAATTCAATTAAACATTGACCACTCACTTTATCAAATCTAGATAGATAGGAAGGATTTCTAATAATCTTATGGAGATCAAGATGAAAATTGAGATCTGAAGGACAGAGCCAGCGAGAAGGAAGACGAAAACCCACTATGAAGAGGAGGACTGAAATCCACAGTGAAGAGGAAGACAAAGACCCATGGCGAAAACACAGATCGGTGCAAACCACAGCGAAAACCCAGATCCACGCGAGGAGGAAGAGGAAAACCCAGATTCGGCGAAGAGGAAGATGTAGTTAGAGGAAGACGATGAGAGGCAAGGAGGAAGATGACGAAGACAATGGGAAGAAGAGGAAGACGATGGTTATTTGGGGAAGACGATGAAGATAAGAGGAGAAGAAAAAGGAAACCACGTGGATAATGGTTATTAAGGGAAGAAGATGAAAATAAAATAAGAGGAAGAACACGGAAATCACATGGAAAAGGAAAAATAAATAGAAAAATAATTGAGAAAAAGAAAAAGGAAACCGATAAAAATAATTGAGAAAAATGAAAAGAAAATCAATAAAAATAATTGAGAAAAAAAAAAGGAAACCGATAAAAATAATTAAGAAAAAATAAAAGAAAATCGAAAAAAATAATTGAAAAAAATGAAAAGAAAACTGAGAAAAATAATCGAGAAAAATAAAAAAGAAACCAATTGAGAAAAAGAAAAAGGAAAATGAAACCAAAAATAATAAAAATAATCAAGAAAAGTAACCGACGAAACTATTTTTATTGTTCACAATAATTTCTTATAAAATGAAAAAACATTTCTACTTTTTTACAATGAGAAATAGGAAACATTACCAAATGAAAATTTCCATTTAAAAAGTTATGTAATGGATTATTAGAGTTTAGTGTCTTTATTTGATACAAAATATTTTAATTTTATATTTTAAAATTTTTGTTATTTTTCTTTAAAAAAATGTTACATATGTTTGTGGCCCAAAATGTAATGATCTATTATAAACAAAATTTAAAGTTTTAGTTGGTGATTTGTTAGATACCTTTTAAGTTTGTAGAGCATAAAGTAATAATTTGTAATTTAATTTTAAAAATTTACATTAAATTTAACTAGGTTAACCTTTTGTTTTAGTATACATAGTTTGAAATCCATTTTATTTTAATTATCATAATTTCAATTGTCCACTTTCCTTCGTTTAATAATTCTTGAAATTTAGTCAATTTTGTTGGTTAAATGATAATAACAATAATAATCTTTTGGGTCTTTTAAAAATATAAAACAGCAGTAAAACAGTTATTTTAGAACAATTTTGAAAACGAAAAAAAGTCACATACAGTCAAAAATATCAAAAACCAAAAAAGTCTACAACGACATCCTACGTATATTTGATTTGACTATGCAATATCTCACTGTTTTTTTATAATAGATTTCTAAACGATTTTTTTAAAAGATTTTTTTTAGATTTGATTATACAATATCCCAACCTTTTTCTTATAATAGATCTTTTATATTTGAAATCAAATAACATTTGAAAAAAATAATTTATATGTGAGAACAAAACAAAAAAGAAGGGGCAAACCGAAATATTTAAAAAATACCAATTTCATTAGCTTTTTCATTTTGTAAACGCGAATAAACTAGTCTATTATATTAAAAAAATTAACCTAATTTTTATTTCAAATAATTTTATCTAACACACAAAGAAAAGTCACCTAAAAATATATTTTAACATCTCAATAAAACATCCTAAATTAGTCTAATAAAGTTATCAAAATAAAAATTGAACTCAAAGTACACAAAATAAAATAGTAAAAAGAAATATAATATTTTTTTAATCAAAGTTTTGTTTAGTTTTTCAATGGTTAATTGGTTTCAAAATGTATCTATTTTAATTTTAAATATTGTTTTATTTTGGATTATAGGTTTAAAATATTTACATTTTTTTCGTTTTAACTACGCTAACTTTTCTCTAAATATTCTACTTTTATCGTAAATAAATGTATATTATGATTAACCTATTAATTAGATAGATCTCAAACAATTTTTTTAAAAAAAAGAAATAAAACAATAAAAATAATAATAACAATAACAATATATATATATATATATCAACTAACGTGATTTTTGGAGTTGTATTTAATAAGTGATTTTAAAAGAGAGAGAAAAAAACATTTTGGACTTGATTAGTTTGATAAACTTGAGAGATTGAGTCATTTTGTTATTGTAAAATAAAGTGAAAAAAGTAATGATTAGATGCAGAGGACGGTCACGGGTCACGAGTAGCGGGTAGCCATTTATATTAATAACCATTCATTCAGAACAGAGGGGAGACCGAGAGAGAGATCAAGGCGGCCCCCTGCCGCTGCAACCACTCCTTCAATCTTCTTTACAAGAGAACGCAAAAACAATAACAATACTGAGAGCTTCCAAAAATGGCTTCTAAATCTCCTGACGATGTTCTTCAACCTTTGATACAGTCGCCGACGACCCAACCGCCGCTGTTATCGAACAAGCATGAATATAGCGACGAACTGGAATCCATATTATCCGACACTCACCTTCCCCTCCTCCAACGTTACACAAAAGCTACTTGGATCGAGATGAAACTCTTGTTCTACTTAGCAGCTCCGGCCGTTTTTGTTTACGTCATTAATTACCTCATGTCTATGTCTACTCAAATCTTTTCTGGCCACCTGGGTAACCTCGAACTCGCCGCTTCTTCTCTCGGCAACAATGGCATTCAAATTTTCGCCTACGGCCTCATGGTATATCCTCTGTTTTTTTGCTATTTTTGGGTTGAATTTTGGATTTTATTCCGACCCACTTAAATTCTCTGGCTAACAATTATCTCCTTGTTTTGGCAAAACACAGTTAGGGATGGGAAGTGCGGTGGAAACCCTATGCGGGCAAGCATATGGAGCAGAGAAATACGATATGCTTGGGATTTATTTACAGAGATCGTCCGTATTATTAACTCTAACAGGGTTTGTATTAACACTTGTTTACATATTCTGCAAACCCATCTTGATATTTTTGGGAGAATCAAAGGAAATAGCTTCTGCAGCGGAAGTATTCGTGTATGGATTGATACCTCAAATCTTCGCATACGCAATAAACTTCCCAATACAGAAATTTCTTCAGGCCCAGAGCATAGTGTTTCCGAGTGCTTACATATCGGCAGGGACGCTGGTGGTGCACGTGGTGTTGAGTTGGGTGGTTGCATACAAAATGGGGCTGGGTTTGCTGGGAGTTTCGTTGGTATTGAGCTTATCATGGTGGATAATAGTGATGGGTCAATTTGTGTATATAGTTAAGAGTGATAAATGTAAAGAAACATGGAGAGGATTCAGTGCGAAGGCGTTTTCGGGGTTGCCGGGATTCTTCAAATTATCGTTGGCGTCGGCGGTGATGCTTTGTTTAGAGACGTGGTATTTTCAGATTCTGGTATTGCTTGCTGGATTGCTCGAGAATCCTGAGCTTGCTCTTGACTCCCTTGCCATTTGGTAATTCTTTCATCTCTTTCACACATTTTTTTAATTATCTTCTTCTCAATCTTAATCACAATTAAAAGAATATTAAACAAAAACCAGGAATCTTGACTCAAACTGAAGATTCAGTGAGGATTAAATTTGATGAATTAAAGGTTAGATACATGATTAAAATGATATTTTAGTGAAATAAGAACCATATGTCCCAATACTTTTGGTTTTTGGATTTAAAAATGAAAGAAAAATCAGATTTGGTTGCAGCCCTTATTTAAAATTTTATCAAGTGGTTGCGAATAATAAACAAACAATGTTGGCTAAAGTAGACAAAACTCGATTTGATTACGTCTGATTTTCTGTTATTATATATATTAAAAGAACTACACAAAAACAAGATTCAAACTATTGGTGTAATATTCTCATCAAATATACTATATTTAAATCTAATAAAACAGATGCCTTTTATAAAATATATAGAACCATAAATGGTATTCAATATATAATATTCATTAATTTAAATAAACTAAAAAAATATTTGTAAAATAAGAAAGATGTTTAATTCATTGGAAAAAGAAAGAAAAGGGATTGGAGTGAGTGAATGGTTGCTTCACAATCACAGTGATGAGTGTGAAGAAACAAAATGGTGGGAAAACGTGAAAGAAGAAGACGAAGCAACCTTTTTGTATTTATTAAAACCATTTTTCTTCTTATATTTACTTTTCATTTTTAATTATTACTTCTTTTTTTTATAATTTCAAAAACTAAAAAAATGAATTGATCAGTAAAGAACTTCACTATATATATATATATAAAAAAAGGAATAGAGCCTTTTGGACTTCTTTTTTAAAGTTAAAAGCTTATTCTTATAGATGGTTTAGGTTGGTTTGGTGACTATTTAGGTTTTGAAATGTGTAGTCTTTTCACTATTTGTTGTGTATTTTCTTATGTAAACATTTGAGTTTTGATGTAATTTTAAAATGTCAAACCAAGTTTTTAAAATGTGATTTTTGTTTTAAAAATCACTCTTGAAATTAAATGTAAAACAACAAAAATATGAGAACCATTCATGAAAGTGGTGTTTATTGGTTTAATATTTGTAAATTAAAAATCAAATAATCATCATCCAACACAACAATAATTATATATATATATATTCTGAACTAAATGCAAGCGGAACATAAATATTTATAGTTCTGAAATTGATAATATAAATTTATATTAGTGGAACTATATTTGTTTCAATTTAAATTTCTTTTTCTTACTTAATTTTATTTGTTTTCATTTTTCTTAAAACAAAATATTTGTTTTGTTTTCTAATAGGCTTTTTCCTCAATTTTTTACAATATAATATTTGTTAGCAAATGATGTAGAAGTTGATAACTTTTGACTTAACATGCATCAAAAAGAGTTTGATCTTATCACATATATAAAAATAGAAGTTTTTATCACAAATAGAAATAATTTTACGGTGAAGCCATCAAAGATATTGTGGTTAGGGATAAGATTAAATTAATACATATATATATATATATATCCCAATCAAACTTTCTGTATTATACTTTTTAAAAAATAATTAGTATCTGAAACGCAGTAAGTTATGAAGCTTATATTTGGGTATAAAGTTGTAAAGTTAATTTTTTTTCTTTTATTAATGTACAAAATGAGAGATAAAAGTTTTCCAATAAAAGTGGAAATTTTTAATAGTAAATATTACCAAAATTAATTTAACTTATTTGAGCCAAACACCCTTTTTTTAATACAGCTTTTAAATAATCGTGTGTGATAAAAAATTATAAAAAGCAATAAAAGTAAATTAAATATGGTTGAATTAATTTAAGAAGTAATTTTCCATTGATGGAAGAAAATAGCATTTGTGAATGAAATGAAATGAAATGAATATAAATATTAATTTGTGATTAATTTTCCAGCACATCCATATGTGGATGGGTTTTCATGATTTCAGTTGGCTTCAATGCTGCCGCAAGGTAACTTCTCTCTATTACTTTTTGATATGTTTCTTTAGCCCAACTATATATCACTGAGATTGTGCTAAAATTGTTTGGTGTGTTTTGTTTCTGTCTGCTACAGCGTGAGAGTAAGCAATGAACTTGGAAGTAGGCATCCAAAATCAGCAGCATTCTCTGTAGTGGTGGTGACTGTTGTTGCATTCATCATCTCTTTCTTTTGTGCTGTAATTGTACTTGCACTTCGCAATGTCATCAGCTATACCTTCACGGAAGGCCCCGTCGTGGCTGCTGCAGTATCTGATCTTTGTCCACTTCTCGCTCTAACCCTTCTCCTCAACGGAATCCAACCTGTCTTATCTGGTACTTTCATTTTACCCACACCCACACCTACCTCCATTCCATATATGAATTAAAAAGAACCTTCAACCATCAAAATATATAATTCATTTCAACCTGCAATTTTATTTCATTTATTTTTATTTGCCAAAGGCGTTGCGGTTGGGTGTGGTTGGCAAGCTTTTGTCGCCTATGTAAACGTCGGTTGCTATTATGTCGTCGGAGTTCCCTTGGGTGCCCTCCTTGGTTTCTATTTCAAACTTGGTGCTAAGGTATACTCAATGCACAATTTTCAAAATTTTGCATGCTGTTATAATTCGTATATGATATATATTTGTTCATTTTTTACATAAACTCGTGAATATATTATTAGTTTCATCAAAATCATAATGCAAACTAAGTATTGTGTAATTTATGTATGTGTAGGGTATCTGGCTGGGAATGATTGGTGGAACTTGTATGCAAACAATCATTTTGATATGGGTCACATATCGAACAGATTGGAATAAAGAGGTAATCTCGAAATTGAAATATAACATTTAGGTGGTCATAAAAAAATTTAATCTGATTCGTATGATTGCAACTCTTTTTCTTCTCCAATCTTTTGATTAATTAAATGATTTAGTTTTAAAATAGTTTCCATATTTTTTTTAGATTAGAGATGTATTTGATTTAACTGTGTAATTATGAAAAAAATGAGAAATATATAATAATTGTTTCCATGGAAAATTGCAGGTGGAAGAAGCAACGAAGAGATTAAATAAGTGGGAAGACAAACAACAAATTACTTTGAAGGATTAAAAAATTTGGAAAAAATTATCAAAACTAGCAATATATATATATATTTACTCTTCCTAGAAAACTCTTTTAATGGTCTTTCTTATGAAAAGTAATAAATTGTTTTTTTTATAATTATTTTTGAAAAAATCCCTTAAATTCAATTTTTTGTTGTTGTTATCACTTAATCAATAATATTGGGTGGTGTACTTGGAATTATAATATGCTAATAACTCATCCATTAACTATGATACTACTAGTTAGTCAGGCAATATTTTAATCATATACTACTAATACACATTAACAATAATATGTATATTTGAAAACTTATTATATAATGTTTATTGACATGATGTGTGTTGTTATACCAATTATATGTTTGGAATGAATAAAGTCTTGCAACCACAGAACATAATATGTATTTTAATTAAGCCTATAGCCCAATAGATATAACTTTGCATAAATGAAAAAAAAAAATCAATAAGCTCATCTTAATTGAAATAACGCATAATAACTGCTAGATGTATGATTGTTGTTAGATATATTGTGGATATGATTGACATATTATTGATATTGATATATTCATATATTATTGTGTCACTTAATTGAAATATAATATAAACTCATCTTAATTGAAATACTCTTCTCTTATTATTGATATATTAATGCCTATAAAATGAAATGAGTGAATATTTTACATGAAAATAACTTTAACAAATGAACGTTGATTGTTTTAAATATCTGAACAAATTTGACAAAATATTTAAGAAAATATAGTAAAATTTCATATTGTATCTATTACTATGTCAATCAAATAGAAACTCATTAAAGTCGATCATTATCCATAGAATCTAGAATTTTACTATATTTTATAAATATTTTTATTCATTAGACTATATTTAAAATATTTCAAAAAAATATTAATTTGGATTTAATCCTTCTACTTAGCTCATATATATATATATATATAGCTTTTGAAAATCATTAAAACCATGGCCACAAAAAGTAGTTTGATGGCAAAATTTGAAAATGATGGAAGTGTTGGCATATAAAAGTCAATGACAAAATGTGGAAAATTACAAATCCTATTTTTCACTTATTGGAAGTTATTTGTCGTCGTAGGGAAGGGTAATTATGATAGATGTACGGTTTAGAAATAATAATAAAGGGTATAGTGATATTTTTTAAAAGTTAGAAAAATAGTAAAACTTTTTGGCCTATCACTTTTATCAATGATAAATTTTAACAATTTTTTACTATATTGTTATATATATATATATATATATATTTATTGATACATTGAATTTAATTATTATAATGGACGCTATTCTTATATGAAATGAAATCATATTCAGGAGTATTTAAATAAAAAGTGAAGTTGTAAAGTGATGAAACTTATAAAAAGTTAATAATACATCAAATTTACGTTTTTCTAAGATGAGAGATCCACAAATTTTTTGGGTCATACGATAGGGGTTTTAATTATCTCCAACTTCAACTCCTTTGATTAAACAAACAAATTATTTTTTTTAATTTTTAAACTTATATAAATTTTTTTAAAAAAATCTTTAAACCCATGTTTTAGGAGGGTGAGGAGATAGATAAATATGAATTTGTTAATATCTCATGTGTCGTTGTCCATCCTTCGTGCGATGAGGAATAATAATATTATTTTTTGTTAGATATTTATTATTTTTTTATTTTTTAATAAAGGCATTGAGACTTGAGAGGCGAGGTGTTGAAACTTTTGAACGGAAAACCTTGCAACGAGTTGAGATCGTGATGCATTGAGTCGTTACGAAACTCAGCACTATATAATCTTCCCTTCTCCTCTCATTTAGTATTATCCGAAAATATTTCTCTTACAAAATTCTCTCAATTGTTATTTTTTTAGCTTTTGAGGAAAGTCATTCAAGAGTATCGGTTTTTCGATCGGTTCCGTGTAACTCCATTTGAGTGTTTTTGGTGGTTTTATCTTGACGACAACATTGCATATCAATAACTATTTGCACTTCGAGCAGAATTGTGAAACGTCTCATAGAGAGCGTGGTTCACGACTCAACTTCATCTAATTGTTTCTGCTTTGCACGCAGTTAGGCGTTCAGTGGCATCAAGTAGTCTATGTTTGTCTTTTTTTTTTTTTATGGAATCCTATAAGAATTTTATAGATAATTGTTTAATTATTTAATAAAAGTTATTATTCTCATTATTATTATTGCATGTTATTGTGTAATAATATACATGAATATTTTACTATATTCTAAATGTCTCTAATTGATTATTATTGTGAGAACAATAATAAATTAAGATAGTATGAGTTAAAATTGATAATCATATGATGATTATATATATGTAGATATATAAATTATAATCATATTTTTTTATTAGAGAATAAAAATTGGACTGACCTTTGTTTGAGATTATTATACATGGACACATGTCATAAATAATCTTAAATAATTGATTGTTTTGATCATTAGACTTGAGATTATCATAATATCAAACATAAGAATTAATCTATTTTGATGCAATCAAATATTATCTTTAATTGGATGATTAAGGTTGTACTCGAATATGTTATGAATTATATGTTATGAATTATGTAGTAGACAATGATTAATCAAAATGAAACTTATCCCTTTTGTTAATTATAGAGAGAGATTTTTAGGCCTCTCAATTAAGTGTGACTGTGGAAATGCATGACTGTACTATAAATGAATTAATAAGGTATTAATGTCATTTAGTTTTTTAGTATACATGCTTATTGATCGAGAAAGCAATTGAATTAGATAAGGTGACTCTGTCCATGCTTTATATTCAATTATAGATATCATGTGATAAAATGATTAAAACAATAGTTATATTAGGTTATGTTGGATCACCGACTTAATTTAATATAGGTAATCATAATGCCTTGCTAGAGACCAATTATGACTTATGGGTCATTAAACGAATTATAGACTGATTGCCATATTAAATTAGCCTAACAAGTCGAACACGAAAGAACTTAGTCGAATTTGTCTTTAAGCAGGGTAATTAATAAGCCCAATTGAGAATTTTGAAGCTTATTAGAAAATCCTAAACCATAAGGAACTCTAAGTTTATTAGGAAAGTCAAGAAAACCTATAAATAAGACCTTAGATGTTTTATTTGACATATAAACAAAATATATAAATTCATTTTACAGAGAGAGAGAATTGAGAAAGTTAAAACGATGAGTTGACTTTTCAGTTCGTGTGTAAATACTGTTAGAGAATGCTTGTGACAATTCGAATCAAATGGAAATTCAAATGATTAGAAATTCGAATCAAATGAAAATCAAATCAAATGACAGTTCGTGCGTAAATTCATTTTACATAGGTATGCAAAACTATTTATAAAAACAACAAAATTTTCAAATGATTAGAAATTTTAGGTTTAATATTTTGTTATTTATAAGAAGGTGTTTGTTTATACAAAAGTAGTATTTATTTAGTTGTAAATGGTTAATTATGGAGAAGACCATCACTACCATATGAAAACTCACAGATTAGAAGAAAACAACCAAATATAAAAAACGCAATCGCTTAGGGAATTTGAGTAATCACGTGATTAAAAAATTATAATAATCACACAAAATTAGACTAACTTTCATAGATGCAAATCATTTAATTATAATTTAATTCGGGACAAGATTTGTTTGTTTGTTGATATTTTTTTTTTACTTTGAGGCTTGAGGAATGGATGGGACAGTTACCCTTTTCAAAAACCTTACACTAATTTTGAAAAACTTCACTCTCTCATGTATCACTTACCACTTACCAATCTCCTCAGTACCAATGGCTCCAATTCATCCATATCGTACTGTATCCTCTCCGGTCCTTTCTTCCTATGAAGGAATGGGAGCTACAAATTCCTAATTCTTCTTCTTTTTTTAGGATTGAAAGATGGGTTCTATTTCCGAAGACGAAGTTCATCAACCCTTGCTGTTTTCGCCGGCGGCATTATTGTCGTCTCAGTCACTGCTTTCTAACCACCATAAAACTAGCGATGAACTGGAGAAAGTATTATCCGATACCCAATTGAGTGTCCTCCGACGTTACTCTCTTGCTTCTTGGATCGAAATGAAACTCATGTTCTACTTAGCAGCTCCGGCCGTTTTTGTTTACGTCATTAACTACCTCATGTCTATGTCCACCCAAATCTTTTCCGGCCACCTCGGAAACCTCGAACTCGCCGCTTCCTCTCTCGGTAACAATGGCATTCAACTCTTCGCCTATGGTCTCATGGTAAATATCCACTGTTTTTGTTTTTTTGGTAAATTCTTTGGTTTGCAGTGATGAATAGTCTCCTTCTTTTTGACAAAACAGTTAGGGATGGGAAGTGCGGTGGAAACTCTATGTGGGCAGGCATACGGAGCACAGAAATACCATATGCTCGGCATTTATTTACAGAGATCAATCATATTATTGACACTAACAGGGTTTGTAATAACAATTATTTACATATTTTGCAAACCCATCTTGATATTTTTGGGAGAATCGAAGGAAATAGCTTCGGCAGCTGAATTATTCGTGTACGGATTGTTACCTCAAATTTTCGCATACGCAGTAAACTTCCCTATACAGAAGTTTCTTCAAGCACAGAGCATAGTGTTTCCGAGTGCTTACATATCAGCAGGGACGCTGGTGATTCACGTGCTGCTCAGTTGGTTGGCTGCCTATAAAATGGGACTGGGGTTGTTGGGAGTGGCGTTGGTATTGAGCTTGTCGTGGTGGATAATAGTGATGGGTCAATTTGTGTACATAGTGAAGAGTGATAAATGTAAAGAAACATGGAGAGGATTCAGTTGGAAAGCGTTTACAGGGTTGCCGGGATTCTTCAAGTTGTCGGCAGCGTCGGCGGTGATGCTGTGTTTGGAGACTTGGTATTTTCAGATTCTGGTATTGCTTGCCGGATTGCTTGAGAATCCTGAGCTTGCTCTTGATTCCCTTTCCATTTGGTATTTTTCCTAAACCATCCTTCAATCAAATAATTAACATCAGGTTTGAACGATCTTGCTATCAATATTATTGGAGTTGGTATTAGGAAAATTCCAGTTGGAAATTAAACTTGTTCAAGATTCCATATCTTGTCAGAAATCTTCAAATTCAAAGCCTCTGATCTGGTTCATTCTAATATCCAGAGGTTATCTTCTGTTGTTTTTTTGACCATCGGATAATATCTACTCATGGATGGTTGATTTGATTTTTGTTTGCTATCAATACAGTAACTCCTGCAGTTTTTATTATTTTAACTATTTTCTTCTTGAACTAAATCATTTACACTTCAAACCCCTATAATATAACCTAAACTAAAATTATCTACACTTAAATGTGTAATATCCTATTGTAGTATATGATTTATACCCGTTATTTCTTAGAGTTTGATATAATTTTTTAAAATAAAATTTCCAATTTTTACGGATGTCTTAAATTATTGCTTGTTTTGACAAAAAAAAAAAATAATAAATAAATAATTAAGCAGCACACTAATCTATTTTTAGTTTGTTAAATTCATTTATTAGTTATAGAATCGAACAATAAATTGGTTTGTAATTCTTAAAATTTGTGCAGCACCACTATCAGTGGATGGGGTCTCATGATTTCAATAGGCTTCAACGCTGCTGCAAGGTATTTTTTTCTATGACTATTGAACTTGGTGAATGTTATATAAAGGTTATGTGTTTAAGTTTTTGTATTGCTTTCTCTTCGTCTAATATTGATTTTCCTTGTTGAGTCTTGGGTGTATTTCGAGTCCACAAGGGAATAGATGATTCATGATTCAAAAGTAAATTAACCAAAGTTGAGAATAATTTATTGGATATTATAAAAATGTTAAATTATAAATAATGTCCATGAACTTTATACTTTCCGTAAAAAAATTTCAAGAAGTTTTAAAATTTTTAAAAATACCAAAATTCAAATTCAAAAATTTTATTTGCTTATTTATCGTTTTGATACGATTTAAGACTAGATTTTGATTTTGAAATTTTACAAAATTTTGTGGGATGTAATTTTTTAGCTAAAACTTTTTACTTTTATTTTGATTGGTCAGAAATTGGCATTTTAACATAAATCTACGTATGAATTTTTTATTATCTTACGTTTTTTTGTTTGTCGATTTAAATCGCTCTTTCTTGATCATGAGAAAAAAAACGAAAATAGCTTTTCCAATTAAAAAGTGGTGAGTAATAGGGTGCATTTTTGTCCCATCTTTTGTTTTGGTTTGTTTTTTCCAACTATCTTGAAAACTTTCTTTCATGTTGAGAGGTGATGATGTGATGTCATTTAACGAAGATATAGAAAAATCAGTAAATTTCAAGAAGATTTAGTTGGTGGTGGAAATGAAGATATGTCTAACGATTAAATTGAATTGTTTAACTAGTTTCCATTGATGTAATGAAGTAGTCAATATATTGAAAGTAGTTTAAAGAGATTGATTTTCTGTAGTAAAATTGATGGTTGTGTTTTTATATCACACAGTGTGAGAGTGAGCAACGAACTTGGAAGTGGACATCCAAAATCAGCAGCATTTTCTGTGGTGATTGTGAATTTAATCGCCTTCATTATTTCTGTAATTTGTGCTATACTCGCACTAGCACTTCGCGATGTCATTAGTTATGCCTTTACCGATGGCCCTACTGTGGCCGCAGCCGTCTCCGATCTCTGCCCACTTCTTGCTCTAACCCTCCTTCTCAATGGAGTCCAACCTGTGTTATCTGGTACGTACTGATACAATCCAATTCTTAAACCCACCCCCTTCCCATCATAATTTAATCTAACTTTTGATTTGATCATTTGATCTTGTAAAGGAGTGGCGGTGGGGTGTGGTTGGCAAGCTTTCGTTGCATATGTAAACATCGGTTGTTATTATGTGGTGGGGGTGCCATTGGGTGCCCTCCTTGGTTTCTATTTCAATTTTGGTGCTAAGGTAATATTTCTTTCTACTTTTTATTTCCACCATAGTTGAAAATAATTTAATTGTTTTTTTGTTCATTTTGGCTCATTTATGATTAGCCAATTTGATAGACCTAAAATTCACAAATTATATTAATTGTGTGTAAATTTTGTGCGTAGGGTCTATGGTTGGGGATGATTGGTGGAACTGCTGCCCAGTCCTTCATTTTGTCATGGGTCGTACTTCGAACCGATTGGAATAAAGAGGTGGAGACTATCATTATTAATATTAATCATTAGAAACTATATTATAAAATGTTGTAAAATTTTAAAATTATCCACTTAAAATGAGTATTTAGTAAAGTAATAATGTTCTATAATGATGCAGGTGGAAGAAGCAGCAACAAGATTAAACAAATGGGAAGATGAGAAGAACCAAACTGTTTTAAAGGAGCAACTCTTTTAATTTATTTCATTGCAAATATGAATTCTTGGTATGTAAATTCAACTGCTCTCATTAGTTGATTAAACTTCGGTCTATTGTTCATGGAGATTCTGTATACCTTTTCGAGAATACATCTAGTTTAGTCTTTTGGTTTTTCTTGCCTGTTGTTATGAATTTGGTTGGTTCTCCATATTAATATCTACTGTTCAAAATTATTTTAGAACTTCAATTAAAAATATATTCTTTTTCAGAAAAAAAATAAAAGTTAATTTTAAATAACCAAAAAAGGGTGTAAATGGATGGAGATGAATTAGGAAAAAAATTTTCGAGTTGTTCAAATTGTCAATCCAAATAACCAAATAAAATCGTCAACTCAACTCTTAAAATTTGGGTTTGGTTGTCAAGTTATTTATTTATTTTCTTTTCTTAAATATATTATTATTAATATATTTAAATTCGTCTATGACACATTTTAATAACTAAAATTTTAAATATTAAAATTTAATATATCTATTACAAATTTTAAAAAAACTTTATAACAATATATATGAATTATAATATTTATAAGGATTGAATTGGGTCTAACTCTAATTCAAACTTGAATCCAATCTAAAATAAAAATTAATTCAATCCTATTTTTACAATTTGGGTTGAGTAGTTCAAATTGTTTAAGTTGGTTATTTGAATACCAAGCTATTATCATTCACTAGATTGCATCACTAAAATTCATAATTCAATGACATAAAAATAAGAGACAGAAGCATTAAATTTGAAAATGTATTTTTGTACTTTGTATCAACAATATTAGAAACACCATTTACTGTAGCTTCATCATGGTTGATGAAAATAAATTAAGATGCACATGTTTCTTTTTTCTTTTTTTTTTTTAAAAAAAAAAGAAAGAAAGTGGTAATGGTAAATATAACAATTAAATTCAAAATAATTAAGTATATATAGATTTTGTAATATTTGCAATTTCTTAAAATATTGTCATATACTTAATTATTATTCCTAAAATTGTAATCAATTATAATTATCCAAAATAGAATCTAATTAGAAGTTTTGGATCTACTTCCCATTTAGTCTCTAGGTTTTAACATGTTACACTTCTATGCTCGAGTTTTGAATTTAATTTTGATTTAGTTTTAAATTTTAAAATGCTACCTCTATTGACCTTTTCATTTGGACCTTAGGTTCTAAGATTTCATTTAAGTTTGATTTTTTCTCCAAATGCTCAATTGCTAAAAACTTTGGGTTAATGACTATTAGTTTATTTAAAATAATTATCATATATACTTTTGGTGTCTACTAAAAATTAATTTTAAAAAATAGAGATCCAGTAATAAAATTTGATTGAAAGAGAGTTCAAATAAGATATCTCTTACTTTGCTAATAATAATAATCCACAACTTGAAAAGCACCGTAACCAAAAGAGGGAAGTGGAAGTAAGGGTGAATTATGTGTTAGTCCAAACTTCCCATATCTACCAAAATTATTACTTATAATGTTTTCACATTTTAAAACTAACCTCTTTCTTTATTGCTCTTTTTAGATTCCAAGTGGACACCCCACATGATGAAAATAATTTTGTCTCTAATTCTATTATTTTCCCATTTACTTTTTTCTATTACCAACTTTTTCAAACCTAAAAAAAATGATTGGGATTTCTTGTAATGTTGTGAAAATCACTTGGTAAAAAAAAAAAAGAAAAAGTTACGTCAAATTATCCCTAACAATAAAAAAAAAATGGGGATATTTCACTAAATTTCAATCCTTATTCAAAATTTGTTAACTTTTTTTTCAACTCCAAACTAAGAATGCTGAATAAGGTAAAAAAAAAAAAAGATAATAATAAATAATCCTTTTCTATAAATTTCGAAACTAAAAATATACATTTTAAAATTAAGAAATTAATTGGCATATTCTACAAAACAACGAAAAGATAAGTTAATTTAAAGACTTTTTTTTTAATTTTCTTTTTCACGTGGCAAAATAAAATTGCTTTTAACGATGAAAAAAAGTAAGAGGGAGAGAGGTTATAGAATAATATGATTAGAAAATGCAATGATTAACGAAGATATTTGTAGCCTTGGTGGTAGGTAAGAATTGGATTAAGATGGTTCTTAACATATTAAATAAAATTAATTAAGGATGGGTTTGTTTAACAAGCTTTTTTCATAAACTAATAGGCATGAATTTATTATTATTCTTTATTTTATTTTAGTTTGTCAAATCCATAATATCATATTCAAGAACATAAAACACATCAAACCAATTTTTTTTAATACCTTTCCTATTAAGAGACTAATGATAAAAATATAACTTGATTAATTAATAAATTATTTTTAATTTCAAAATTTTGTATTAACCGTTACCATTTACCATTTATGATGTCTTAGCTATTCTATGAAAATAAATATTATTAAGTATTAATAATTTCATTAATTGATATTTATTTATTAACTTAGACGAATCTATCACTACCTATTAAAATTTATTTTTTTATAAACCTTTTTCACATCTAAATATGGTAGAATTAGACCAGATGTTCGAGATTTGCAGTGATATGCACCGCACACTCAAGGATATAAAAAAAGCAATTTATATATATTTCATTATTTTAGTAATCAAATTTATTTTAAACATTATTTGATGTTTAATATAAGAATGCTTATTTGTTTTATTTTAAGTGAGTAAATAATTAATTATTATAACAAAATATCAAATAGGTTAAAATTTATTTATGATTACATTTATCTTATTACTAATTAATTAACTATTTTGTTTTATATTTTTTTAATAAAATTGGTAAATTAAATATTGATATTTAACTTTAATCATTATTGACAGTATCCAAATACATGAAAAAAAATATAAAAATATTTATACTTGGCTACCAGTATTTATGATTATAATATAAAATTTTATTATATTTTTATATATATTTGTAAATACTTATATTTAATACTCATGCCTCACAATAATATTCATGGATTTATTTAAATAATTTATATCAACAATTTAATTCATAAAATAGCTCCTATTCTTTTAAGTTCATAATGATTTAAAATTAATATCCAAAATTAATGATAGCACATGTCATGTTCTTTTAAATTTGGAGTAATTATAATAGGCAACAATTCTGTCGATAAACTTATATTGCATGTAGACTCTTATAATCTGTCACTGTTAATAGATTCTTACAGCTTTTGTTATATTTGCATCAGTGTTAACAATTTTTTTTAAAAATCTTGTTATAACGTTAATGTTTTAAATCTAACTGTAATATTTGAAACATTCTTAAATTTATTATTGGCCCAACAACAATGACGAGTAGAGAAAAGAAAAATAGGAAGACAAGGAAGTAATAGGTCGTACTTTGTTCATATTCGACCGTAAGAGTAATTATTATTATAATAAATTAAGGTTTAAAAGGTAAATTTTGGGCATTTAAAAAAGATTATAGCAATGTTATATATATATATATATATATATATATTAAGTTTAACTCTTTAAAAGTATGATACAATTGGTGCTTAAACTTCTATAAAACGTAGATATATTTACTATAATTGATTCCACAGAAAGTGTTTTTGATAAAGTATGGCATTGCCTTTTCAGTTGGGCAGTGTGTGTGAAGAAGATGGTATGATAAAAGAAATGAATGTGTTGGCAATAAATGCAAAGTTCAACACGTCTTTCAAAAACAATGTTATGAATAAGGGAAGTTGGGTACGAAAATTAAATGCCAAGAAAACTGTTACACCATTACTTCACTTTTCCCTACCACCTCTTCATGGCAGGTTTTCAATTATATGTTATTGAAATTATACAGCATGAAAAGAGAGCAGAGTAGAGGAGAGGAGAGGAGGTTATTAGGAAAGCTAAGAGTGGTATAATATTGTTAAGAGTTATATTTGAGTTTCCTTAAAGTATTGTTTTGGAAGGTGTGTATTTTTGTCGTTCATGAGATGATGGCCAAGACATGACTTGTCTTCTCTGTATGCACATTATTATCCCAATGGTGATTTTAAATTTAAATTGAAAAAAATTTGGTTTTAAATCTTCTTCTTTCTTTATTATTATAATTTTTTAATTTTAATAATTTATTAACCAATTCTATACTTAATGATTTTTTTCACAAATTCATATTTATTATTATATATTTAATTATTTTTAACATTTTGTAACAATTTACTCTTCTTAATTTTTAAAACTTTTTTTTCACAAATTTATATTTACTTAATTATTTTTTATTTAATGATTTTTAACTTGATTATTTTTGTAATAATTTATTGTTTTTATTTTTTATTATGCACTCCCATATTTTTGGAATATGTTTGATCATTTTTTTTTATTTTATTAATATGTTTTTCTTCTCAATTTATTTCATAACAATTTTCATAATGTTTGATAATTTTACCAATAAATTAAAGTTTACGGAATACTTTTTTAAAAAATTTATATAATTAATCTATATGTTTTTCTTTCTTTTCTTATTTTGGATGTATCGAGTTTATACTACAATTATTAAATCGACACAGTTTTTAAAAAGATTAATCCAAATACACAAGAATAAATGTATATGTATTATGAACATTGTTAATTCTTTTAATATTTTATTTATAAGTATGATTTTGATTAATTCTTTTAATGTTTTATTTATAAGTATGGTTGATTAATTTTTTTTAATGTTTTAATTAAATTTAAATTTTATGTATTTGGATCCATCTTTTTTAAAATAGTGTCGATTTAAGATTTGTAGTATGAAATTGATACATCCAAAATAACAAAAGAAAAGAAAACATATAGATTGATTATATAAAATTTTCAAAAAATCATTTCCTAAAGCTTAAATTATTGACAGAATTATCAAAACATTATAAACATTGTTATTAAATAGATTGAAAATAAAAACATAATAACAAAATAAAAGAACGAAATTACCAAACACATTCTAAAAAGTACGAATGTGCATAATCAAAAATAGAAATAATAAATTATTACAAAAATTGTTAAAAAATTATTAAGTTTAAAATAATTAAGTAAGTGGCAGTAAATATGAATTTTTTTTTTTTTTAAATCACTAAGAATACAATGATTAATAAATCATTAAATTAAATACTATAACAATAAAAGAAAAGAAGAGTGAATAAAAATAGGTGAATTGATGTTCTAAAAAATTAAATAAAAAAGAATCCATTAAGTGACAAAAAAACAACTCTTTTATCTAAATTATTTTAAAACGGTCCATTTCTTCCAATTTAAATTTAAAACCATCGTACTTTTCCAAATTCTAAAAGTACAAAAGCGAATTTCTCCAATGTGGAGAAATTACTAAATTAAAAAATTACAAAATTGCCCTTTATCTTTGGATCTCCATAGCCAAATTCTCTTCCCTTAATCCCAATTTTATTTTTAATTTTGGTATAATAGTTAATTGCCCTAATTGTTTTAAGATGGATTTTCGAAATCTATCTATGAGGTTTCTTTTAAAATTTGTGATAAGAAACAAGAAATCATTTGATTCAAAAATGTAGAAGTTGAAGAGATGAATTTATCTATGAAGTTTTTTAGAGTTTATGATACGAATCAAGAAATAAGAATCGAATCAAATGGAAAAATTGAAGAGATTGAATATTTGAAAACCGAAAAGTTATTTGTACAATCAAAAAGTCATAAAATTAAATGTCTAAGGAATTATGTATTTATTTAATGTTTGTTTTCATTTATTATGATAGTTGAAAGAACATAAAACTAAATGTGTTGTCACCTTTTATTTAATATTTTAATTAGTATAAATAGGGTTGTAGTATCCACAATTTGGGAGAAGAATATTAATATTTAAAAGTTTGTGTTTATTCAACTATTTTGGTGTTATTTTTTTCAAATATTGTGTTTATATTTGATGTAAAAAATCAATTCATTCGGTTAGTCTTCATCAAACTATTTATGGAGTGAGCTACCTTAGGATATAAGAGTGATCATCATAAATTCTAGATTTGATCTAAATAGCTTTCTTTGTGAGTGTTTGCAGGGATTTTATAAGGACCTCTAGCGTTGCATCTAACAAACATGGTGGACGCTTATAAATTTTTTTTTGACCAAAACATAATGCAAATGGGATGGTTCTTTGGTTTATTCGTCAAGCTTAATTAAGGTTGGGTAGCTCAGAATAGGCTCCAACCATTCCTTTTCCTTTTTCATTGGACTACGAGGTGCGAATAACATATACATTTTTAACTAATTCATCGAGTTTAAAAATGAGATCCAACTCATTCCTTCCTGTTTTCCTAAACTTTCACTTGACAATTGCAACTATGTATAAGAACTAAAGTAATAGTAGATATAACATAACCCAATAATTTCAAATATAACAACATTTAGATTCAATTCTTAGAGTTGAATACTAATTAATTTTTATATATTTGTAATTCTTAAAAAAGGAATATGTTATGTACTCAATATTTAGTCATAATATTGTTACTCGTTACAAATTACCCTAAATTTTACATGTTGGTTTAGATTCCAACTATCTTGGATTAATTAAATTAATGTTCATAGAGAGCATTCCGAGACAGTTTTGTTCAATTCTAAATTACCAACACCACATTTGCATAATTGAGTTAGTAATTATTATAGGATATGAGTAATTGTAGGAGTTAGACACGAGCGAATAAAATAGGTGGGTTAAATACACACATTTGCCACCAATCACATGAACCTTCCTTTACCTTCAATTTCTTTAACATAAATTGGAGTGGAAAACTTTGAAGACAACACCTCTAAGCGCTCTGGTATGTGTCCTTGTTTCCATTTTAAATTCGGAATATTTTCTCCTTCTTCTAATACGTTTCCTCCTCATAACTACTATTTTTCCTTTTTTAACTTTATCCTTGTCCACTTGTATCTCTTATAAATTTATAACATTTTTACCATCTTTTTCGAAAACGACGTATATATAGTTTGGACCACAGCCCTTTTGGATCATTTGAGTTGAATTTAATATCTACATAGTTGTTTCCTCTATTTTCACTGTTATTCCATAATGTATATGATGCAATAATTTCTTGCTCAATTGTCAATACTCAACATAGCACTCTTTTTTCCATAAAAAAAAAAAAAACAATAATACTCACCATAGCACCTTATGCAACTCACTTACACAAAACCTTTTTGGTATTCTTCCCACTATTTACTTATTTTATTCACATTCTGACCACGACCCCTTTTTTTTTATGTATAAACAATTTTTAAAATATTGCTCAATTGTACACCATTTATTTTAAAATAATGGCACCTAATCATTGAAAATGTGCACTAGTACAACATAATAGTTTTAACTTCCAAGTCAAATTGCAATTACATTAATACTGGCATTCATTAATCCAACGACAACTATCTACCGTTTTAAATTTTAATTGGAAACGATATCTTTAAAATCTGCACATATAATATTTGAAGATGAAGCAGGTAACCAAAGTTATGTATGAACTAAATTATGAAGGAAAGAAGAATGTAGAAGGGACCCATAAAATGAAATTCAAAGTTTCGAGAATAGGCGAGAAACTGAATGAACGGTGGAGATTGTGGTACGTGGTGAGGCTCCCCAAGTCGTTCGGATCTTCTCACACGCCTTTCTCACGTGACCCACGTGTCTATCCTCATCTATCTTGAGATTCCCATTCCCAACTTTATTTAATACTCTTTTAACTAAGATTTTAAATAAAGGTTTCACATTTAATATTCTCTTAGTATGCTTTCAATGTATATATACATATCTATATACACGCACTGTTCATATTTTGCCTTTTCTCTTAGAGATATTTTCATATTCTATATAGATTTTCACAAATAAAAAGCATTTTAATTATTTTTCTAAAACAATCCTTCGTAAGAATTACGAGAATTAGTTTTATTTTCTTAGAACCAACAAATGATAAGAGAATTTTTTTTTAAAAAAAAAGTGAGATGAAAAAAACATTTAGAGATAGAAATACATAAATAATGAGAAAAAAAAGTCAACTTTTTAGTGATGTGGATACGTGATTTGATTATAGTTTGTTGTTAATAGAGTAATTATTGAATGAAACTGTTCTTATCATGCAATTGATAATTTTTAATTGTAGTACAATAAGACACATCAAATTTGGACTTCAAATTCAGATACATCCATTTTGATTTTGAGTCAATTCTACCATTTTTTAATACAAAATGAGAAGCTCGCATTAGACGACTAATTATTTTATTCATTCTCAAAATTAATAGCTTTGCATTTTTAATTTTCAATTTGATTTCAAGTAGGGTCGATATGTATTTTGATTCTCGTTAATAGAGTAATTATTGAATGAAACTTTTATTATCATGCAATTAATAATTTTTAATTATAAAAAGTACAATAAGACACATAATTGAGATGGATCGATTTTAATTAAAACATGAATGCAATCATTTAATTTTTGTTTAACAAGCCACCGCATTGTTTTGTTTAAGTAGACTTTTCTTCTACTGAGGGTGATGTGCAAATCATTGAAATTACACGTTGAAGAAATCAAGAGTTAACATTTTCAGTGGGTTAGAATAAAATTGAAAAAATGATGATCCCAGATAAACAACAGGATCTTAAGAAATAGACATATTTTGAAATGAGTTGAAGAAATAAAATTGGTATCACATAGTGGGGTTTGTTGAATTGTAGTAATCAAATTTGAAAAGGCAGAGTTAATATTTATGTAACAGGTGGCCGAATATTGACTTTGACTGGGAGGATGGGGTGAGGTGAGGCGTGGGAAAGTGGGGAAAGTGGGGAAAGTGGGGAAAGAAAGATACTTAGAACAAATTAAGAATGGGTAAATATTCACGAGGGGAAGGAGAGAGAGAATAGGTGTTGCTGAGTGTGATTTTGTTTATTCATTTTGATTATTCCCTTTCATCTTTGTTGTCGACATAAAAATATATAATAATAATTGTCCATATTGGTGCTTGCTCATGCTTCACGTGCACCAAAATTTAGACTACGTAGGAATCAAACAAGAGAATATATCTACTTGTTGGTCCCTCCTATTTTGTTCACATCTATTTTTCTTCTTTTTCTTTCAAAATACTGATGTATATACATCTCGTTGTTGAATATATTTTGTTCACAGTAACTATAAAAATACTAATATACATATTTCTTTTCTTCATCTTTACCTAATATAAGCATGCACTAGTTCCAACAATGGCTTTTCGTTGAATTTCTTACTTACTATCCTCAAACCCAGTTGTTGGCGTAGTGAATCGTTTCAGTGTATATCTCCTCAACCAAGATCTCGTTAACTCTGCCACTTCCTTAGGTTAGAAGGGAAAGTACACTTAGCTTTCATGGTAATAAAATACTATCATTTTTTTAAAAAATATAACAACTGACAAAATATTTACACTATAATAATTTTGAAAACAGAAAAAATTCACATATTCATGATAAAAAATACAAAATATACTCTTATCAACACACAACACATAATATATTTAGTGCACAATCGTTTAAATTTGACTATTTTTTGGTACATGATTGTTTAAATTTTTTTGATGTTTTATATTGCTTTTTTTAATGATATAATAAAATGTAAATTTTTACCGCTCATCTATTCAACAACTTTTTTTTTTCTTTTATAATATCATAAAGTAAAGAGATTGAATGTCCAAACTTTGAAATTAATATCATGTCAAATGTATTGTATTTATTAATTTATTTTCATCGTTCTATTTACGCACATGGAAGTAAAAAGTTAAATACTTTGCTTGGAGGGGATATTTGGACTTCAAATTTGGATATATCTATTTTGATTTTGAGTCCATTCTACAATTTTTTTTTAACACAAAATGCGAAGCTCGTGCATTTAGCCATACATTGACTAATTACTTTATTTTTTTTTCAAAATGAATAGCTCTGAATTTTTAATTCCCAATTTGATTTCATAACGATTTTCTTCACATCCTCTTGGATTAAAAAAATTTGATATCTTCATTTTTTTTTTTATAATTTTCTAATCGATTCAAAATCTTCTAAAGAAATTGATTTTTTCTTCTTCTAGATTTTCAATCTAACTATTATTTATAAATAGAATATGGTTTATAATTATAATTTCATTTTTCTTTACTTTTTTTTTTTGGTAAAGAAAAGTGTATAAATAGTTGGTTAAGAAAGAAGAATGAGATATACAATTAAGGCAAACCGAACCAAAAAAAAAAACTGAGTTACTACACATTACTTACTTAGGTGGGGCCAATTAATAATATCAATTAATTAATAATCAAAAGAATAGTTGCTAATATTAATTAACTGATAATTAAGTAACCATTGGCATTTTTCTTGGGCTTTAAACTATATACTTGAGAAATTCAGATGCTTCCCGTATTATATCCCATCTTACCACTAAGACTATTCTATAACGTGGTGGATACAATTTGAATTATTTGGTTTAAATTTGGACAACAAAATCCTTTCTTCTAGAAAAGTGCAAGTCTCTTCGAGCAACCGTGTTATAAAGAGAAACCAATCATTTTACTCTTGGCATAGGATACCACAATCACATGTCCCCACATAAATAATATGGATCATATTGTTTGTAACACTTATAATTCATGTAACAGTTATAATGTGGGTCGTATTATTCGCTCACCTTATTCATGCGTAGTGCAGACTTCATGCTTCACCTTGCATCTCAATGTCTAGGCTCCCCCAGTGAGAGTCTCCTTAGAACAATCTTCAAATGTTATGCTCCCCTAACTAGCACGTATCTTCTCAAACAAGTACTTCATAATGATAGCAATAGGTGTGAATACGACCAAAGTCTTACATCGGTTAGATAATTAGTGGATGATATTGGGTATATAATTGAGTAGAACTATCTCTATTGGTATGAGATCTTTTGGGATGGTACCAAAAGCAAAGTGGTATCAAAACAGTGCCTCTCTAACTTAACCATGCTAGTACGATCCTTAGGTGTCGAACAAAGATGCATATATCTATTAATAGATATTCTCAAACATTATCCATTATACAGGTGAACAACTTCACCTTTTATCAAAACGAGCATGACCTAATTGATATATAATATTAAATATTGATTATGTGATCCAACCTAATCCAGAAAGATGAAGTGAAATTTAAATATTAATAAAAAAAAGCAGCCATGTAAATAAATACGTGGTGTTTAGGTACATGTTTTAATAAAAACGGTGAAATCATTGTAGAAATAATAATGATAAGAAGAAGAAGAAGAAGAAAAGAAAAGAAAAGGGATGATTAGTCATTTTCTTAATGTATACGCCGACCAAAAATCAATGAAGTTTAGTTTCTTTTCATTTAAAATATAAATTATAGAAACGAAATTAAAATAAAACAAATAAATAATTGTGGAATACAACTTTCAAAACTGAATACACACACACACCCCTCGCGTGAGACAACTGGAAGCGAAGTACGGCATCAACCACTACAAATACTTCCTACTTTCTCCCTCAAATCACACACCACGCCCATCCAAGAAACATATCATCTTACAAGAAACCCCTTTTCAATTTGGGAGCAAATATTATAAAATAAGAAAAGAAAAAGGGAGGATGGGATCCATTTTTGAAGACGACGTCCGTCAGGCGTTGCTGCAGCCAGCGTCTGCGGCGTTGTTGTCCTCGCATTCACTCTGTTCCAACCACCATGGCGGTAACGAGGAGCTTGAGAGGATATTGTCTGACACCGAGATTTCTGTGATGGAGCGTTATAGGCGAGCCACTTGGATCGAGATTAAGCTTCTGTTTTACTTAGCGGCTCCCGCGGTTTTTGTTTACATTATCAATTATACAATGTCTACTTCTACCCAGATCTTTTCCGGTCATCTTGGTAATCTTGAACTTGCTGCTTCCTCTCTTGGGAATAATGGCATTCAAGTTTTCGCTTATGGTCTCATGGTACATACTCTTCCATCTCTCTTGTTTTTCTGTTTTTAGAGGTTTGATTTGTTAGATCTATTTTGTTTACATTATTCTTAGTTGGGGGGAAATAGATTATAAATTTGTGTAAACGGTGAATGAAATTTGGAACTTAAGGATGGTCTTTTTTTATTCCCTAACATTTTTCATAAATTTTTACTGGGAGGGTTTGATAGTTTAGGAATTTGTGTTTTTAACCATTTGTGCCATGAAATTGAAGGTTTGATCCACAAAAGATTATAGAATATTCTATGAACTTTACTAGTGGTCTAATGCTTGGTTAAAATATGAAAGTTTTTTTCTTCTTTTTCAAATGAAAATTTTGTCTTCTTTAGATATGATTTGATTGATTGAGTTTTTTTTTTCTTTTTTTTCTTTTTTTTTTTTAAATTTGAAGATCGAGTATATAAACACTAATTTCATCTTATTTTTTTTTTTTTTTTTTTTGTTTATCATTACTTTTTACTCGTTTTAAAAAATTAAGTTAAAATTTGAAAAACTTGAAACTTTAATGCATGCTATAGCTAAATGAGATATTGTCTATATCAGGTAGAGTTCAAACTACTAAATGATCTTTGGTCAAAATCAGGTAGGGTTCAAATTATAATAGTTGCAATTTGTAATTAATAATATTAGAAGAAAGGTTATGGATAGTAGAAAAGAAACGAAAATACTACTTAATATTTCTCTTTTTTAAAATTCTGTTGTTTCAGTAATAATAAATTTTTGCAGATTATAAATATTTTGAAAGAGTTTTTTTAAAGAAAATAGAAAAAAATCAACAAATTATTTACTATATGACAAAAACAAAACGATAAATATGAAATGTAAATATTTGGTGGAATGTTGTATTTTTTATAAAATTTATATTTTCAAGGTTTAAAATAAATTTGGTTGCTTAAATATTAATATTTGGAAAGAGTTTAGATCTGAATTGAGGTGTAGATATTATATATAAAAAAAGTAGGTTTGGTAGGGGTATGGTGATGAGATTGAAAGAGTTAATTAAGTATTAATTTGTGTTACACAAAAGTCAAGAAGTTCATCAAATCATCAAATCATCAAATCATCAAGGCGTATTATTGGGTGGGCCAAAGATTCATTAAGCTGGTTTATTGTTTGTTTAATACAAATCACGGAAAGTTCATATTTATTTCTCTGTCTCTTTTCTAAAAAATGGTTTTCTCTTTCCCCACGTCTCGGCCGTCGCCTTTTCAGAATTTTAATGTAACTTTTTTTTCAATTTTTTTAAAATAATGCTTTTTTCTATCATTCAATATTTAATTTCACTTTTTTCTCTTGCGTTAACTAGCAGACAAATGTTTAAGATTTGAAGTATTTTTTAAATAAAAAAAGGTAGCTTTCTTTATGTAGTTTTGAAAAGTTAATTGGTCTAATTAGTGGGGTTCACATTAAATATTCAATCTTCTAGAGTTTTACTGGAAAATATTCTATACCCAACAAAGAAATTTTTTTTAAACACTTTCCCTTAAACTTTTGAATTTGAGTTCGATCCTACTATACTATACGTACTTTTTATAAAAGTGAGTATTGTTTTATTCACATAATATATATGTGTTGTCCACTTCGAGACTAGAGGGAAAAAAATTGTAGTGGTTAGTTTGGATATTGAATTCATTATACATAATATATGCCAAATATAATGTTTGAATAATAACCAAAAATGGAAGAGTTTATCTTAGTGGATCGTTATTGTGTTTTTGAAGTTGGATGGATGTTTAGACTTTCACTGCATTTATGTTTTCATGTTGTTTCACACTTAATTATTATTAATTCTAGAATGTGTGTACCTACTCATTGTAATTACACTAAAATTAAATAACTTGCCAAACCTTGAACATAGACTTGTTTGTTTGTATTTTGATGAGATATTAGAATTTGATAGGTGAGTAAAAGAATTAGATAGGAACTCCATGTTTATCACCTTTAAGCTTTGATGAATTGCAATATAACTGTGTGTGTCCATTTCATGAAACAGTTGGGGATGGGAAGTGCAGTAGAAACTCTATGCGGGCAAGCCTACGGCGCAGAGAGATTCGAAATGCTAGGCATTTATTTACAAAGATCAACAATATTATTAACCATAACAGGCCTTTTCTTAACAATCCCCTACATCTTCTGCAAACCCATCCTCCTCTTTCTAGGTGAATCCAAAGACATTGCTTCCGCAGCCGAAATCTTTGTCTATGGCTTAATCCCTCAAATCTTCGCCTACTCCTTAAACTTCCCAATCCAGAAGTTTCTTCAAGCTCAGAGCATTGTGTTTCCTAGCGCTTACATATCGGCAGGGACGCTGGTGATTCACATGCTGCTCAGTTGGTTGACTGCCTATAAAATGGGGCTGGGGTTGTTGGGAGTGTCGTTGGTATTGAGCTTGTCGTGGTGGATAATAGTGGTGGGTCAATTTTTGTATATTATTAAGAGTGACAAATGTAAGAAGACATGGCGAGGGTTCAATGTGCAGGCGTTTTCGGGGCTGTATGGATTCTTCAAGTTATCCGCGGCGTCGGCGGTGATGCTGTGTTTGGAGACTTGGTATTTTCAGATTTTGGTATTGCTTGCTGGTTTGCTTGAGAATCCTGAGCTTGCTCTTGACTCCCTTTCCATTTGGTATGTTTTTTCTTTTTCTTCATCTTCCCTTTTCCTCTCTAAAATTTGATATTTTACTTAATAATTATGAAAACTTGAATATTCAACTACATAATTATATTGCATTCATTATAGAGTTATATCTTATCTTTAAATTTGAATTATTGACTACTAATAAATATGAACAATTTTTTCTTTCTAATGTGACCCACTATCAAAAACTTCCTATGAATTATTCAGAAGTGGCAGCTTAATTAATTAATTGTTACTTCTCTTGTTATTATTTTTATTTATTCACAATTATCAACTTCATTTAGTTACTATTTGCTTTGAGAAAATAAAACTTCTTTTAATTATTGTCATAAATGTGGGAGTTTAAAGTTTGACAAATTTTAGTTATGTGCCACAGCATGAACATATTTGGATGCGTTTACATGATTGCAGTGGGTTTTAATGCTGCAGCCAGGTAACTTTTCTCTATTCTCTAATTTCAATACATATTCGTTTTAATTTAAGATTTGTTCCATATATAGACACTAAATTTTCGAATTTTAAAACTATAGGAAACTAGTAATGGAGCAAAAAAACCAAAGTTTAATCTTCATCTTTTTAGGCTATAATAAAAGTTTATGTTCTTTACATATTCTATATTTTACCTATTAAATATAATCAATTTATACTTATATTTATTGTACAATTTTCGGTTTCTCATATCAATTATTTTGATTTTTTTTATATGTAGAGAATCTAGCATGATGAAATTGACATTTAAAAGTTTTTAGAAGTTAACTATGAAAGTGATGATCCTAAGTTAATAGCTTAGGACAAAAGTAGTAGTTTAAGATTTTTGAGGTAATATTATAGAATGCTAATTATTTTGTTTGTACGAATGACAGTGTGAGAGTGAGCAATGAACTGGGGAGTGCGAATCCAAAATCTGCAGCATTCTCTGTGGTGGTGGTGGTTGCCATTTCAACTATCATCTCCATAATCTGTGCTTTACTTGTAATTATATTCCGCGACAACATTAGCTATATTTTTACTGATGGTGAGGCTGTAGCTGCTGCTGTTTCTGATCTTTGTCCACTTCTTGCATTCACCCTTATTCTTAACGGAATCCAACCCGTCTTAACCGGTAATTAAACTAAATCTCAAACCATTTATTTGAACACTCCTTAAATTTTCGCTTTTGTGCTTATGGTTTGATCTTTAAAGGGGTCGCGGTTGGGTGCGGGTGGCAAGCTTTCGTCGCGTATGTAAATATTGGTTGCTATTACATAGTTGGAGTTCCCCTTGGCTCCCTCCTCGGCTTCTATTTCAATTTTGGTGCAAAGGTAATCATTTTCAAAATTTAGCTTAGTTGATAATTATCTCTTTAATTTCTAACATTATTACTCATGCTTTGGTATACGAATTACACTTCGCTGAATGAACATTTGTCTCTTTTTATTTTGAAATTGAATGACAGTTTAGTTTTGTGTAAACTATGTGCACAGGGAATTTGGGTTGGATTGATGGGTGGAACCTTCATGCAGACCATAATTTTGGTGTGGGTGACATGGCGAACAGATTGGAATAAAGAGGTAATTTTATTTTAAATTCAACTCGTTCTTTGTTTCTTTCTTTGAGACCCTTTTCTAATAGCTTTAAATTGACATATGTTGAGAAATAACAAAATGAATTACGCAGGTGGAAGAAGCAATAAAAAGATTGAGCAAATGGGATGACACAGCAAAGCCAATTGTTGAGTAGTGATAATGACTAACTTTTCAAATCACAGAAACAAAAAAGAAAGATTGAGGAATTGCTACATATGATGGCATGTGAAATTTTGTTATGTAGCTTAAAGTCTCTACTTTGCCTCATTGGAAAAAAGAAAGGAGAAAAGAGGTGTCTTATTAAAACAATTTGCCATTTCTTTTTCTTTTCAATTTAAATGGTCATTTATAGTTTTAATCTTTGTAATTTAGAGGTTTGTTTTATTGAATCAATCGATTCGATTTGATTTGATTATTTGTTGTCCTAGATTCTTTTGAATTGAATTGAATTTTACTCTTAGTGATTTCAATGAAGTTGAAGTTGGCTTCTAAAATTAATTTTTATCAAAATTGATTAAACATCAAATAAAATTAACACAAAAAAGGTAAATATTTGGTCACTATTTACGAAGGAAATGTTAAATTGTCATTTTTAAAAAATAAAAATAAATCAACAATAAACTAGCTCAAACGATGAATAGTTTTCAAAGCACCAAAATAATAATTTAACTAATACTTTTACATAAGTGACCTTTTGGAACAAGAAGCAATGACAAGAATAAAAAAAAAAAAAAAATTATGAACTCAGCAATGGTTATTTGAATTTATAAATGTAGCAAAAAAAAAAAAAAAAATTCTTTGTTATTATTCCAATTTTAATTCTTTGGTAAATATACATATATTTGGTGTATCGGTTAACTAATAAACTTGGTATTCATGAACTTAATTTGAATCCTTCATATGGTTCAAAGTATTGTTTTTCTATAGCATCTCATAAACTTACAATGATTTCAATTCACATTGTTGGTAGCCATTTGAAATGTACGTCGATGAACTATTGGTACTCTAATGTAACACTTGATATCTATGACTCATATACGGGCAAATACACTAACAATACATATACTAAGACAAATACACTAATAGTAAAGTAAGGTTATATTTACCATCTACTCATGTACGAAAATATGTTTATATGTCAAAGTAAATGTAACTCACATGCCATCAAAATCATACCAAAACTTTGAAAAGATTAAAATAATAATAACATTTGGTGCACAAAAATCGTTTAATACAACAGAAAGATTGTGAATGTACATGATCAAAAATAGAAGAAAAAGAAAGAAGAGATGGAGATTAAGAAGATGAGAGGGGAAATAAATTTCACAGTTTTTTCTTTTTTAACCTTGAGGGTAAATAAAATTTCAATCATCCACAAGGTCAAAAAAGAAACTTTACAAAAGAAAAAAACAAAGTCATTTTTGTAAAAAAATTTACGGTGTGAATTCTAGCAAATTTTCACATTCAATGGAAGTCAAACAGTTGTGTGATAATAATCCTTTCTGATAATAGAAAAAAAAAATACAAATATTTCAAAAAGAGAGAATAAAAAACCAACAATGAATTACAAAGCCATTACTTCTTCTTCCCTGCTTTTCCTTCTTTTCTTCTTACGATTTCATCAGCATATTTCACTCCTTTACCCTTGTAAGGTTCTGGGGGTCTCCACTGTCTAATAGAGGCAGCAAACTGACCAATGGCACATTTATCATATCCACTCACTGTAATTCTTGTGTTTTCTTCCACTTTTATCTGAATCCCATCAGGTATCGCCATTCTAACTGGATGAGAGAACCCAAGATTTAATACCAAGTCTTTTCCTTCTACCATTGCTCGATAACCGACACCGATCAATTGAAGTTTCTTTTCAAACCCCTTTGATACTCCTACCACCATGTTGTCCGTAAGCGTCCTGAGGAAATCAGTTCAAATGGTCATATATGACACCATGCCTACACATTTACTCTTTCTCCATCAGCCATAATTCATTTGAATTTCATAAGGAACAAAGGGCTGGTTGTTTGCATTCATAACATGAAGTCATCTTGCGATTTTCAAAATTTGAAAAGACATAAAAGCAAGTGACCCGTGTAAACTATCTCCAAATAACTCAAAAGCTTAAGCTGATAGGTGAAGATAAATTTTATGTTATACCGTCCAAGTTTTACTTAAAGAGGAAGAAAAGTGAAATCCACGATGAGAATACCTGAAAAGTCCATGCATTTGATTGGCTCTTCTTGTCTCCAGTGCTTTCTTAACTCTTATGATCCCAGAATCTTCCCTCTCAATTTTAACTTCTCGTGGATAAAGAATTGAAAGTTCTCCTAAAGGACCCTTAACTTTCAAATCCTGACCCTGCAATGTGATGGTTACATTGGATGGCACTTGAATTGGTTGCTTCCCTATTCGTGATTCCTTGCATTCTATAGTCTTCCTCAACAGACCTATATGACATGCAGGCATTGCAGATACACAGAATCCATGTTTTTCTCCCAAAAATGTAGACCGAAAGTTGCTGAGATACAATGAGGAAAATGGTTTCAATAGACAACAACACAAACAATGAACGTGTGTAAATATATATATATAACCATTCCCTAAATACAAAAAGAAAAATGATGTTGAAACAAAAGGAGTATAGATAAAGAAAATTGATCTTTTTTCCTTCGCATCAAACAGACAACATAAGTCTTAAATCATTTGTGGCTCAACTGGATAAATATTGAAAATCCTAGTCCAAGGAAAAAATGAAACCTACTATGATGCTTTTTCAAGAACAACAAACGTGCATATGGGGATTCGAACTTCTAGAGGTAGTGTTATGCCCATGTTGGCAACTGACTAATGTGTTTATGAAATAGTTTCTTATGCTTTATTTTCTAGTAATAAGACTTCTCTTCAAGGAGCTCAAACTACTGTTATCCATCATCTAAGGCCTGGCTTTATACACTCCATAACCTTACTTGCTTGAGGACACTAATTCAAGGGCATCCCTTACAAGCTCTACTCAGTAAATCAATAGAGAGAGAAAAATTTTCCAATAGACTCACTCCATGTTCAAGAAATGTCCACAATTCTAATATCTTGATAACTCTCTAAATGCAAAGAGCCAGTGTAACAGAAGCTCTAAACATATTCAAACAGCAGAGGATTGAAACCTCCTAACTGGAAAGGGCAGACAGATGAATACTTTTTTACCAACAACTACAATGTTAAGACAACATAAAAACAAAACTAGATTTAAGGACCCCGGTATGACACTTAATCTAAATTCTATCTACACCTTCATGGTATCATGACCAGCAGAAAAAAAATAACCTTTTTTTAAACAGTTCTCTAAAGTGCTGTCTTTTGTTTTCTGAACTTGACTAGGCTTTTGAAAACATGAATTGAAAGTGAATAACAAACGTAGAAACTTAAGAATAGAAGCAATGTTTATAAGTTTTATTTATAAAAACAAAATGGTTATCAAACAAGACATTAGTAATTAAAAAAACAACTTACTCAACATTGATTTACAGTTTGTGTAAGCTCTAGGTGTTATGGTTGTGTAAATCTTGGATGGATATGCTTTTGGTTAGAATGTCTCCATCATGTTTATTTCCTAAGGAAGTGAATTATTACAGGGTTGCACTTAATGTATGTTTATGGGTTATCTAGGTTCTGTTGTTCAGTGTTGCACGTAAAGTATTATATATATAAGATTAGAATGTTTATCAGGTCCAGGAGTTCAGCGGAGTTGGCAAGTATCGTTGGAGGAGAACGATGTCAGTCAGCTTCACGCCGTCTTCCAAGCTAAGCTAGTAGGTAGTTCGGGAGGAGGTGTGACAATTTTCTTTCACCTTATCCTTAAGGCCCACCCCAATTATACTTGGATGTTTGTTCTCTAAGGGAGAAGGCACAAAATTAATCAATATGGAGATGTCATTCTTCCCCTATTTCACATTGTCGAAGTAAGATATATTTAATCTAAAAGCGAACTCAACATTGAATCTGAACTACGTGCAATAGAATCATTGAAATTTCAAGGTTTGTTGCCAACGTCTTGGTGGAATGGCTACATACTTTAAATAATTCAACAAAGAAACTAAAGATATAACTAATTCATCATTATACCAAAATGGGAGACACACAACCCCAACAACCCCAAAATCAACCGATGCGTTTCAAGAAGCTCTCTGAATGTGAAAAAAGGAACATTTAAGAAAATCTCTGGTACTTGTAAATCATCTATATACCCTGAACCCTGAAAATGGGTCTCCCAAAGATTTTCCTGAGGTCTAGACAGACATCCTCAAATTAAGTCAGCTAAATAGCCAGAAATGTAGGCACGAATTATCACGAATTCATATATTTAAAAAAAAAAAAAAAACAAGAACTTACTTAGGTGAGTGTATCGAAGTTGGAGGTTGAAGAGAAGGAGGAGAAGAGAGTGCCATTATGAGTGTGAGAACAGAACACCCAAATGTGAAAGAGCGAGAGAGACCCCCTTTGGGTCCGATTACGAAGAAGATGACACAGTGACTTGCAAGCAGGCAAGAGGTGACGAGAAGGATAAGGTGGAGAAGACATAATTCTGAATTGGGCCTTTTGGGCCATGTATGATTTGTGGTCCGTGAGCTCTTCAATGAGGCCCATATTCAGAAGTCTTCATGAACCTCTTTCTATCCTGCAAGAAGGTTTGTATGTTGGAGTCCTTCTCTCAACTCTTACTTAATATGTCGTGCGGTCTATGATCACTTGAAGAGATTCTCATTACGTGATCCTGCTTTTGAGTCTAGTTTTCATCTTCTTTGGTATTGTAAGTGTAGAAGTAAACACATTTAGTTTCTGTAAGACGCATTATGCTTAGCTATGGAGAGACATTTTCTATAATCTGAAACTTTTGGTTGGGAAGTCTAAAAACAAGGTTGAGTTTCAGTGTTGGTTGATTCCATTGGTGGTATTCATCATACCATAGTTCTGTTTGTAGTTTTCTGTTAGTTAATCACAAGAATAACTACGTTACACCCATGACTTCCTTATCAATGTTTTGTCTTGCTTTATTTTGTTTTCTTTGATTGTACTAAAAGATTTATCATGTTATTTCAATACTCTTTCAAATAAAAAGGGGTCAAAATGAGATTTTGTCTTTTGCAATCACCCATTCATTTACACCTTTTTACCACATGCTTGAAATGATTCCATAAATTGCATTTTATACTTTGTTAGTGTGACAATAAATTAGGTTTGATCCAAAACTTCCTGTTGGGGGCAACTTCACATAAAGTTTAATACATAAAAGTTTGTCCATATGATATATATATATAATCACAGAATTTCTTTTACTTTCTTCAGAATAAGACCGATCAGTTCTAAACTTTTTCTTCTTTTAGAACAAATGTCATGTGATGGTGTAGAAGTTAATATATATACTATCAAACAACATGTGATAAGCGTCCAATATGCTTTAAGTTTACAAAGCTAGAGGTCCTTCTAGGATCCTTGTAAACGGACACAAACGAGACTATCTTATCGACTGATTCCAACCAAGAGTTTAGTTAGAAGATGAATTACTCTTAGATCAAACTTCGAATCTATGATGGTCACTCCTAGATCCTAAGACGACTCACTCCAGAATTAGATTGATCAAAACTAATCCAATGAATCGATTGAACATCAAACCTAAGACAAGATTTGAAAAGAAAAAGACAGCACCAGAGGGGTTGAATAAGCAAAAGCTTCTTTTTTAGAATTCATTATGTTGCTTCTTATGAGCATTACAAGCCATTTTAAAGGCCAAATGGTCGTGGATTGACCAAAGAACTCAAAAGTCACTCAAATACACTTAATTGCAAACTGTAGAAATAAGACCTAGGAACTTAAAACTTGATTGCACATCAAACGAGCAGTCATTTTTTTTTTTTTAAAAAAAAGATAGAATTGCTTTAAATTGTCTTAAATATGTGTTATGTAATCCGCTCCTCATAATGGCAACGTTTGACAACCTTTGACATCACTAAATCCCAAGAGATGCAAGTTGGACAGCCACCTCTTCACAAATTCTGCACACTTTTTTTGTCCCCCGTGCCATCTTCCAAACTACACAACTTTTTCTGTGCCATCTTGACTCCATTCTCTTCTTGACTTGCTGAACTAACATTATACAAAAATTTGGGTTCAAAATTCTCGACCTCTAGTTGTTTGCAAGCTTTTGAACATGCAGTGTGAAAGCCTCTTGTATCTTTTTTGCCTTGCTCCTTGTGATTGGTCCTTCAGGTACATGCAATGGATTATTGATTGAATCCACATCAGCATGTTTTTGCTGATTATTTTCACTCTTATAAATGAGATCCATATGTCTAATATCACGTAGGGTTGCTTTTTGTCCTTGTCTTTTTACCTTTAGAAAAAGTAGAAGATAGATAAATCACAACGTAATCTCCGAACTTTTAAATTTTGTACATATTCGGTTCTTAAACTAAGAGAAGTTTAACATGCCAATGTGATTAAATGCTATTACATATCATCGTGTTAGCGGTTCTAGAATTACCCTCAAACTATATTTTGGTCGTTATTCAATTTTTGCATCTGACACTCTTAAATATTCAATTTTAGGGTATGAAATTCAAATAAATCTTAAATTTAGTCCCTATTGCAAGTTTATTATTAATTTTTGTAAAAACTTTTGTTATCTGTCAACATTATTTTTCACTATAAATTTGGAAAATATATTCACAAATTGCATCTCCGTGCATAAAAATCATTATTAAATATTCAACCGGTTTTGATAAAATTAACTTCGAAGAACAAAAGTTAACATCAACTACTCAGATGAAATTTGAATATTTAAGATTTCATTGGATAACCATTTTAATATTTTTTTTAAAAAATCAAGTCCATTTCTTTTTATTTTTTTTACTAAAGTCTTGTGCTATGAAGGCATAAGCAGGTGAAGCGTACATGTGTTGAGCTACCAAACAAATAATAACCCTTAAATAGGTTAAAACAAGACCTAATTGAAAATGAAGCGAATTATTGATTGTGTCATAAAAACCTTTATGTTCACGCCTCAATCGTCCCTTCGGTGGAATATGTGCTTCTAAAATATCTTTTATGTATGACTTAGATGTCTTGTATTTCTCGAAAAAGCGATTCGATTGATGGGATTTGGTAAGTCTTATCATTACAAAGGACGATGCTATGAAATCGAGCTTGTTTTTTTAAGAAGGTTATGTTACTAACACGTTTACTTCTATTGTGGGTAATCCTTTTGGAAGATATAAGAGCGAAACAATCAACCTATTGATTCGAAACGATTTGCATCTTTTTAAATACAAGAATTAAATCCATAGAAAAAAAAAACCTAAAATTCAAAATTTGAAAATCAAGATCATTTCGTTTTAGTTTTAGTTTACAAATTTTGAGTTGAAATTGCAAAGAGATAAGAAAAAGAAAAGCAAGAAATGAAAGTAAAGGGGAAATTGTGAGTTAGATTAGTGGAATGTGAGTGATTGACTTCATTTGACCAACAAAGTTCCGACGTCGATAATAATATTTGCGAAGAATCACGTGCAACTTTTCATCTTTGTTTCGCCATTCATTTTTCCCTCTATCCCCTTTTTCTTTTTCCATGTCGTGCAACTTGCGTTACACTCTGCGTCCTTTGACATGGCTACCCTTTCTTTATTCATTCAATGCTCTTAATTGCTTCTTCAATTCCACCCTCACTTGTTTTCATCCCCATCTCAATCTACCAAGTGCTCAACCAGTTCCCCATCGTTTTGTATCTCTTTTTCAATCATTTCATTCTCAAACCAACCCTTTTACAGTTATTCAAAGGGACTCTTGTGAATTTAAAACAGGTGTTTTTAATGGTTAATTTTGTTCCTCTCTCTCTGCTCTTTGTGTTTCATGCTTTCATATGCCTCTTTCACTTCACTCCTCCGATCTACTGCCAAATTCCTTCTATCATAAACATCGCTGCCGTTTTTACTTTCGATTCCGTCATCGGAAGAGCTGCTAAGCCGGCCATGGAAGCTGCAATCTCCGATATAAACGCCGACCCCAATATCTTGAATGCCACAAAGCTTAACTTTTTCATGGAAGACTCTAATTGCAGTGGCTTCTTGGGCTCCGTTCAAGGTATATCCCTTTCTTTCTTTCTTCTTCTTTTCCTTCATCTAGTCAAACTCCCTTCAATAATTATATCTACTGTTCATCAGATACTACCTACCTCTAAAATCTAAAATAGTTATTTTTCTTTCTTTCCTTTATTTTTTTATTTTTGAGTTTGAGTTGCTCTAGTCTAACTCAACCATGATGTTCGTTCAATTTATGATCGGTGATTTCACAAATAGATTTTTTATATTTTCTTTGAGTTTCCGTAATCAGTACTCTTGAGAGTTGAGTCAAGGATAAAAGGTGGTCAACCTTCCATTTAGAAGCTTTTTCATTCAACTGTCCCTCCTTTCATTTTTTTAATTTTTATAAGACTATGTATACAAAAAGTTCAAAAACATAAAATTTTGCTTCTCTCTGTCCTGCTCTTGTTTATTCAAAGTTTAGAAGTTATTGTTTGAGCCTCCTTGTTCTTTGTTGAAAATGTGGTCAATGTGGTCAATGTTTCCATCCTTATTTCATGATTGTCTCTCCATGGGTGGTAGCTTTGCAGGTACTTGAGAAAGAGATTGTGGCCATGATTGGCCCACAATCCTCAGTAGTGGCTCATTTGATTTCTCAGATTGTTAATGGTCTACAAATTCCTCTAGTATCTTATGCTGCCACTGATCCTACATTATCCACTTTGCAACTCCCTTTTTTCCTCAGAACCACTATAAGCGACTCTTACCAAATGGCTGCCATGGCTGACTTGATTGATTACTATGGCTGGAAAGAAGTCATTGTTATATTTTTGGATGATGATTATGGTAGAAATGGGATATCTTTTCTGGGTGATGAACTTCAGAAGAAAATGTGCCGTATTTCCCATGCGTTCCCTTTACCTTCTCTGGATAATCTTACTAAGATCACACAAATACTCAACAATTCTAAATTACTTGGTCCTCGAGTTTATGTAGTTCATGTAGGCACTGATCCCCAATTAAGAATCTTCACTATTGCCCATAAACTCGGTATGCTTTCAAGCAATTATGTTTGGTTCGCAACTGATTGGCTTTCCACAACTCTTGATTCTTCTTCACCAATAACCAATGGTGCTTCACTTGATATGCTTAATGGGGTTGTTGGGTTGCGCCCTCATACTCCAGAGTCTAAAGGAAAGAGAGATTTGTGGGATCGGTTAAGCAAAATGCAGCCAAAAGGTTTAACTAATTCTGCGTTGAATGTTTATGGACTTTATGCTTATGATTCAGTATGGGTTGTTGCAAAGGCAGTGGATAAGTTTCTTAAAGAAAATGGGAATATCATTACATTTTCACCCACAGGTAAAGTGTTGGGCTCTAATGAAAGTGGAATTCAATTGGGTAATGTTAAAGTGTTTGATAGAGGGAGTGATTTACTTAAAATTCTTATGCAAACTGATTACAATGGTTTAAGTGGGAGAATTCAGTTTGGTGAAGACAGAAGTGTTGTTAATGGTAGCTTCGATGTGATTAATATTAACCAAAGGGAAATGAATTTGGTGGGTCATTGGTCTAATGACTTAAGATTTCATCCTAACTTCGATCAGAAACTTAAGAAAGTGGTTTGGCCTGGTGGGAAGGAGGAGATACCAAGGGGATGGGTGATAGCAGATAGTGGAAAACCTTTGAGAATTGCTTTCCCAAGAAGAGCAAGCTTTGTTGATTTTGTAACTCAATTGAACAACACCAATATTGTTCGAGGATATGTTATTGATATTTTCAAAGAAGCTCTCAAGTTTGTTCCATATGAAGTTCCTTACAAGTTTGTGCCTTTTGGAGATGGTAAAGTTAATCCCAGTTATGATGAACTTGTTCATTCGGTTGCAAATAATGTGAGTAGAACAATGTTGTTCATTTCAACTTTATATATATATCTATTTTCACTTTAGGCAAACTGCAAAAACCACCTCTAAAGTACGGTAGTAGTTAGAATCACACCCTCAAACTTTCAATTATAAAAATTGGGCTCTCAAAGCCTTTACATGTGTAAAAATTAAGCCTACAAATAATAAAAACTTAAACTCTCAAACTTCTAGAATTGTTACAGTTTTTATAATTAATTATGTTTGAGGGTCCAATTGTAACACTGGTAGAAGTTTGAGGGTAGTTCTTTTGAAAGTTACAATATTTCCCAAAGTTTCACAACCATTTAAGACCACCCTTAGAGTAAAAGTCTTGAATAATGGCAAACAAAACTTTGGTGCTGGCCAGATTGTCACTCTATTCTAAATCTCTACCGCGCCACTTCAGGTGACGATAAATCCAACATTTTAACGAATTTCTACTCCAAGAGTAGTTTAAAACGTGACAGAAGATAGTATAGTATAGTATAGTAGGGTCTTTGTTTCAACAGAGAGGTATTTGATTATCTAACCTCTAGAAAATGTTGAATGATGTTGTAGGTGTTTGATGCAGCAGTTGGGGACATTGCAATCGTTACGAACCGAACCAAAGTTGTTGATTTTTCTCAACCATATACCACAACAGGGCTGATCATAGTTGCACCAGTTGAAGATTCAAAATCAAGTGCTTGGGTGTTCCTTCAACCATTTACAGTAGAGATGTGGTGTGCAACTGCAGGTTCCTTTGTGGTAATTGGTATTGTTATTTGGATGTTAGAGCATAGAATCAACGACCATTTTCGAGGTCCTCCAAAAAGACAAATTATCACAATGTGTTTGTAAGCCTTTTATCATCATATCTTTTTTCCTTCAATTATTTTGCAACATTTTCACTTCGTTTGTCTCTCTGTGTTGCAGGTTTAGCATTTCAACTCTTTTCAAGGCAAATCGTAAGTTCTTTTCTTTTCAGAACTCCTTAAATTCCCATAGAAACTCTCTTAATTGGATATTGTAAGCTGCAAATTATGTTAGGAGGTAGGATTTATTACGTTAGCCGTAAAAAATTTCAATATACAAGCTTTTAATCTGATATGTTATACTCGAGAATACTATGTACATCTTTGAGAGTGATTTTAAAATGGTTAAAATCACTCTGAAGTATATGTTTCATCATTCAAAATCAATTCAATGTTTAATTTTATACGTCTAATCACATTTTTTTCACAGTACTATAAAATTGCTTTTGTAATAGAATTCTTTTTCAAGTGATTTTAATAATTTTTAAAATTTCTTCCAAACATGTCATGAAACATTAATGAAGTTCCGTGTACAAATTTTTGGTTATATTATAAATATGATATCTTTAAACTCTAACTTAAGTTATATTATTACTCGTCACCGTTCATAAACGCTTCAGTACTACTATTGAATTACAAATTATTAAGAGTTTTTTACACAAATCGGGATATGGAATATTGGTGACCTAGAACAAAAGTTTAGATCTCTTTATCATTCTAGCATTTTAAGTCATTGTCGCACCATTTCAAGTCTCAATAAAATTCTAAATGATTTTTATTTCAATAGTAGTTTTGAAATATTTGTTAAGTTTAAACTTTTGAAACAAATAGCAAGTTGAGTAGTTAATTGAAACAACTTCAAAATGACTCCAAAACTTTACGGTATTTTCGAATCTTTGGTCAAAGAAAGTGAGGAATGGTGCATATCTTCACTTTTTCTCTCACTTTTTCTTTCTTCTTTGTTCTATCGTAGCAACTGAAATTCCATTAAAATTGAAACTGCTCTCTTTTTTGATTTGACATGAACAGAAGAAGCAACAATAAGCCCACTCTCACGACTAGTGATGTTGGTGTGGCTGTTCTTATTATTGGTAATAACCTCAAGCTACACAGCAAGTTTGACATCAATCCTTACACTCCAACAACTTTGGTCTCCAATACGAGGAATTGATGACTTGGTTGCAAGTAATTTGCCAATTGGATATCAAGTAGGATCCTTTGCTTACGACTATCTCACACAAAGCCTTTTCATTCCAAGTTCAAGACTGCAGAGGCTGAACTCCTCTGAAGACTACGAGAAAGCACTGCACCTTGGCCCAAAAGGAGGCGGCGTGGCGGCCATCATCGATGAACTTCCGTACTTGGAGTTGATTCTGTCAAAGACTAAAGAATTTGGAATCATTGGTCAACCTTTTACCAGGAGCGGATGGGGATTTGTGAGTATAATATATCTATCTTACTCCTTGAAAAAATACCTCTTGGACCTTGAGTTTTGAGAATATGCTTTTTTGGAATTTGGAATTTGTGAGTATATATCAATCTTTCCAAGAACAAAAACTTTTTGGTCCTTCAGTTTTTTGGTGTACGGTTTCTATTTGTTTTGTAGTTTTCAAAATCTAATACTTCTACTTTTATTTTAACACTTCTACCCTTGTGTTTTTTAATATTAAGATTAGTTTTTTAATCATGATATAATTAATATTTAAGGGTAAAGGTCTAAACTCTTCAAATGTAAAGATAAAATAGGAAAATATACTCAAAAACAGTACAAATCTGAACTTTTGAAATCTAGAGTCAGACTAAACAGAAATCATAGTGAAAAGTTACAGACTAAAAATGTATACGTTTGAATTTTTATATGCACAAGGACATTGTTTACTTAATAATATGAACCCTTAATCATAAATGTTAGGCAGTTGTTAATATGAATATGAACTACTGCTCTTATGAACAAAATGTAAAGCTTGTCCCATATTGCTTTAAATGTGATCTCCCCATCTAACCTACTTTTCCTTATCATGAGTACAGGCTTTTCAACGAGGATCTCGACTTGCAGTCGATATGTCAACTGCAATTCTGAAGCTCTCGGAGAGCGGAAAGCTTCAAGAAATACATGACTTGTGGTTCTGCAAGCTAGGGTGTCCAGGTAATCGGGAAGGAAAGTCGGAGCCAGACCAACTTCACTTGATCAGTTTCTGGGGTTTGTATTTGCTTTGTGGAATCATTTCCCTCGCTGCACTCTTCCTGTTTCTTTTAAGACTAATCCGCCAGTATATCCGTTACCTACGACACCATCGACGACGTCATTCAGAAGAAGTTACACCATTCCCAGTTCCATCCAATACTAGCTGTACTCAGACGATTCAAAACTTTATAGACTTTATTGATGAGAAAGAAGAAGCTATCAAAAGCTTCTTTGGATCATCACATGGTGCTCAAAATGGGAACCAACTTCACAATCATTCCGAAAAAGCCAAGGAGAAGGCTGATTCAGAGATACAGATAGGGCCCACGACCATGGGTATGAATCGAGGATAGACTTTTGCTTGCCATTTGGTTCTTAATAATTTCTTAGGTGGATTTCTTGGTGAAGCTGAAGCATGTACATATATGAAATCCCATCATTTCGAACTAAACTAATAGCATAGTAACTATCCCAACTAGTATCAAGATTGGTCAAAGCATCTAAGAATTTTGGTTCCATATTTATAACAATTTTTGGGACCATTATAACCTTTCCCTCCCTTTTTTAAGAACTACACAATGAGATGGAATTTAGAAAATTATACGTGTTCTCATAACTTCTTGAATGTAGTCTTCATCTATTTTCAAGAAGCAATTGTAATTTTAGTCGAATTTTACAAACATGTTAGAGAATAGATAACAAAATAAATAAACTCAAGACTGAAAGTATTAACTAGATGATACTGAATGATTATCAAAGGTCGTAACTTTTCTGTTTTTATGAAAGAAAAACCATGCAGTACTTGTTTTTGTTAAACGTTTTCACATCTATTTTGGTTTAAAATCAAATTTATAAATACCGTGCTTTCTTTTACAAAGTTTAGGAAACAAAAAAGTTATAGAACTAGAGATGGTCAGAGCCAAGAAGGAAATTGAAGAGGTAGAGAGAAGTAAGTTGGAGGGAGGTGTCAAAAACGTAAAAATGTCGTTTCTTTTTTTATCACTATACTTTTAAAAATCTACTATTAATTTCAAAAAGATTTTCAAGCAGCTTTGTCATTTAAAAACCAAAAATTGACTATCGAGTTGTTATCGAGAAGCCCAAAATATCAGAGCAAAAGATAAAAGAAAAGATAAAATAGGCATCAAATTTAAAGTTCTAAGATCAACGCAGATGAGTGGCAATTCGTTCATCGCATTGAATAGTTGGATGCAAGCTATTTACAAATTTGCAAACTTGTTAGGTCAGAAAAGCAAGTTTCTTGTTAAGGTTACTATTCATCATGGAAGCTGCAAAAAAAGACATCGAACATGAGGAAAAGTATAACAGTAACCATTAAATCAATTCTGACATATTCAATATGGTCGAAAAGCTTACAAGCTATTCCATCATATAAATTATTACTGCTGATCCTATAGACCATTTAACTGGGTAACCTATCAACCAAGTGCTCACTTAGGATTCACATGAGACAAAGTATCATAACGGAAATTCTAACATTTATGGATTAAAAGTTGCGTTGTAACATGGATTTTGAATTCTTACTCAAGTTTCACCTCTCTCTTTGGAGGATCGAAGTCCAAATATGTATATGGCTCTGTTGGTTCCTCCCTGCAAAATCAAAGATCACATGGTCCATAACATATAATATATCATTTTGTTAAATTATTATCAATGTCAGGGGATTTTTCTCCAACTTCCTTCGTTTATCAGGCTTAAAATAAAAGGGACGGTATCTAACATTTGTTAAAACAATAGTCCTAACGATGGAAAAAGAAAACTACCATCTCTGTTTAATAAATATCCAAGTGTCTTATCAGTTTATAATCACTATGCTTAAACTGTTGTTTCTATTTTCAATTTTATTTAAAAATGCTTTCAGAAACTATTTTACAAATTTGACAAGTTCAAAACGGTTTTTAGACTTTTAAAGCCGACTGAAAGTATTGATACGAAAGAGCGTCTGAATCAAGTGTAATAAACAGCTTTGTTTCAGGTAAATGACTATAAGGAACCATCATTCTGTTAATTCCATTGGCGATCTCTCTTGAAAATAAAAACTAAGTCCTCGTACTGATGACATGAATCTATCTTGAGATTAAACAAAATAAAACTATGATAAATGTTAAATACAATCGTACCCAGGTTTAGAACGCATGCATTGCCAGAACAGCTTGAATGGTCCTGGAACAGTCTTAAATGGGTTCCCTTCAAAACAAGCCTACAAGAAAACAAGAACTATAATCAGAAATCACTCATGAAATTCCACCACTTTCACACACTTTCCATCACCCAAAAAAAGGTTATATTCTTTCTTGAAGAGGATACATTTTATTAGAATAAGATTACTTCAGAGTCTTGTTAACAGGAGGAACCTTGTTTTTTTAAATTCTCTCCTTGGATGGATCTAATCTAGCCTTGTGAAGAAGAGTGGAATTATCTGTCAGTTTATCTCGTTTCCTTCCTTTGAAGAGGAAGCTAGTGATGCAGTTTCTTCTCCGGGTTCAAGCCTGTTGACTTTTCAGCTTAATTCTGTAAAAATGGGTGAAAGTGGAACGTTTACAAGCCTAGTTTTGCAGAGTTCTTTTGGATGTTTGACATTGAGTGAAGGAACTGTTGATGTACAATCAACTCTAGGAAAAAATTTCAATGTATTCTCACCAGACACCAGAAGAGCCAGAGACATCCATATTACTATTGCCAACCTAACAAATCAGCTTAACCAGTTGAGTCAATGACATCATCACTTCCATCAAGTAAAAGAGAGGGGACTAGGTGTTTCGGATAAAAAGCTGACTTCTATTTTGATTGAACCATCTTTGATAAATTTCTTAGGCTTCATGTTCTGACCTAGGTGGATACACGTTTCTTTCTAGTGCTAATTTCTGCTACTCTAAAGCCTAAAGGAATGATCAGCAAGAAGATCTACTCTATCCTTTAGAAGAGATGGATAAGTCTAGCCCAGGGTTATTGAAGGCTTCGTGGTCAAGAAAATGAAGTTATATCATTCTACTAAACAAATTCTGATGCTTTCCTCTTAAAATAATGCTATAAGTAGTGAGTTTTCTAAACGCAAAGTAGCCTTTAGAACTCTCATCTGATTGTTCAATCAATCTTACAAACAGAATGATTGTTGGGGTCAACTCGTATCCCAATGGAGCTTAAGGTTGTGGATCTTTGGGGATGCAAACGGGGTGTCTCGCCTCTAAAATATTTAGTTCTCTCCTTAAGAGGTAAACCTATGTGCATTGAATTTTTAAAGCCTTTAACTGAAAAGGTGACGAGTTGTCTGATGAAAGGGAAGAAGCAAATACTTTCTAGAGTCATTAAGCAGACTCAAAACATCCCAACTGGTTTGACTCCTAAGTCCTTAGCTCCCCATTATTATCAAGAACTTGACAACAAACAGTGTTTGCGTTATAGAAATAACAAAAGTTACGGACGGGCAAAAAAGATAAAAAAAGAAAGGAGGAAATACGAGAATTAACGAACTTTCTATACATATTTTCCTCTTGAGATTTTTTTTTCTTCCAGCACCTCTAATAAATAATTAAAGACAAACAAATTTGGAGCCGATTCAAAACTAAAATGAAGGAAATAATAATTTGCTTGGCAATGTGATAGCCTGTTGTAGCCAGAATGAAATAAATGCTAATGAAATTCCGGAGAACGTTATAATATGGAAGACCTTTGAACCCTAATAGCTTTGCGTGTATTGATGTTGGAGGAGAAATCGCATAGGTGAGGTGAACGGGAGTTCTATTTTCTCCTTTACATCCAGAATATCGCTAATTGCAGGAAATCTAATAGCAAAAGTACGCTGAAGGCTTTACTTTGAAGAGTAAAAATATTCATTAATGCCCAAATGATAAAAGAACCTCCAACAGAATAACTATTTCCAATCAGCGCACAACCTCTGATCCGATCCCCTTGGCAATTCAATTCGTTCAGAATTTCAACAAATTGACCTCACTGCTACTTAAAATACTGCAGTTATCTTTCCAGTGATTTTTCTGTTAACTTAAAGAAGATGCTCATAAGTTCCGTAATAACTATCGGCCACAATTTCTAAGATAATAGTCAGCAAAACTTCATATATCTTGCTTCCAACTTCTCAAATTCACTTCTCCAAAACCCACATGAAAAGCACATAATAATTAAATTCCTTCAGGAAACAAAACATTGAAGGAAATGCTTAATGTCGACTCAAAAGATCATTGAAATAAATCGCATAATACCTATCGATGACAAACTCCGGAATCATATCGATCTTAATTTTTCAAGTCCGTCCATTAGAAACAAATTGAAATCAGAATAAAGAAGAAGAAGAGTAGATGCAAGAACGTGGAAAAGGATGCGAAGGATGGTGATAAACTGAGAAATTTTGAAGAAATGAAAAGTTTACTTGGATGACATCCTCAGCTCTGTCATTGCATCTGTGAGCCTTAGGTTGGCGATCTTCTCCTTCCGGCATTCCCCATGGACTTTCTCTCCTTTTCACAGGCCTTGGCTCGCTCATCTTCTCTCTCGAATTCGGCTAAGTACGAGCAGTCTTCACCGGTAAAAGAGAAATGTGAGCATTTGCCTTTCGGGCTTAAGAAACCGACGTCGTTTGATCTTTTCAATTGATTTAAAATTTTGATCTTTTCAAATTGATTTATTTGAAAACATAACCAATAGATTCAAACAAAAAAAAATTCAAATATACATTAATTCAAAAATGGCTGTAAGATCTATCACAAATTCAAAATATTAGAATATATAGTAATATTTTCAAAAAAATTACAAATATAATAAAAAATTTGTATTGATTTTTTTTTTTTTTGATTTTGTATAAATGTTTTTTTTACTTGTAACGTACACCACTTTCAAAAGTGAAGTTTTTTTTTTCTATTTGTACAGTAGTTTTTTCTTTCTTCTTTAATATTAAATCAAGTACACAACAAAGTGTATTAATTTTCTTTTTTTTTTGTAAAATATGTTTATGAAATTTATACCGTAAATTCAATTCACACAGAAATTGTATTATTTAATTTTTCATTCATCTTCAATTTGTAGTTCAATTTGATTCGTAAATCCAATACATTAAAAAAATATACTTTTTTTAAAAAAATTATGGCAAATATTTGTTTTTTCTACCGCAACCGAATAATTGTATTAAAATAATGTTTATACTTCATTTCTACTTTAACTCCAACACACAGCAAATATGTATTAATTTTTAAATTGATTTTGTATAAAAAAAAATTTGGACCGTACACACAATACACGATACAAACAAATTGTTTTTTTTTTTTTTCATTTATGTAAAATATGTTTCTTCAAATTGTACCGTATATAGAATACAAAAATTAATTTGTATTTTAAGTTTGTATCATCAATCATATACAATAAAAAAATTGTATTATGTTGTTTTCATTTTTTCTTTTATTTTTAATATTTTTTCTTTCATTTATTAATTTTTTTCTTCATGAGAACGATAAGCAACACGCTAGAGAAGATGACTAATTCGTTTGACGCGAAGAGAATGAAGAAGAATAGAGGTGGATTAATTTGTTTGGGAAAGAGAAGAAATAAGAGGATTAATTTAGAGGAAAAAATAAATAAATGAGAAAAGAGAAGAATAAATAAATGAGGAAAGAGAATAAGGAGAAGAAAGAGAAGGATTATATTGAAAAATGGAAGGATTATATTGGAAAATGAAATGATTAAGTGGGGAAAATGAGATAATAAATGATGAAAGAGAAGAAATAAGGGGAATTAAGGGTATTATTTTCTTTTCCCTTAATTCATGGGCCAAACAAGGAAAGAATTAAGTTAGTCATTTCCTTCTTCCAAAACCGTACCTTAATTTTCTTGAACTCTTAAGCAGTGCTGATAGTAATAGATGTACATCAATATTAAAATACTGTAGTTATTCAAAAGGTCCACTTTAATTCTTTACCACAAGCTTTAATTAGTTTTAACATCGATTTTGCTCTATTTAATTTTTCATCATCGTGAAATTTTATTTTCAATAATTTTATAAGGTTTTTGGGAGATGGTTATCTGCTAAAAACTCACAAGATTAAGTTTTATAAAAAAACTAAAACATAAATAATAGTCCTTAATTAGTATTATTAGTATATATTGTCTTGTAACAATCCAATCTTTGATTACTTTGTACAAAATAACTTTTAAACCTTAGGTTAGTTTTAAATTATGTTCCTAAACATTTTTTTTTTATCTTCAAACTTTAAAATTTGATCTAAAATATATTGTTGAAAATATTATTTGTATCTTACAGTATGGCACCACGTGGATCACGTGTTATTTCTTATAATGTGAAGTCTTAAAACACATAAAATCAATAATAATAGAAGTTGGATCTGAGGAGGATTGGTTTAAAATTATTGTTAAATCTACATTCAATACTATATAATAAAACCAAAATTATTTACTATATAAAAACAGCCCATGAGGGATTATTTCTATCACTTTATTTTGTCTTTTAGTCCTTTTTAAAATAACAAAATAAATTAAAATATTTACAATTTATATAAAAAAATTTTGGTTCTATCAATTATAGCTAGTGATATCCTTCTATTATGGACTATCAATGTTACTGATAGAAGGATATCATTGAATATGATATATTTGTTATTGATAGAATTTGAAATTTTGTTATAACTTATAAATATTTTGTCAAAATTGTTATTTTTGACAATTTTCTTTATAAGTATTATTGTATCCATCAAAACTACGTTATCTAAGTCATCCTTACCGACAAAATAGTGTATTATTTTATAAATTAGTATGATTTCAATCATAGCCATAAATATGATTTAGACTTTTTTTTGTTATATATGTAAGTATTCAAGTCAACTTACTTGCATCTTTTAACTCATGACAACCTGTTTGACCCTACAAAGTTATGATTATTCACACTAAAATGTGGTAAAAAGAACTTTATGATATATTAATTATAATTTTTAAAACTTTTTTCCCTATATACTAAAACAACTTAATTTTCACGTGAATCGATCGTGTTATGGACTTGTTTCAATAATGTGAGGTAAATATGATCATTAACTAAATTTCTATTGTTTTATTTTAAAAATTATAAATAATTCAAAACAAATTTCTGATTTTCTTCACCTGCAAAAGCATGACTCAACCAACATGTATAAAATATGTACTCTTCATTGTATTCAAGATTAAATCTTCCACTTCACATATTGTCAAACCAAAGAAGCAAAAATTCTTCTAATGTTAGATTAAATAGACGTTTATGAGCTTTCAAATATTTAATTTTCGAATATATATATAGAAAACGAAAGTCTAAGGTTTTATCAATTCAATTTGAAGGACGTAGAATTTGTCAAAAAAAAAAACGTACACATGACATTAAAGTTTTGATAATATATACAAAAATGAAATGAGAGACCAAATAATAATGAAACTAAGATGAGTGCTTATGTGAATAAGTATTGTTTATACGATTTGACCCGTGAAAAATGGAAGGTTGAATCTCCACTTTGCCAACCTATTGTATTTTGTATTGACATTCCCATCATAGTCAAGATGGATGTAATTGAACAAAACTTAATCCTACTTACAACCCATGATTTCTAATATTTTACTAAAGAATGCTTGGCGAGTAGCCCAATTAAAATCCCCCATCCACTCATTCAACAATTAATCAATTAATCAATTAATCACTCTTCTCGCAGATATTGTGAGAAGAAAGCTTCGTTGAACAAAAATGGCCGCTTTTCTCAAGCTCATTGACGCCCTACTGTTCCTCATCTTCCTTATACTCGCAATCATTTCTCCTCTAATTGATTTCCAGCTTATTTTCCCTTATACCCTTTTCCCTGATTTTCTCATCGATCTTAAAACCTCCTACATCCGCCAATATGGGGACTATTTAATGGCCGAATCCCCTCCCTTCCTTGTTGGCCTCGTTTGGCTCGAGCTTTTCTTTCAATGGCCGCTTATGCTTCTCAATCTCTACGCCTTCTTGGCTTCCAAACCATGGTACAACACCACTTGCTTGATCTATGGCGTTTCTGTTGTGACTTCTATGGTAATTTCTGTTCCACCTCTTACAAATTTGGTTCCCCCATTTGATCTATTGTTTCATTGGATCAATTTGTTTTTGCCTGAATATTTTGTTTCTGTTAATTGCATACTAGCCCTGCTCTTGTGTGTTAAGTTATGTAATTGGTACAAAGACTGGCATTTCTTTGTAGTATGTAGTTTGGTGGAGTTGAATTCTGGATATAGCCACTTGATAGAAGTTGTGGAGGTACTTATGTAGTGATTTGAAACAGCTTTGTGTCATAGTTTATAAATGATATTTCGAGTCCCTCAGGTTTTAAGACTGCTTCTATTTAGTTTATGTGCTTTAGGACGATTATTTTAGGCATTTGAATTTTGTTTTTAACAGTGTTTTGTGTAGTATTAAATTTACCTTCAGCTTTTGGGTCAATCAATTGATGTTAAAACATGTTATTCAGTGTTATTTAGTAGGTCTTGTGTTTAAACTCTTATAACGTAGTTTCCCCTCAATTTCAAATGTACAAACGAGGAGAGTGTTAGATGATATATTATTAAATTTTAGTTCACTCGTCAACTTAAGTTTTTTGGTCAACTGGTGACAGTAACAAATAGATACATGTTTTAATCTGAGTAGTACTTTAGACTGGTTTAAGAATTTAGTGGCACAGATGATAAATTAATGAACTTAACAGCGAGACCATTTTTTAGCCTTACAATTTGAAGAGGAAATAATTTGATCTTATCTCTTTTCTTAACAAAAGAATAATCTTTGTTTTCTCAGCCAATTCCCTTGTTGTCTTTCAGCATTTTAATAAAACTTTTCAATCCATTTCTCGATTCTCCATGATAGATGTTGATGACAGTTATAGTTAGTGATTTAAGACAGTTTGTATGATTATGTTTCTCATAAGGATAGTTCTAAAATAGATCAGAAACTGATTTCTTGTCAATAAACAAAGGTTTTCAACTATTAGGCAATCAGACACTTAGATTAGTAGTGCATTTGGGATAGTGTTTGAACATCTTTTGAGTATACTTAGATATTTTAATAACTTTGATATTAGGCTTGAATACATGTTGCTAAGGATTTCTTCTGCTTCATTGGTTAACTATACATGGAGATCCAATGGTTTCTGTTGCATTTCTTTTACAGAAGTATTACTTAATACTCTATTTCTTCTGACATTTCATTTTTTGGCTGTGTAATTTCAAGTCTGCTGTATTGGGTGAAATGGTTGGGTCGAACCGAGCATCTACTACTCTCTTGACTATGTACTACCCCTTCTTGGGTTTGGGAGTTTTGGCCATGCTACGTGGGCTCGTGCCGTGCTCAAGCAAGGCTGCAATCACTGGCACACGACCATCAAATAGCAGGAAAAAGAGGGCTTGAGCTGCCATCCAAAATCGCCAAAGGAGTGCCTGTATTACCTTTTCCGCAGCCGATTCAGGTTAGTATTAACTGAGGATGTTGGTTTCTTTAGGCACGGGTGCAACTCTGGCTATGGAATATGGATCATTCAGCATTTGCCTCATTAGCATTTCACTAGTCTTTCATTGTATGAGTAGTAATGGTTCAAAGGGACCCTTCTGAGTTTTGAATGAGAATAAGGCCAATGAACTTATGATTTGATTTTCTAATGTTCAGGATTTTTTTTCTCAATCTAAACTGGTCTACTGTCCAAAAATGTAATCTCGTGTTTCAAAGTTAAATGTCAAATTAGTTAAGAGAGAAACTTACACAACACAATACAATAATTTTAGAATTTTGGAAAACAAACTAGAAACTTTTATAATTTATGGGAATTTTTGAAATATTATGTAAGGTAAGATTAACATTTGTGACGATAAGATACTAAATAGGAAAAATGTTAAAAACGAATGGAAGGATTAAAACAAAACTTTTAAATAGTAGAAACTACATAGATAAACGCTCAAAAATTGTCTACTAAGTCATCATCTCTCTAATGTTTATTTTTTTAAAAAAAAAAACTTCTAAAAACATTCAAGCTTTTTAAACTTAATAATCTTTCTTCAAAATTTATCAGACATCCAATTAAACTAATAGATTGAATTTTCGATTTTGTATTTAATAAATTCTAAAATTTTATAATTGTCGAATTTGTATGTCTATAAAATTTCAATATTATATCTAACAAGTCCGAAACATATTTAACTTAGCAGGAGGGATGATTTTGGACCAATATTAGGATAAATCCAAATAATAAGTACAAAAGAAAGGAGATTGAAATCAAGATAAAATCTTGATAAGGGAGAGGAATTGGTTTTTTGGGCCCAACCTAATTCACTTGGCCTTGGTTTCAGAGGTTGAAGTCGATCCCAACTCTCGAGGCCGAGAAACCCAATTCCTCTATTAAACACGCATTGCCTCGAGAGACCCAATTCTCTATTAAACACGCATTGGAGTCCAACAATCCTATCTAGGATTCACTTAGATTTTCAAATAGTCCGATTTTGAAAGTGAACAATACATCATTATAGTCCCAACTCTCAAATTTCATAGCTTTCACAGAACTTAAGTATTGGGGTGTGTATGAAAAGTACCATATGATGTGCAGATTTTATCTTTAATAGGTCATGCATTCTTCCTTCTTCAACAAATGTACTGTTGTTGATAATGGAAAGCAGAATGAGTTATTAGATAAAAGAAAGAAAGAAAGAAAGAAGCCTAAAGTACTTATTTAAGAACTCAATGAAAGTAATGGAGGAAGAGGTCAAATGAAACGCGGTGGACAAAGTGGAAAAAACAAGCAACATGGCCGTCTCACAACCTTGACCCTATTTTCTGCATTTGACTCCGTAAACAAACTAACCCCTTCACACTCCTCTATTCCAATTCCACCACATAAACATCCACATCTTTTACTCTTTTTTTTAAAAAAAAAAAAGGATTTCAAAAGTATCTATCTAGGTAAGTCAATATTCTATGGATACTTTCATTAAAGATTTGTATAAAATTAACACATAATTTCCCAAATACTTAATCATATTCTTCAAAATTGGGAAAACAAAAAGTATAGTCTTAGTTTTGTATTACTTTGTTTCCATGCATGAAAACTCCGAATAATAAGGTGACGACAAATCAGCTTACATCATCATCTGGCCCACATCTTGTTCCACGTGTCAAATTTTCGAGGAATTTTGCCCTTTTTTGATGACGAGGTCAATTTCCAAACATTCATTTCATTTTCTTTCTCTCTTTTTGCTATTCATTTTTGGTGTCGGCTCCTAAGTTCGATTATTTTATTCAATTTCATGCCTTTCTTTTACCTTTAATTTTTATATCTCCCAATTAATTTAACAAATTTAATTCATCTAACCCCAACCTTTAACTTGGTCGCTTAATTAAGTAATTCACTATATAAGTACTATATCAAACTATATATTTAACAACTTTTCTTTAATAATTAAATTAATCACTAAGTTTACTAGGTTGGTTTTGAGCCGAATGTTTTAGTTACGTTTAAATTATAAATTTATCTATCGAAGCTTTTAATTTTATGTCATATTTTTAACTTATATGATTTTTTAGAAAATTTAAAATTTAATTGATGATTTAAAAATTAAAAGTTTATAAACACTTAGTGCACAAATTAAAATTTTAAGTTTACCATCTTTTTAAAGTTCTATGAACCACATGAATATAAAAGATAAAATTTAATTACCAAACTTGTATTTCAATCCCTTAGACTCGAAAGAATTTAAGTTCATGTATATATATATAGATGAACCTTGTAATTTAATACTAAAATTAATGTCTTGTTCAATGTGTTTTAATTCACTACATTATAACTAAATGATAGTTCACATGATTATTTTTCTAATATTTACTATACATTTAAATGGGTGTTGTGCATGTCATAGTCAAGTAATAGTAGAAAAATAAAAGAAAATAATTTAAAGAAATTGTATTAATTAAGAAGAATTCAAAGCTGAACCTATTGAGAAAAGTTGGATTACTATTCAACGGTAATTAAATTCACCCCAAGCAAACTTTAATAATCAAGGGGAAAAAAAAACCTCTAAATTGTCAAAAATACTAACAAAGAAACCATAAGAAAAACAAATTTGAAACTTCTGAATTAAAAATAGGATCTGATCTTTTTATGAATATATTATCAAAGTGTTTAGTCCATCAATTTTACAAGTCCAATAGTGCCTTCAGTTTTCATCTTTCTCTCTTTTGCACATATATATATTGAAAAACTCTATCCTATATATGTTAAAAACACTAACAAATTTAATATAGGTTAAAGAGAGGTTCAAACTCTTCTTAATTTTATGCTCTTTATATAAAGTTAAGGTCTCACCTTTCACATTTATAGTTACCTACCCTCAATTCTTTAATTTTAGACGTTATAATTGTGAATGGTTGAACAAAATATCATAGGAAGTATTAAATGGGCAGTTAGGTAGAGGACAAAAATAAATAAAATTAAAAGAAAGAGAATAGAAAGGGTATATATACACACACATACGTACATATGCATATAGTAAAGAATTTTGATGATGAAAACACAAATGAAAGTATTTAATTAAAGAGATTTTTAACAGCGAGAAATTTAATGTTGGAATAAGGTCGCGTGATTGAAGGGTGTGTTCCATTTGTCAAATCACAAAACTCAAAAAATTGCCTTATCCTCGTGAATAGTGTAAAGTCTTCTTAATTTCATACCTTTTTTCTTTATATACATGTGTCTGTGTGTGTGTGTGTGTGTGTGTAATTTTAACACAAAAAATTAATTATTCAACCTTTTTTCTTTTTAGATTTAAAAACCAAACTCAAGTCAACTTGCATGGTCCTATAAAGATATTTAATCGGGTAATACATATAGCATTTATTGTCATTTTTAATTTCCTTCTCCCTTCTTGATTTGTTTTGTCAATAAAGAAAAGGTCAAATTCTTCTATGACCATATATGTGTGTATATATGTATATATATTAGAGCAAACATTACAATCTTAACACTATAGTTGAATTTGAGTCTATTATAGAATTTTCATTGGACAAAATAAGAGGACGCCCTTCATTTTATTTTGACTTTTTTTTCTAACCCTTTTGTATTTGATTTAATAAAGTATAGTTGAATTTGAGTCTATTATAGAATTCTTTTAGTATTTGATTTAATAAAGTATAGACGATGTCTAAAGTACTTTTTTTAGAAATCGATCACAAACACACGGTAGAGTTACGTCTGAAAAATATTATCAAAAACAATTCATTTGTGCTATATTTGATTGTAATATAATGTAAAATAATAGAATATTCGGTGTAAAATTTAAACACTTTTTTAAAAGTAATTATGTGATAGCTTATACTATTACTTTGAATTGTAAGACTTTTCTCTAGTTTTTTCTAGATGGTTGGACTTGTGTCCCCTCTCATTAAAAGGAGTGACACCATTGATGATCCTTTTTTTTTCTTTATTCTTTTGCACCATATTACAATCTAAATAAAGAGTAAATAAAACACTTGCTCAATCTTATTAATAAAGAGAACAAGGATATATATACATCCTATACAAATAGTGAATAAGTCAAAGAAAAAATTATCATGTGACAACACTAAACTAACTTTTAGTAACATAAACATCTAGTGCTTAGGTGAATTCTAGGATGTATCTATCTTTTGTGTTCCCTACTTCTCTACCACACAAAAATAAAGATAATTTAGAAAATATATGATGAAGGTGCATGTAGAAATGATTTATGTTGTAATGAATGTTTTCTTGCAATTATGTGAACTTTTATCTAGCTTTATCCATCTTGTGCTTCATCTTTTGAGGGATTCTTTGAGTTTGTTATATATATGAATCGGTTAGCCTAGTTAATGGTGGATTTAGAATTTTTGTTGACATGAGGTTTTATGGTCTAATAAAAATAGTTTGAACAAAAATGTAGAAAATTAAGCTTGAACCTAGGTCCAAGAAAATGTTGTGAGAATTTTACAACTAAAAATTAACTTTTAGTATCGTTATTAATTCAGTTTATATATATAAATAAAGCACAAAGTTGAGAGGGGCTTGAGCCCTCTAGATCTATACTAAATCTATCTTTGAGCTTAGTTCAAATATTCGAGTGCACCAATAATCTATTGATCATTTCATTATTTATTAATCATTAATTCGTTATTTTTAAAACAGTTACATAATTCACTTTAATCAAATTCAAAACATATGTGAGTAGTTAAGGAGGTGATCAATCATTTAGAAATATTTATTAATAACAAGGATCTATTTAGAAATACTATCCATTCCACATTTAATGTACTAACCAAAACAATGTATTTAAATTAAATAAATCAGAATATAAGTGATTAATTAGAACTCCATAAACATATGACGACAAAATTAATAGACATAAGTATTCTTTTAGACCATAAAATATAAAAATAAATACCACCAATAAACATTTCAAAATCAATTAATAATGAGAAGAATTAATATATTTTCATCCTCTTTATGTTTTTTTCAATATGAAATTTTCGACAAAATGATATTTGCAATTATACTTATATAAAAATCTTCATTGGATGTTAGTACTAAATATATATCTATACTATATACATATTTGGATGTATAGTCTTAGCCCTCAAATATTGCACAGTTGCACATTGATGTTGCATGAAATTTAAAATCTCACATTTTTTTTTATTTATTCTCTAAAAAAATATATTCATCATTTAGGACCAGAGAAAATTTTGCTTTAGAATATTAAGAACATATTTGGGGAAGTTTAGATATTTGATGAAAACTTACAAAAGTTTTTTAAATTATATTTTTAAAAAATACTTGTAAAGGTGAAAGATAATGAGTAATAAGACACAAGTTTACTCTTTGATGCCTAAAAAAAAATTGTAGTCTATGAAAACCTAAACAAACAAATATCTAATCAAATAGAAACACATTTAAATCGATAGATAAGAATAAATTTAATATAATATCTAATATTTAAAATGATGTAAAGAAGTTTTTGACTCTCAATTTTATAGAAATATAGTAAATACTTTAATCGTTGCCGCTATATTTATATTAATCAAGATATTATTAACTTTTGGAGCATCTTTCATAAAAATTACGTTATTATTCATTGTATACATATCGCAAACATATATAATGTAGTAATTGTCATTTTGATTCTCAATTTTAGCTTTCTTAAATTAGAAAATAACAAACCTATCTTTTTAAGAATTCATTAAAAAAAAATTCACCTATTTCAAATTCTCTTTTATATTATAATATACATTATCCCATTACTTCATTAGATTAAGAAATACAAATACTTCAAAGTTGTATTCTAATTGTCTTCATTAAAATTAAGTCATAAAAGTCATTAGTTTTTTCTATCGATAATATAATGTACTATAGTATGATATTGAGCCAAAAGCTTCAAGAGATATGATATATAAATCCTCCAAATCCCATTGGCACATCTGCTTTTGCATTAATAATATATATAAAATAAAATTGTTCAACTTCAAGAATCTTTAACCTTAAACATCAAATGTAACAACTCAGGTGAGGGACATTAATATTCTAATTTTCTCTACTCATCATTTCTCTTTCTATTTAATATAGTTTGATAATGATGATATTAAATCTCCATCAGTTTCATACCCAAAAAAAAAACTTTATTAAAGATTGGCAGTGCTTCCTTCATTTATTGCAAAATGATTTATAAAGATTAATTACCTTTGTAGTTATTGAAGAATAAAACCTGCACAACTCTACCATATAACATACCACCTGAAAACAAAAATTAGTTATTATTATGACTCTAACATTGAGATATTTTTTTAAAAAAATTGCACATTTCATTAAAAAATTAAATGATGAAACTCAAATTTAATAGAAAAATTAAAAACATATATGCAATCCAAAAAATAAATAAAAACATATGAAAAACGCTTGCTTCCAAAATTTATGGTGTCTTATGCAATAAATGGAATGTCAATTAAGCTTCCTTATATGTGTATGTGAGGGACTATTTTTCCTTTAATTTTTTTTCCTAAAAAGGATTTTTATGATAAACATTGTAAACAATTATATAATTAGATTTATCATGTTTATTTTTACTTTACAATAATTTAAATATAAGCAAGTCTTTCATCATTTAATAATAATAATAATAATAACAAAGTCATGCACTACTTTTTTCTTATTATTATTCAATTAAGCCATGTACTATTTTTACACTATCAATATTACAAAAGAAAATTCATATATATTTCAAGAAAAAAAATTTAATTTGAGAAAGTTGGATTGGATGGGTAAAAAAATCAACTCACCATTTGATTCACCAATAATTAAAAAGGTTTATTACCTCGTTATTCACATCAACTCATATCAACTCATATTTCTTGCTTAGTTATTCATGTTAACTCTTCTATTTACTTCTCCATAATTATATTTATGCCAATCCAATTTAACTTTTTGTTTCTATGGCTAACCAAACTTCCCCTAGGAAGATGAGAAGCTTTAGTATGTATTAAATAAGTGAAATAAAAGAATAATGCAGTAGAAAACTTTTAAAATACAATTATAAGTTGAAATTATAAATTATATAAACTTTAAATTTTGTACCTTATTTTGAAAGCCCATATCTTTTAAACGCAAAATTTGAACTCAATTGTTTATTAAACATAAATTTCAAATTTATATCTCACACAAGAGTTCACTTTTAAAAAAAAATGATGTATGAAGTATGACTTATTAGAATTTTTTTTTTAAAACTTATTGAAGAATTTTATAAGTTAAGAAACCAAATAAACATAAACTTTAAAAGTTAATAGCTAAACCTATAATTTCAACTTATGGGATGCAAGAGATGATGGGAATACTAGAAATTAAGGTAGTTGAGATGTCTTGGTGCAACTATTAACCCATATTGTAATTTTGTTTCAAAATAACTAAATTTATAATTTTATGTAATTTGGTGCACTTTTACCTGCACTAATGCATTAGATCCCATCAAAACTTCATGGTTAAGCATACTTAGATGAGAGTAGTACTAAATTAGTTGATCACTTGAAATTTTTTTGTGTTGCACTCCTCTTAAGATATAATTTTGGATAATTGTTTTTAATGATAAATTAAATATTGTTAAAAAATATTTATAAATATAGCAAAACATCATTTCTACTATCAACGATAGACAACGATACACAGTAGATACTAATCTATCAATATATATCACATATAAATAGTAAATTTCTTGTTACATTTGTAAATAAATTGATTCATGTTGTTATATTTGAAAACAACCCACTAATTTCACCTAAATATACAAAGTTGAAAGTTAGAAAATAGACATAATTTTGAAAGTGAAAGCATAGTAAACAGTGTAATTTAGTAATAATCATAAAAGAAAAAAAAAAGAGTATGAAGAAGATGTATATATATATGGTTGGGAAGGGTTTAGTTGGAAAAGGTAGGAGGTGGTTTGAGGGAGATTTTTTTTTTTATAAAAATAAAATAAAAATACAATAAATGGGTTAGAAATTGGAATGTTAAAAGGCTTTGGAAAGAATAAAATATAAAATCCACAAAAGAAAAAGAAAAGGAAAAAAAAGAATAGAAAAAATAGAGCGTTGTTTGGTAGCCGTCATTCATTGCACTAAACTTCTCCTACACCTAGGGCACAATTAAACACCAACAACAATTAAACAGTTTTTTTTTTCTTTTTTCTTTTTTCAAAAATGAAATTAATAGATATAAATTATTTTCTCTTGGTGTGTGTGTGTTTGTGTGTATAGCAATTACGCCATTTTCAGCCACCATTAAATGCAATCCCACCTTCTCACTACCCTCTGCAATTACTCTTTTCCTCTCCACACACACCCACTTTTTCTCCCAATTCTCTTTTCCTCTCAACATAATTTTCAACACTTCACTCCCACAAACATACAAACACACAGACAAATTCTTTTTTTTCTCCTTCTTCTTCTTCTTCTTCTTCTTCTTCCTCTTCTTCTTTGTTCTTCACAAATTTAATTACTTGTGTCTTTGATCTAGATTTCTTCTTCTTTTTCCTGGGGGGGAGGGGGTCTTGTTTCATGAATTAACATTTGTTGGTAATTTTGTGTATTATTGTGTTTTCGTGAAGTGTATAGTTAGATTTGATCTCCTTTTTGTTTTAGAATTCTCTTTAATTATCTTTTTCAAGCAGATAGGAGGGAAAAGAAAAGCAGTTTAGAAGATCCAAAAAGTGAATTATCTGTCAAAGTGAAAAAAAAAAAAGTTCACTTTACTTGTGAGAGAATCTCCAAAAAGTTGAAAGAAGTAAACCCTTTTTTTAATAATTTTTTTCCCTCCCCATCATAAAATAAAATGAAGTATTTTCTCTAGAAAAATAAAATAAAAAGACAGATTGTACTTTTTTTTATATAAAAAAAATCAATTGAGAAGAAAATGCCAGCCGGAATGATGATTCCAGCGAGAAACACAGCGTCGTCCATGATCGGAAGAAATGGAAATGTTGGAATTTTTGGGTCCCCAGCCAGCCTTGTTCTTGGTCAGGTCAGTATTTAATTCAATACCCAATTTCATAAATATATTAATTATTCGTCGATAAAATCACTTGATACGAAAGTTTAATCGATATGGAGCTCTACACAGGAGCTGCAAGGAATAGAAATGGGAGAAAATGAATATGGAAGAATGAGAGAAACAGAAGAGTTTGAAAGTGGAACGAAATCAAGTAGTGAGAATCATGAGGTTGGTTCCGGTGATGACCAACTCAATAACCAACGCCCCAACAAGAAAAAGCGTTACCACCGCCACACTCAGCATCAGATCCAACAAATGGAAGCGTAAGTATACTGTATTTGTAATTTCATCTCTTTTTACTTACTTACTTACCATTTTTAACTCAACACACACACATAACTAAGGATTCAAGTAAGTAATTGAGAAATACTTAAGGATGTCCAACTAACAAAGAAAAGTAAATAATAGAAAATTTGACATATGTCTATGGAATCATAAATTTTAATAGACATAGAGATTATGTTTAATTGTAATTTAATGACTATCCTCTTTTACTTTCTAATTTACCATTTTATATTAACTCCACTTAATTTTTAATGTTGAAGGCTCCTCGATTTCTTCTTGTTCGAGTATTCAACATATTTGAGAATGATTGGAAATCATTTTCCATGATTAGAAAAATACTAAATTAATTATTGTGAGTGAGTATGGTTTGGAGTGATTTTAATAATATTAAAAACCACTCACAAATTTTCACTGATCCTATATTTAACAAAACTCTAAACTCTAATATATATTTTTTCTGTTTAGTATATGGAGAATTTATGAAATTAGTTGGAAAGTTGAAGGATATGTATGTATGAAAACACATTTTTTAATAAGTTATTTATATAGTGAGCATTATTATTATTGTCCAAAAAATGAGAAGATTTTGGTGGGTGGGCTTATGTATTTATTTATTTATTGGGTAAAATAGGTTTTTCAAGGAATGTCCTCACCCAGATGACAAGCAAAGGAAGGAGCTAAGTAGGGAGTTGAATTTAGAGCCATTGCAAGTCAAGTTTTGGTTCCAAAACAAGAGAACTCAGATGAAGGTATTACACAATTTTTTTTTAAAAAATTTTTGTATTGTTAATTATTAATAAATATATATTATAATGTAATGTGTACTGTAATATGCACAGACACATCATGAGCGACATGAAAACACACAGCTCCGAACAGAAAATGAGAAGCTAAGAGCAGATAATATGAGATATAGAGAAGCTCTAAGTAATGCCACGTGCCCCAATTGTGGAGGTCCTACCGCCATTGGAGAGATGTCCTTTGATGAACATCATCTTAGGCTTGAAAATGCCCGCTTGAGAGAAGAGGTAAACCCATTCTTCTCTCTGTGTTTTTGATTTCACGACTGCATCTATCTTTACAGCACGTTTACACTCGAATCTGTTGTGTCATGTGTAAATATTTCTTTTTTGTCAATAAAAATATTGTTTTCAAATACTTTTTATTCCTTGATATTGAAAGAAATGCAAGAAGATGGATGGATGTTGGTGCAACCCTCAATTTTAAACATTTTTATTTTGTTTTTAAGTAAGTGTTTCAAAAAAAAAATTAATTTTAATTTTAAGAGACAAAATATAATTAGTAATGCAATTATTTTCTATTGAAAATTTTGCTAAGTTTAATTTTAGAAAACTAAGCATAAATGGCTAACCAATAAAATCTAAACTAATTTATTGAAGAGTGAACTAATTCTTTTATCAATATATTAAAACTCTCTCACTTCTGTGGTCTTTGGAATTTACACAATATACCTTCCCTGCACACTTCCAAGTGATATTAGGGTAAATGTTTCTTAAAAAGATGTTAAACTTTTTTTATTCACTTCTCTTGCCCAAATGCTAAACTTGAGTTTAGCAATTGTAAATTTTCTATGACATTATTGAATAATAACTTAAATCTTTTCGATACTGAATAGACAAACAAGTGCAGACTCAACAAAGGGAAGGAAAGAACTCGAAAATGAAAAAGAAAAGAAAAATAGAAAAGGCAAATACTGCAATGATTTAAGAGTTTAATAATTTATCAAATAATTTGCATCACGCAGATCGATCGAATTTCAGCCATAGCAGCAAAATACGTTGGAAAGCCAGTATCAAACTACCCTCTTCTTTCCACAACAATCCCTTCACGTCCTCTAGAACTTGGAATGGGAAGCTATGGAGGCCACGATTTGGGCCTTGGACCGGGAGGCGGGGACATGTTCGGGGCAGCGGACCTTCTAAGGACCATAAGTGCACCATCAGAGGCGGACAAGCCGGTAATCATCGAGCTAGCGGTTGCAGCAATGGAGGAGCTGGTCAGAATGGCTCAGATGGGTGAGCCACTGTGGATGACAGGGGTTGATGGGTCAACGAATGAGCTTAATGAAGAGGAATATGTTAGAAGCTTTCCAAGAGGAATTGGTCCTAAGCCATCTGGGTTTAGCTGTGAAGCTTCTCGTGCTACTACTGTTGTCATTATGAATCATATTAGCCTTGTTGAGATGCTCATGGATGTGGTAAATTAATTAACCTCATTCTTAACCCTTTCTTCTCCTTGATTGGTATAGTTTAACATTGTATCAAACAAAAGGTCTTAAATTATTTCCTTCCTAATTAATAGTGAGTTTCACTTGTTTTTTTCGCGTGAAAGTGTGTTAGAACAACGTTGATATAATAATAAATTTGTTGATAACCATAATAATCACAGTAATATTTGGTACTTGTTCCCATTATTTTTGTTTGTGGGTTTGTCAGAATCAATGGTCAACAACATTCACAGGGATTGTGTCAAGAGCTATGACATTAGAAGTATTATCAACCGGCGTTGCTGGAAACTACAACGGAGCATTACAAGTGGTAATTAATTAGTTTAATTTATTAAATATATAATATATACTTTAATTGTATATTAGTATATAGTTTCTAATAATATATGTAATTTTATTTCTCTTGATGATCAGATGACATCCGAATTGCAAGTGCCTTCTCCACTAGTTCCAACTCGGGAGAGCTATTTCGTGAGGTATTGTAAACAACATGGTGAGGGAACATGGGCTGTTGTCGACGTTTCCTTAGACAATTTACGGCCAGCTCCTGCTCTTAGATGTAGAAGAAGGCCATCCGGCTGCTTAATCCAAGAAATGCCCAATGGTTATTCTAAGGTAATTATCATTCTTTTAATGAATTGTTGAGATATTTTTACTATATATAGTAGTAGAAATATATTACATGTTTTCTAATAATTAATCATTAGATGTAATATAAGTTTCTGAGAATTAGGCACTAAATTTGGTTTGTGTGTTTTGAATGATATATATATATCTATAGGTTACATGGGTTGAGCATGTTGAGGTGGATGATCGTGGTATCCACAGTTTATACAACCAGCTAGTTAGCTCTGGCCACGCGTTCGGCGCAAAGCGTTGGATTGCCACGTTGGATCGTCAGTGTGAACGACTCGCCAGCGCCATGGCCACCAGTATTATTCCTAATGGTGATGCTGGAGGTATAGTTTCTGATCGATCATGCATGCATGATTTTAATATATTGTTTCTCTCTTACGCACATCATCAAATTAGCAATAGCTAGCATGCATTAAAATTGTGAATCACACACATTGTCTATCTAATCTATGAATTGTCACTTTAATATGTTGTGTTTTATGTGAAAGGCGCTAATAGTAGTGTTGTTAATGATGAAAATATTTATATATAATTTCAGTGATAACAAATCAAGAAGGAAGAAAGAGCATGTTGAAGCTGGCAGAGAGAATGGTGATGAGCTTTTGCGGTGGAGTGAGCGCGTCGACAACACACACTTGGACAACTCTGTCGGGAACCGGAGCTGACGACGTTCGAGTTATGACGAGAAAGAGCGTTGACGATCCCGGCAGACCATCCGGCATTGTCCTCAGCGCAGCCACTTCCTTTTGGCTGCCTCTTCCTCCCAACAGAGTCTTCCATTTTCTCAGAGATGAAAATTCTCGTAATGAGGTATGCATTTTTACTTCCTATAATGGAGAAATTGACCAGTTTAATAATGTGTCTGTACAATACTGTAGGATCCTGAAATTTAGTCATACTCTTAAAAAATCCAATTCTAATAAAATAAAATGCAAAGTCTATGGATATTAAATGTTTATATTTTTTTCTTCTTCTTGTGAATCAAATGTTATAAGGTGTGTAATATAATTGTTATGTGTGCTTATACTAATAATTGATGGTGATTAATTGCTAAATATAGATTGTTCAACACATGTATTTAAATTTAACTATAAATAAAACTTCATATATTACAGTGGGATATTCTTTCAAACGGTGGAGTTGTTCAAGAAATGGCTCACATTGCCAATGGCCGTGACACAGGCAATTGTGTTTCCTTACTACGAGTTAACGTAAGTTTTCCTTTACAAACTTCCCAAATGATAAAGTTAAGTAGGATGATAGATTACCAATGGTTTTTGGAATTTTTTCTAATTATTATAATTTTTTGTTTGTTTGTAAAATTTAGAGTGCAAATTCAAGCCAAAGTAACATGTTAATATTACAAGAAAGCAGCACAGATCAAACAGCCTCATTCGTGATATACGCGCCGGTGGACATTGTGTCAATCAACGTGGTGCTAAACGGGGGAGATCCCGATTATGTGGCTCTTCTACCATCTGGATTTGCCATTCTTCCCGACGGAAGCACGGTGTCAAGCGGGGGGGCCAATGCCGTGGGGGAACATGGGTCCGGTGGGTCGCTTTTAACGGTGGCGTTTCAGATATTGGTTGACTCGGTTCCCACAGCAAAATTATCTCTTGGGTCAGTTGCGACGGTCAACAATCTCATTGCATGTACGGTTGAGAGAATTAAAGCCTCTTTGTCATGCGACAATCCTTAAACCGTAAGTCATCAAAATTCTCTCTTTCACATTTCATTTTCATTTCTTTCACCTTACGCCATGCTTTGTTTTTCTCTCTTCTTTTTTCAATTAAATTTCAAGTTTAGTCCCTCCTCAAATTTTAAAAATGTCTATTTCATTTTAGTTTGCATCTTTTTGTTTTTAAATATATAAAAATCCAAAATATTTACAATTATGTTCATAGTGTCATTCTATTTAATATTGACTAATATCATCTATCACTAATAGATTCTAATTGTTTATCAATATCTATTAAATTAAAGTTTTTATATTTTTAATAAAATTAAAATTATAAAAATTAGTTGATTTAAGTGGATAAAATCCTCTATTTCGTGTTTAATATATGGATCCTGTGTGTTCCAATTTAGTTAAAAAAAATATCAAAATTTAGGGAATAAATTTATATTTAAAATTTTAAAGATGGAAATGGATAAAAAAAACTCAAAATCTGCCGTCTAGAATTAATTTTGTAATTTAACTTTAATAGAGGAATCTTTTGGGTTTAAATAATATTTTTATGTAGTAATTTCTAATTTGATTAATTATAGTATTCTTACTTCCAAATCATTCATTTCTTACCAAATACACCAAGCTTCATTTTTTTTTTTGTAAATCTCCCTTCATTTATTTATTTTTCAATCATAATACTACATTCAATAGAAAATTTTAAAGTGGAATTGTTAAGGATGTAAGCTGAAAATATAGATTTACACCCATTGTTTTAAATCCATTAAGATTTGAAATTAATGACAAGTATGATTTTCACTGTAGCCAAGTACTTATTAGAGTAATTCAACTTTATCCTCTTAAATTCTATCAAATAATCCAACCATTTAGTACTTTATATATATATATATATATAGTGACAATAATTGAAGTTGGCATTTAAATGAATTTGCAGAGAAGGAAAAAGATAAGTGGAAGAAGTCAAGAACGCACCTCGAAAGAAATTGAAAGTTGGGTAAGCATTTAATTGTGAGGGGTTCGGGTATTGACTTTCTCCATTATTATCATTATTATTATTAATGTAGTTAAAAGCTTATGATAATTTTAGGGTTTCTCTGAGTTTTCAGTTTCTTCATATGGTATAAAATTCTGTTTGTCTTATTGTTGTAATGTTTTCCAATGTGTGCATTATTAGAGAGAGTCTAGGGGGAAGCCCATACCTTACTGCCTCTATATATAAGTCTAATATATATAACATTTCCAAGCTGATTGTGTATCATTATCTCATATAATATATAATGTATTTTCTCATTATTTTTTCCCCTTTTTGTTCACTTTTATTCTATTTCTTTCAGTGGAGAAAGTAAACCAGTAACCATGGCCATGAGGGATAATTTGGATATGTCACATATGACATATATGAGTCTAATAAAAAACATAGGGTATTGTATATAAGAATCTTAAATGTTTATGAGTGTATAAGCATTTAGATCAATTAAAATAGCGATTCAATAGCTCTTAATACAATTATACTTTAGAGTCTAGAGTCGAATTACAATTTGAATAAAAAAAAATCAACATAGCATTCTTTGATTTTCAATTATATCTTACATTTTTCAAACATATATATACATATACATACATACTTTCAACCAAATAGACCTAAATTATAAGCTTGTAACCTTGTATCTACTTTCTTCTTTCAAAAAAGAAAACAAAGTTTTTATATCTTGAATTTGAGCTCTTAAACCCTAGTTCCACCCATAATTAAATTTCTTTTAGTTTTAGCAAACTTTCTACTAATATTTTTAAAAATCAACTCAAATTTTTTCCTTAAATGGTTTAAACATTCCTTCCAAAAACAAAAACAAAATCACTAGCTTTTTGCCATAAAAATTATAATTCCATTCCATTAAGCTTAACAAGACTTAAAATAAAGGTGTACTTTTAGGTCTAAAAGCAAACTCTAAACTTATAATTCAAATCTCACTAAATTCTAAACCTATTTCCAATAATCTACTACGACCCAAAAAAAAAAAAAAAAAAAAAAGTATGCAGTAAATAATTATTGCAACTAATATCCCGTTGTCGCTCCATCGAGTTTCTACAAATTAACGACATGTCGTTTAAGTCCAAAGCCTGATTTTAGGGGCCCAATAAAATTTATCGGGTCTTAAAGTGGGCTGAAAACCAAAAGCCCATAACAAGGTCGTCGGCAGAATAAGCAAAGAAAGTCAAAGCTTATTTTCTTGGATTCCTAGTCGGTCATGGAATCGAATTTTGTCCCATGAAAAATAATATGTTGGAGTTTTCTTCTTCTTTTTTATTAATTTTTTTCCTTCATTTTTATAAAGAATAAATAATGTGGGAGTTATTTTAATTGTTTTTTAAAAGAGAATAAATAATGTGGGAGTTTTGTTACAAACAATATAATATCTCATCTAAAACCCACAAAGGTCAACCCCTTGGCTTTATCATTTATGTCTCTTCCACCTTCTCTCTCCTTCTTTTCTCTATCTTAAACGTTTCATTATATTCCATTTCTTCTGTCTTTACACTTAAAATTATTTTATACAATCTTTCATTAGTGTAAGATTCGATATTCATCAATTTAATAAACTCTAAAGAATTTCATTAGATGTATTTGTAGGAGAAAGAAACATAAATTAAACTAAAAACAAAGTTACGATGAGAAATAAAATGAAATTAATAATAATTTCTTTTTTCTCCTGTCTCTCTCTAATTTTCTGTTGGAACAGTTTGGTTTTAACTTCCTAGGGTGGCCCATGACACCGATTCAACGTCATGGACGACCATTTTTCTCCATTTTTCACCACCCCCAATTATCATTCTAACCATTAATAATGACAATGGAATTTTATATATATATGTATTTCAAATTATCAAACTTCTCCCTTTCTTAAACCCCTTCTCTCAAAACTCTCATCTCTCTCTCTCTGTTATTGTTTTCTTTTCATGGAGAACAACGACGTCACCCTTCAAGCTCATGAGTCCCTGCCGGAAAATTCCTCCGCGGTCAGAGATGAAGAGCAAGAAGAGAGTGGTTGGACTGATTACTTGGAGGATTATTTCAATTCGGAATTAGTTGAAAGAGAGAGCAGTTTTTTGTGTTCAAGTATTGGGAGCTGTTCGAATTGGGATCATCGTAATAATATTTCATATCCCAATTATGATATTAATTATAATATCAATATTGGGAATGTAAATTATGACGATTTCCCAAAGTCAAATAACCTAACTTTCAAGAAAACAAGAACTCAGAAGATTTTTGAGGATGATGATTCCTTACAAGATACCGCTACTTCTCCTATTCATAGTCCAAAAGTTAGCACATTATGTGGTTTAATTTTCTTCTTCCCTTTTTAATTTTCTACTTTCTATGATCTTGAAAATCAATATTGAAAAATCTCTCTCTTTCTGTCTCTCTGTCTTAGGTTGTTGATCTGAAAGTGAGAACATCCCAAGAAAATCAAAGTTTTGATGATCACATCACAATCTTCGCTAACTCTACGGTAATTGCTCTCTTCTTTCTTCTCTTCGTGAAATTAAGCATGACAGTTGTAAACCGTTGGATGATGTAGATAAAAAATTATGGGTTTGTTTAAAAAAAAATTAAACCCATATGATGATTTTTGTAGGGAAGTGGAAGGCAAATGGGGAAATATTATTCAAACAAAGAAAGGGGTGTTTATTCAGCTGAGAAAAAAGGGTTGTGTTTGTTTCCCTTCTCCATGCTCCTTAATTACCATAATTGAGACGATGTATTTTTTAAGCAATAATATGTTGAGCAATTTAAATACTCTCTCTCTCTCTCTTTATTTTAATTGTTATATATATCAAGTAAATATGTGACAATAATTTAATCTCCTCTTCCTTCTTTCTTAGGAAATTATTTAGTTATGTATATACTTCCAAAGTTAAATTCGTTTAGTTGCACACACGTAGGAGTGGAAGTTATACTTCCAAAGACTCGATATATACATGTAGGAAAGGACAATATGCATCTCGATATAAACTACATGCTTTCTCAAACCTTATTTCTAATTAACATTTTTGTTGTTCATTTATTTGCATGGTTTTAGTATTCTATCTAATTAGTTTTCACAGATTATTTTTCCAACATAATAATCATTAAAACCTCTAATGTAATTCAACTCTCAACCTAAATTAGTTAGTATTACTATAATTCATTACTATTTACTCTCTCTCTCTATGTGCTTGTTTTCTCTCTCTCTTTGTGCTTGTTTAATTTTTAGATTATTATTCCACGAATGAGAAGACTTTCCTCTTGACCAACCACCACTGAAAAAATTATTCATAGCTACATATATATATATATATATATGAAAAAGTATAAATTATCCAATTAGAAAAAGATGGTGGGTGAGTGAGAGGTATTCTTGTTCACGAGTTAGAAGATGGGTCTTTTTCCTTAATTAAATCGATTGCTTTAACTTAAACCTTAATTAATTATCCATGATTATCTTTTAAGTTATTTGAGTATATATGTGTGTGTGAAATCAAACTCATGCAAACATGGGTTTTTCCTTTGTCATTCTTCATGGATTTTATATTATTTTATTTTACAAAAGACTTGAATGTCAAGTGATCTCACGAACTTTTGATTATTACATGTGAACTTGGAAACAAATTTTCAAAACTTATCATGTGTGCCTAATAAATACTTAAAATGTTCAATCATTCAAGAAATCTAATTTGATATTCTCTAATAATTGAAATTATAATGAAAAACACATTCAATCAATGTTTTAGATACAGAACACGTATATAAGTTTGTGTCACATCGCTCAATCAAATAACATTAATTGGATGCCATCTTTGTTTTTCTTGTTAAACATCAAATCCAAACCAAAATGATCAATCAAGAATTGATTTGTTATATCAATTTAAATCATTAACGGATAATTGTTAGTTTTAGCCATGATAGTGTATCAATTTACACCTTATCTGTACATTTTATTGGAGAATATTTCATGTGAAATTTATAATTGTATTAATTGAACTTTCATTTCTAAATCAATTTAGATTTGTAATCATAATTTTCTTTGAAAATTGTCTATGTATTTACTCTAATTATCCCTTTTTTAAAATCGACATTTGGAATAAAGACCACACATGTTTGAGTACTAGCACATGGATGGTTACCAAAGCTAATCTTCTAATTATGAAGAGTCAAAATTAATTGACTAATGGCACTTTCAATGTTTTAAAATTGATTCAAATTATAAGTTTAACATGATATTAGTTCAACAAAATTTAGAGGAATCATACGTAGATTGATTTCAATGTTTCAATTGATACACAATTGTCAATTTAGAGTTTTATATTGATAGAAGCTCAAAGTTTAAGGTTATAAAATGACATTTGACCAATATGATTTACATCTTTAAATGTATGGCGACAAAGTTGCATGCGTAATACCAAGTGTTATAAAACTTTTGCTTGGATTGACATGCCATTATTAAAACGTTGTTGAAAAGGTAAAATGTTTGGTTCCAAAATTGTATATTTGGACCCCAAAAAACATGTACTAAGAAAAAGAAGAAACAAGAAAAAGAAAGGCACAAAGTTTTGTTTGTTTTCACATGAAAAAATTTAACTTTAGAAGTTGTTTGATGGATAAATGGATGGGTTGGGTGAGATCATTGCACATATTCTTCTTTTCACTCAATATCAAATTTTCTTGTTTCCTTTTCTTTTTATTTATTATTATCTACTTTGGTGGACAGATGTATTCTCAAAAGACTAAATTATTAAAAAAACAATATAACTTTCAAAATGGGTAAAAAAAATTCCCATGACACACTTGAAGTTTTAAGAGTAATTAATATTCTTAAATATCTTTTAAAAATTAAAAATGTCATTATCCAACATGTTATTATCTTTAGTACAAGCATTCTAAACACAAAGTTTGGTGTATTATTATTTCAACGTTTGAAAAAGTTAAAAGTAAGATTCTTTTTTTTTTTAATGATTTAACATTTTCAATATAAAATTAGTGGATGTATTGTTTCTTCTGACTTAATGCGATGGGAAATGGGTCCATGAAAAGTCTAGACAGAACAGTGGTTTAGAATAACAATAATATATATAGAGATATAGAGATAGATATAAAGAATTAATGTAATTTTAAAGGGAAATATATAATTGAAGAAATGGATGTGTTGGGTTTAAATAAATAAAAGAAAAAAGAGAGAGAAAGGGCTCCAAAATGAGACCCCTCCATGTGCAAAACACAGAGTAGGCTGAGGAAGTGGTTCAGTTTAATGGAAATTTGTACATCAATTAATTAATTTTTCTGCTACACTCACTATATCTATGTTACCTCTTCTCAACATTTTTAGATGTGTATTTAATCTTTATCCAAAAAGGAAATTCTTTAGGTAAAAAGAAAAATATGTATTTAGTCTTTTAATTCTTAGTTATTATCTGTTGGATCAAACAGTGAGGTATGTAATAAAATCTCTGTCCTAACACCCTCTTATTCATAGTACATTAATGTCTCTCTATGTTTTCAAATTTTGTCAATATTTTACTTTTACACAATTGTGTTCAAGGGTTATATATACATACATATATATATATATATGTTCTATTTACCTATTCTACTTCCTTTTCTGTTAAATTACTTTCACCACAACTTGGCATCCTCAATATTACTTTATCTTTGTAAGGTTTCTAGGAAAATTTGTTTGAATTGAAAATTGAATGATAAAATGTTATATAACTTTAAAATTATGTTTTGGTACTTTGTTAGCCAAATTAAACCTAACTCAGTTGTTGTACTAAAAGAAAAATAAGCTTGATCTTATTATACCTTTTCAAATTTATCAAGAAAATGCATGCATTTGAATAAACTTAAAGGTTTCTTGTACACTTGACAAAAAAAAATGTTTAAAAAATTAAGCCTATAACACATACTTCTTTACTTTTTCAAAAATGATTAAAAAAAACTCAACCTACGTGATACACCTAATTATATAGACTTGATACATCTAATATACTTAAAATACTTTGACACATCATTGATATATACTTAATATACTTGATACCCCCTTCTAATAGACATTTGATACACATTTGATATACACGTGTGATAAACACATTTAATATACATTTTATACACACTTGATACATATTTAATATACCAAATATTTGTATTTATGATAAAAGATTTTGAATTTTTATTGAAAGATTGTGAGAAAAGAAAAATATATATTTATTGTAAAAACAAAACCTCCAAACACATTATTATAACTCAACCTAAAATAGATTATATCTCAAACACAAACTATTAAAACCAAATTATAATAATCTAGTACTATAATAACTCACTCAATCTCAAACGCTCTATTCAAAAAATGTTTTACTTTTTTTTTTTGCCCTAAATTTGATAAAAATCAACTTATTTATAAAAATATCACATTGATTTATATACTCAAATGTCATTACACATATTTACTTAATTGCCATTAAATTAAAAGTTTTAATTTTTAAATTTTCTTTGTCATTTTTAACCTTTATGTTTATAAACATGTGTATGAGATGTATCAAGTATACATCAAGTATACTAAGTATATCATATGTATCAATTGGATTGGACTTATTTTATTGTTTTTATCATATCTACAAAATGAAAAAAGTGTATACTAAACTCAAATTATCAACCATGACAATTTTTCTAAAACTTAATAAGAAAATACTTACACATATTAGTGAGCAACTACAGCTAATTTTATTATTTATAAATATAATATTAAACACATTTCCATATTATTTAAATTAATTAAGATTCGATTTTATAATCTAATACATATGTTTCGAAATATGAAATACAACCTTATTTTTATCGAATCACTTGTTTGCACATTTTCTATCACGTAAACATACCCGAGAAGAAATGAACAAAATCAATAAGAATGAATTATTATTATTTTGAAAATTAGATCACATCAACTAATTTCATAAAAATAAAGAATGAATTGGTTGGAATATAGAACAAAAATAAAGTAACAAAAGGGTAGCTATATGGTCAGGGTTGGTTGGTTAGTTAAGCAGTAGCATACATAAATCAATTCAATTAGAGAGATGATTAATTAGCTAAGTACCCAGTTTAGGTATTGGCTTAAGATTTAATTAAGTACCTAAACTTAAGTTAAGTGACCCATCACATAATATTAACCACCAAATTATCAATCATGATGGGATGAACTTAAAACACAAAAATTCGTCTTTATTAACAACTACAAGTCAAATAATTAAATAATTATTTCACCTTTAGCGTTTTATTTTATTTTATAATTTTAGCCTTATATGTTTTTTTCTTTGGTCAAATTATAAAAATCAAAACTAGATTTTTCTAATTTTTCATTTTCAAAATCTGGATTTGGATTCTTCCAAAAATTTCAAAAAGGTAAATAATGTTAAGCCTAACAAATTATGAGATTAACAGTCTAAAACAAACTTCAGATGTCTGAAAGATAATCAAGAAAAACATCGAATAGCAAACATAAAAATAAATAATAATAAAAAAAAAAAAAGTTTAGTGCATTGAAATTTGGACGAATGAATTGAACCACTAAATCTTGAGTGTTAGAGGACTTGACTTATATTAGCTTCATCATTTGACCATCTAAAAAAGAAGAGTAAGTATCTTCAAATGAGAGATCAGTCTTACTTCTCTTTGTACTTAGTTAAATTAGTCGCTCTTGTTGTGTTATTTCACATTTGGTGAAAGCTCAAATTAACGCACACACTTGGGCATTAAGTTATTTTAAAATAACCAAACTTGCGACCGTGGGAAAAAAGCATGCAGAACAAGAGAATTAAAAGGTTATGACAATGAAGAAATATATAGAAATTTACCCATTCAACCACAATTTTTTTTTCAGTTGTTCTGGATTGATTTGTGGTCCGATCGAGCTAAAACTTTGATATTCTTGGTGCGAAGATGTTCAATCTGGACAGTGAAGATTTCATTTGGAGCTACCTACAATGAGTTACTATGGGTCGAGTGAGATCTTTTTAATTATTATTTCTTAATCATTGTTGTTGATTTTTTGTCAATATTGTTAATCTTAAGATATATTTATGTATGCCTCTAGACTCTAGTGGCAGTGACTAGGAAGAACTTGTTGTACCCATTATTTTGATTTTAGAGGAGATTTTGACTTTGGTTCATGGTCTTTTAATTTACTCCTTATTTTGAGAGGGTTTTCCACGTTATACTTCTTTGTTTTCATACTTGGTTTATTGTTCAACAATGGGATTATCGATCCAAAGATATAGTGTTTATACCAATAACTCTAACTTGCATTGCAATTCAATAGACACGATAGTATATTACACCGATGCAAGTAATTCTTATATGTATCAACTCAAAAGATAACAAAATCGAACTAGACCCTAACGAAAGAGATAGATGAATTTTTTTTAGAAACGTTGGATTTGTCTATTCCTCCCAACCAATTAACAAAACTTAGTATACTGAACCAATTAACTTCAATTATTTCAAACTTGATTGATTGGAAGAGAATCATAAACTACAAAAACAGAGATTCCAATTCTTGGGATGTGACCACCAACTTTAAAGAAGTTGATTAAATTATCTACAGTTTATCTATAAAATCGAAGCTGTCTTTTTAGCTATGTTTAATAACTCATTAATCATTTTGATTTTAGATTCAATAATTATATATATTATGAATTTTGTTAAATTGAGCTTTAACTCAATAATAATTAGTATAATCGAATCTTTGTGGTGGAAAGTTCAATTTCAGACTCCATTACCCTAATCGAAGCTTTTAAAATTTAAGGTTTTAAAAGTTTAGATTTTTCTCGAACATATAATTCCCAAAGTTGAAATTCTTTAGGTTTGTTTAAAGCCCAAACTGATAATATGATCAAGACACCATTTATGTTAAATATATGAATGTATGCATATGTATATATTATATCTTTGGGTGCAATCTTGGTCTGACCTTGAATCTGCCCTCATTTAGCTACAATTAAATTCTTATATATAAAGAGATTCGTCGGCAGTCATTGAACAACATATATTCTAATTCTTATATTAAAAAGAAAACATAAAACTTTTTCATTTGGAATTTAATTTTGAAGCATAAAATCTGACAACCTGGTTCATATCTTTCAATATAATGCATACATACATTGTATGTTTCAACAAATTCAAACTCTATACTAAATTAAATTAATGTATATACAACAACCCTTTTGCATTTTATGTATTATTTATTAATGTATATATGACATAAACTCATTTTTTTTTCTTTTTCTTTTTCTTTTTCTCAAGAAAATATAAAGTTTAAGGAAAAGGTGAGAGTAAATTTAGGAAGGAATTCCACTTAAATTAACCATATTATTAGTCTGTCTTGGAAATGAGAGACATTAGAGGAGAAATATTATTTCCCAATGGATAAAGCTGGAATTAAGTGGTAAGTTGGTAAATGTTAATTATATTTTAAATATCGTACAATTATTTTTAAAAAAAATTCGATTCAAACAGTGGTAAGTTACCTAGTAATTACTAATCCGAACAATCACATATATTGAAAGAAAAAATCAATTTTCATATATAATTATTTAAAATCATAGAAACTATATGTTTAGTTCTGTAATTTTTGTATTTCATACTTGATCATCATGTCCCCACAATATTGAAATGTTTGATCAAATTATTTGAGTTCCAATTGTTATTTTTTTCACACTACGTAATAAATAATTAATTCCATTTTTAAATATGAAAGTTCATGATTTGTTCCTTACCCTTGTGTTATTTTAATGAACTCGGTAAGAAATTGGGAGCTCAGATAGGCTTTACATTCCTCAACCAATCTGGACATTTGAAAGTGTGTTGACAAAATCCAGTTAACAAAGAGTACTATCATTATTATAAGTTGTTAAAATTTGTGTTTATATTGGGATTTGTTCGTCAAATCTCAAAAAATAAATCAAAACAGTGATATTCTTTTCCCAACAAGAACAAGTGTTGCAGATTTCAAAGTATAAAAGCTACTTGCCATTTGAGTGTGTAGATGCTAAATCATTGCTAGAGACCGAAAGTGTATTTAAGTTTTAAACCATTAAGAACTACTCTCATTATCAAAACTCAGTACATAAGAGAACCCCATAAATAGAATAGTTTTTCTAAGCTGATATTAAAAAACCAAGTGATTTACCAAGATCCCAAATAATTTGCTTGGCCATTTGGCTAAATATATATATAGACAATTGAAATACCACAGCTCTATTTTCTGAACCCTTCCATGAATTTCAAAAATATCAAATAAATTAAGTCTGTAATTTACCCTATATATACCCAATAGCATTCAAGAGCTCAGTACTTAGAGAAAACTTGCAACTGAGAAGTGTATATAACGATAATCACACATCAAATTGTCAATATGATTCAATCAGGAGTTGGGGAAGAGTAACAACAAATGCAGTTGTCTCATAAATGAATAAAAATGCTAAGAATACAATTTGCCCACGAGAAACCAGGACTCGTGGAGGAACAATGCTGCAAATAATTTATATCTCGATCCCGTTATAAACAAATTAACAAAAATCAGGAAAATGAGAGGTCAAGATCTAAAGTTGCCATCGAGATAAGATAAGAAAGCAGGAAACATATTATTAACTAAAAGGGTCCACGTCCACCAATCCATAACTTGGTCTGCATAACAAAGCAAAGCAAACGTACATTGATCCAGAGTTGTAGCATGCACTCGTAAGTTCTAAAAATAGTTATATTATATCCACTACTATCAGTTATAAGCTGCTGTAAACACAAACTTGATGGTTTTTAGAAACCGTGAATCTTGATGTTTTCCTTCTTCACAATACCAGCCTATCAATGCAGAGAAAGAGGAGCATATATCAAAAACGATTACAGAACAAATATTTATTTTTGCGAAATATCTATTTATGGTCAACCATTACCTGCACAAGGAATGTAGACACATTCTTTCTTTGGTCTCCCTGAAGTTGTATAACCTGCAGGGCAACCGTTACACACGATGTAATTTATTGGCATGGCATATTGTCTGATATTCCAGAAGAGAGAACAAAGAAAGAAAAGCGTGTTCATGCAAGCAGTCCTAATATCTTGTTATATGCAACAGCACCAATAACACCATATAGATTCTTGGTCATGATATGTAACCAAACCACAGTCCATAATGAAAACGCTCCCTGTCGACAGCTTTAGGCAGAAAGAAACCAATTGACTGCAACTGACTGGCAGATCAAACTTCCCATGAGTTGTTTCTTTAAACTCTTTTTTGCCCAGATAGATCAGCATTGACATTATATTAATCTTGCACCCTCAATTGTTCTAAAAATAATCCCTACACCAACCTTCTCTCCACTTTATATAAAATTGGAAACTAATTCTTTTAGTTCTAATGTTCGGTGAATCAACGAAAAAAGGAGGAGCTAAATATAAATAATTAAGGGTAGAAGAGGACAACAGACCTGGCCTAGCTCAGGGTCTTGCACAACTGTGCCATTACAGCAAAATTCCTTCTTCAGGTCCTTAAGAATCTTGTTATAACTAAATTCCTTCTTCAATCCTTGGACAGTTGTCAGACTTTTTCTCCCGTTGCGTTGCTGTATGCGCACATGAACATACTCTTTTGCTCCGGCTCCTGAGTCCTCAGCATTTGCATCAGCAAATGGGTCTAACCATCAAACCAAATTCATCAAAGTTAAATAAAACGAACATTCAGGCTTCTTATACAGTACAACACACTAAAATGTAAAAACAAAGAAGAGGGACTTGTGAAGCTACCAAAAGCAGATGGAATCTGCACGTTGAATTCAGACATGAAACTTGGCTGTCCGGAGTAGAACACAGGTAACCAGCAAAAGCTATGAGCTCTTAAATTCAGCTGCTCTAAACTGCAAAATATAACAGGCCCACAGAGTTGAGTGTTGAAACCACATGGATACAAAAAAAAAACGCCTAAACTCGTTCAAAATCAATAAAAAGAACATAATCCACCCACGCCCTACTTTAAATCTTTGATCCACTCGATCCCCACATCTCACCATAGACCTCTTAAACAAAGATCAAAAGAGCACAGACTCAACAATTAAAAAAAAAAGAAAACCAAAGTTGGGTCTCTTTTACTATTATCTCCAAGTCGAAGAAAACTAAACGATCTACAAAGGGATCGAACAATTAGAGTAAAAACAAACCCATATATCTGCTCCTTTCCAAAAAAACCAGACAACCAATCATGTGTTCAACCTAAATCATATGTCTAAACCGTCTGTTTCTTAAAATCACAAGGCGCATAAAGGACATAAACCACGCAATCGAAAAGAATAACAATCAAACAAGGTAAAAGTCATCAATCCGAAAACATAAAAACACTTACAACCCCAGAAAGCAAACGGATCTTGTGGTTCGATCCCAGAAACAGAAAAGAGGAATGAATACAAGCAACAAAAAAAAAAAAAAAAAAAAAAAAGAAACCCTAACCCAAAAATGAAAAGTATGAAGAAAGAAATAGGTTGAAAAAGAAAAGAAAAGAAAAAGGAAATAAAATATGGATGAATGAAAATGAAAAATAGAAGGATGAACAAGAATTTTTACCAGGAGAAAAAGGTGTGAATCCGAAGAAGAAGAGACGTAAAAGCAAAGGATGGAAGTCAAAAGGAAGGTTATATGTGTGAGAGAAATTTTGCAAGCCACACAAACCTCTATTATATCGATATTAGTCGGTTTTGGATTTTCTTTTCACGGTCCAGATGACACAACAATTAACTTCATCCGACGGCTCATCATCTTTGTTCTAAAACGACGTCATTTTCCTCCCTTTTCTAATTTTAATATATTATCCTCCATTATTAGCGTGGAATAGACGTAGTGCTACATTCGGCTCGATCAAATCCGAACCCATAGTAGACCCAAACCCAGCAAAAGAAACACGCAGATCTACCAACCAATCAGCTGGGTTGGTTCGGTTTGGTTTTTACATAGTTGATGAACCAAATTCGAAAATATTATCTTTTGAATATTTTAGTTTAACTGACATTTGCATCTATCTAAACAGATTTTTCTAATTTTATTTTTTATCCTTATCTCTTTCTTATTATATTAAAAAGCAGAAGAGGTATGGTTGTTTGTTTTTCTTTGTTTTGCCATGTCTATCACAAATAATGAATCAGGTTCCTATATTTTTCTTTTGAAAACTCTTCTTGGATTCAACCTCCTTCCTTGTGATCATAGTAAGACTTTTTCCAAATCAATCCATGAATAGAAAATATACAAAATAAAAAGATTGTCTTTCTCAAGTAATTCTTTGAAATTTGTCCGATTTTGATGCTTAACATGGAATTGGATGTCAATTTTGATTGATGCCAGTGGAATACAATTCATTTTCATAAGGAACTGCTTTTGCAGATGCAACCGCTCTCCAACCATTTAAGTTTGAGATTTTTTAAAGAAAAATATAATATTTCTTTGGCTCGTTTGTTTAAAATATGCGTACATTTCACTTCTTTCACTTTGTTTTTTTTTTTAAATAGATTTAAATTTGATTTCTTTTGCTTATATATTTTTCTTAAATATACATATAATTTTTTGAGCAAAATAAACTTTTGGTTCCTTCTAATTTAGAAAATAGTTTTAAATAGTATGTGGCTCAAATTGACGAATTTTAATTGACTAATAAAAAAATGATATATTAATTTTTTATATGTTATTTTCGCATCGTCAAATATCACTATCTGATGGAACCAACCAACTATTCAAGTTAGTAAAAGGGCAAAAAATGATAGGAGAGGAATGAAGAGGGAAGGAGAGGTAGGGAGGTTTGAAAGGAAAACAGAGGAATTTCAACACAAAATTGTTGTATGAAAATTCTTTTATTTAACGAAAAGGAGCACGTGTAATTCTATAACCACTGATCGTTTTGTCTATTAGTATCAATTTGAGTTGAGACTATTTAGAACTATTTTCTAAATCTCATAAATTAAATTTTACTACCACAAAAAGTGTATTTTATTCCTTTTATTTATTTTACCTATATGTATTTAACCGTAAAAGGGCACAAAATTTGAAGATGGTTCATTTTTAGATATACTTCTATTTTCTCATTTAAATAAAACTTGCTTCAAGGCCAAATCACAAAGTGGACAATCAAAATACACTTTTTCAGTAAAATCATTCTTCTCAATAACTACCTTCTACCTTCGAAACATATAAGCTATACATCGAAAAAAATATCACATGCTTTTCAAGTTTCCACTTTTTCAATTGATAAAAAAATATACCAGTTGTTCAAATGAAATTTTATATTATGACATATTAGACGATAAAAAAAAAAGATATGTCATCTATTTTCCTATATTTTTCTTTCGATGCATGTTTGAAAAGATATCAAACCTTTTATGGAAGACGTCTTTGGCAATTAAAAATGTTTCATAAGGTATGTCATCTATATTTTTTATATAGTAATAATTTGTCATCTAAAATTTGTTTTGTTTTCGAGTATATACATTTGTTTGCATTCTGTTCTTTTTTTATAATTATTAAATTCTATTTTTGTTAACAGAAGCAAATTTTTTTAGTTAAACAAATATTTCTTTTAAGATTTTAAGAAGAAAAAAAAGGCATGATGATTATTTGGGAGGCTTTTTAAGTCTTTTTAAATTATTTATTAGGCTATTTTAATAACATCAAAGTCTTATTCACCTAATATAATCATCTTATTAAATATTTGTTAATTAAGAAATCACAATCTAAGGTTTATATATATGCTTATGATTGACTAGAAACTTTTGAAGGGATTTCAAAGGTAAATAATTTTTTTTGAGAAAGAAATTTAGATAATAATTTTTATCTTAGGTTGCAGATAAACCATAAAACATATGAAAATTGCATCAATTTATGCATAAAAAATTGTATATGAATTAGTTCCAATTCCTAAGGTGGTTAATTCATTCTATTGGTGTGAAAAAAATTAACACTTTAAAGTCATGAGAAATCATAATTACGATTAGACGAATGTTCTTATATCTTTACTACGTTATCGTTCTATTTTAGTTTTTTTAAAATTTTGTTATGTAAATATAATAGTATTCTAAATAAGATTTTGGAGTAGAATTAAGCACATGTCATGTTTTTATTTGAAAATTAGTATACCATAATGATTAAATTTATTCTCATAAATCTAATTGAGATGATCTAGTTTGTTGCAAAGATAAAGAAAATAAAAAATGTGGTTAAGGTACAACATATATAAAGAAAAAAAAAGAAAGATAATTAGAGGTAGATTTAGATTGTATTATTAATTAAGAATTTAATACAATATATATATAGAAAAACAATTTATGTGAAGAGCATAGATCCCGGAACACCACACCACACCCATTTCCAATCTTCAACCTAACCACCGAAAATGCAGCAATTATGAACAAATTTACCCATCCTTTAATTTTTCACTTTCTTCTCTTCCTACTATTATCATTAAAAATATTAATTATGTCAATATTACTATTCCATCATAATTAATTTTAAATCGTATATGGCGGATCTGATGAAGTTGGTGGTGCAAAATTTGACTGGCTCTTTGTTCTTCGTCGAGGTTGAAGACGATGCCACTGTTTCTGATCTTAGAACTCAAATCACTGCTGATCATCACCAACACAACCTCCCTTCTCACCGTTTCATCTTCATTCCTGACCACAATCCTGAACGTTTCATCTCCCAGGCCGACGATGGAATCTCACTCGTTGATTTTGGCTTACGTGATGGCTCCCACATTTACATCTTTTTCTCTCCCCTTCATGACGACGATGGTGATGACATTGAAGCTCGCCGATTCTTCTTTACTTCTTCCTCCGATCTTCTTCTCTTCTAAACTTGTATTATCATCATCATTCTAGTAACCCCCACCCCCGGTTTTCTCCTCTTTGTATGATCTATGAAAATTAGGGTTTTTTCTTTTCCTTTTTCAGATATTGTATTTATAATTTTCAACTCATTTTTAGTACATCATACAGAATTAATTCTTTATTCATCGGTTGAATTATTGTGGGGGTGAAGGTATGAGAAGTTACGTTTTGTTTTAGTGTTATTTAACACACCTATGTGTCAATTTGGTTTGGCCCAGGAGTTGTGTGTATAGGAATTTTTGTCCAATTTTGACACATGGTTTTGTTTTGTTTTTTCCTTTTTGAATAATGATCAATATATATATATACTCATCAATCTCAAAATCAATAAAAACAACACAAATAAATTTAAAAAAATCAACAAACATAATGCTAATCCACCGATCGAAAATGGTGAAAATGGTCTTAAAATCAAATGAGACTAAATGAAAGTAATCATTTAATCGGAAAATTATTTGAGCATTCATGATTCAAATCTCCATAATAAGAAATTATTAATTATTTTATACAAAATTTTCATACAATTATAAATAAAATCATTGATTTATGAAATGAATGAGAAAATAAAATTGTAAATCACTCTTTCTATTTATAATATTTTTTAAACCACTTTCCATTTATGAATTTAAACTAGTGGTCTTTTTAGTCTCATAAATATAATAAAACAACAAAACAAAACTAGTAAATATAGGAATTAAAAAAAAAAAAAGTCTTATATTATTTGAGATAGCTATCTCATTCTCATCATATATTTATTTCTACAAATGTCTTTATCAAAAAAAATCACCACGGCTAACGGTGCCTTTAAAAACATAAAGAAAATCGCCATTTTCAACTCCATGCCATCTTAAACTACGCTTATCTCTCATAATCCTCTGTTTATGAATAAACAAATACTCATCGTCCGGAATAATTTTTCCGGACAAAAGCAGTTCTCTGACGTCGTTCACGGTGCTCGAATCCTTCATTTCTATTGGAATGCACGCTGCATTAAGCAAGCTCGACGACGTCTCCACCACGAAACTCACCTTCCTCCTCGTTTTCATAAACACAATCACTTCCGAAAATTCACCGATTCCGAATTCGCTTAGGTTCTGACAATCCTCGCCTAGTTCCATACCGGAGTGAAATAGCGACATTGTTTGAATCGGTAAGCTGTAGATTATCTGGATTTTCTGCTTTAAACTATGAACCGTCTCTGTTTTGTCGATGTTTATGTTTATCCGTTGGCCGGAGAATTCCACAGCGATCGGAAACTCGTTTGATGGTGCGATGATTTGGTCGACTGAGAGATCGATTCGCGAACCTTCTGTGATGAATTGATCGTAATCCTCCATGACGAGTCCATCGAGTAACTCGCAACCATAAACAGAGAGAGATTGGGATTCGATGGGGATGCCAATGAATTGTTCAATTTTTCTCTTGATTTCAATGATTTGTTCTTGATTGCCTATATCTATGGGGAATTCGTGTCCCATTGTGACAATGAAGATCTTCATTGGAGTTCTCTGGTTAGGGGGTTTTTTTTTCTCTTTCTGTTCTTGGGATTTGGGGGAAAATTGGTTGTTGAAAGTGGAGATTTTATTGTTGGAATTCATGCAGAAACGATGCTCGATTCTTTTGAAGAGCGTGATTGATTTCAACTGACAGCAGATCGATTCTTGTGATGATGCCAGTGAAGATGAGAAACAGTTTTCTCTTTTCTTTTCTATTTTTCTTTTTGGTTTCATTTCACTCTTCGTAATATCAACGTTCAATAATTCATGATGCATAACTTAACTTTACTGTTTGTGTGTTTTTTTTTTTTAAATCAAGAAATAAGAAACTTGATTTTGTTATTTCTAAAGTTACTATACGATTTTTTAAAATGTTTGTTTGTGTTTTTTTTTTTAAAAAAAAAATCAAGAAATAAGAAACTTGATTTTGTATAAAAAAATATGGATGAATGAATTATCCTATCTCAATTGTATAAAAAACATAGAGTTAAAAAGGCTCAAGCATCCCTTTGGTCTACACAAAATTTGTTGGTGTCGATCTACCACCAAATCCTAAGAACATCAAATGTGCCAAAATTGTATTTAATGAGATGCATTCGTGAACATAATTTAATGACATTTTCCTTTCTAGTCAACTGAAGATGTCATCACACCTACATATGATAACATATCATTTACTAAGATTTAACATAACTTATAAAAAATCAACTATATTGAATTACACGACTTTTACAAAATAAACGTTTATGGCTCCCCTAAATCACATTCGATCTAGGCTGCCCCTAGATCATATGATTCATGTTTCACCCTTTCTTCTTAGAGGTTCCTCATGTGAGAGACTCCTAAAAATGTTAGGCTCCCCTAACCTGCAAAATTACAATACATAACTTTTTTATGCAAAAATACAATACACAACTTCTTTCTTTCGACATCCACATGTCCCATACAACTCATAGTGAATTCAAATGCAACTTTTCTCTTTATTAATAAATATTAACGAAAGTAACAATCAAATCCAACTTCTTATTTTTATTAGTAAATATTAACAACATAACAACCAAATCTAACCTCTTACATCTTTATTAATAAATATTAACCAATATTATATCCTCTTATAATTATTAATAAATAGTAAACATAAGAATTTGATTTGATCAACGATTGTAACTCTATTACGTAGTAGTCCAACTCCACCATTAAAGGCAAATGCACCTGCAAAAGTCAAGTTTTGTACGTGAAATTTTACAAAGAATATCGAGATTGACGTTCACTTTGTACATGACAAGGTAGTAAATGGGCACTTGACGTTCACTTTGTACATGACAAGGTACTAAATGGACACTTGAAATCCGCTATATGTTCCATAAAGCAATCAACTCGTTGATTATTCAACAAAGTCCATGACACTTTCACAGTATTAATACATTAGAACCAAACTTGGTGTGGTTGAAGCATTCCCAGTATCGCGTTGAGGGGGTATCAAGGAATAATTCACACACACAATCAGCACAAACAAAGGTCAACATTCCAGTCGACAAAGCCAAAAGCACAATCAGAACATCTGAGTACAATCCACCACAGTTGAAAACAATCGAGAAGCTTCCATTAGTTAAAAAGAAATCGACAAAAATAGCATTATTAGTTTTTGTTTTTAAAAGTAGCACAGTTCTAAAATTTGTAAGGTTTGAAAATATATATAATAATAATAGTAAAGTAGAGACATTTTAATATTCCAACTTGAATTGAAGGTTAAGGAAATATATAAATTAGACGTGTGATTTAATTTAATTTAATTAATTTATTATTATTATTATTTATTTATTTATTTCTATTTTTTTGGAAAGGTAAGTTGTGGTAGGATATATTATAATTTAGTACTCTCTAATAAGAAATATAATATATAGTTGACCCTCCTTCATTCAACGAAAAATATACAAATTAATACTCCTTATCAGTAAAATGCAAAGCACTATTTGAAAAACTCTAATACTAATATTCTTAACGAAAATTGAATCTCGAAATAAATTAAATAATCTAACTATACTCTATTTTAATTATAAAAAACATGTTACCAGAAAAAATTATTCTTTAAATACATCCATTTTACCCTTATATCTTTAATGTCAATTTTTTGGCACGAGATAAATCTTCGTAATCTCCACGTAACAAACAATAAATTAATTTATAATTTGAGAAGAATAGAACATGAAAAATGATTTTGATCTCAAAGGTCAATCCTTGAAAGTTGAAAGGTAGAATATATAAAAGAAGTTGGAATATTTAGTTACCTCTCACATATATACCGAACCCTCCAATGATTAGGATATTACTCGTTTTTTCTAATACCAAACAAGCTACAGAAAATTCAAAAAATTCACCCACACCCCAAGGCAAAGTAGTATATATTATCTCATGTATGAATATGAGTTAGATTATAGGTATTAAACAATTGACAATCACACGTTGTCGTCGTTTTCTCTTCGAATAACTACAATTGTTTGTCATTGTAAATCTTTTTTATTTTTGTTTCTATGTATACTATAATAATCTATAAATTTCATGTGCCCATTCCACATTATAGATTAGTAACAACAAAAAAAAAAGAAAAAAAGAAAAAAAGAAAGAAAGAAAACAATCAAACGAAACATACATCATCTAAGAATGTTTTATAATCAAAGAACATAATTAATTAATTTAAAACAGTATAGTTTCTATCTATACCGAATGTCAACCCTTTGATCCATTATTAGACATTTTCTTACTTGAATTTTGTAATAAATAATCACCAACTTGATTACGTGCCATGCAGGATTTTTATTCTTTCTTTTTTAAAACTTTTCTCATCCTCTAATGATTTTCTGGATTACTCCACACAACACTTCTGTTGATTAAATTAATCCCATTATTCAAAGTTTTTCCTCCAAAAAAAGTTAAAAAGAAATTGATCATAATATCGAGCTGTTTATTGGCTAAGTTTGTACGTGCTAATATTGTTAGTTAATATGGCTTATACTAAACTTTTCTCAACACTTCTTCGCAGTACTGTGGATTTGATCCATTCTCATAGCTGACCAAACACAACTTAATTCTAATTATTGCTTAATTATTGTTAATTAGGGGTTTATCAATAATTCCACATTCTATTTTATAACAATAAAATGTTTGGATTAGGTTTTTGGGTAGTTGGCACAATATATAGTTTTTTCAAATTTTTTTGTTAACTTGTATTTTTTTCATTACTATTTGAATTAAGCTCGTTTGATTATAACCAACTTGGTGTTCAAATATCAAGCTTTATAGATAGTACTTCCAATTGTTTTTAAAATAAAATTAATTAAAGTAGTTTTTATTTTTTTAAAAAATTGACTAAAAATCAATTATTTAATTCAAAATCTGAAAACAAACAAAAATAAAATCTAAAACAAAAAGATTGTTTTTTTTTTTTTCCTTCAAAGAATTCTCTAGTTATTATTATTTTTAAAAATAGAAATAAAATACGTAAAATTCATTCAATTTTATTTTATTTTTACGATGCGCTATAATTAATAAAATATGTTAAATAGATGAAAAAAGTGTATGTAAATCTCATTCAACTATTCAAGATAACTCAATGCCAGGAGGTTAGATATTCGAATTTTTTATACGGTCAAGTTGAAAAATAAAAGTTTTTATTTAATAAAATACCATTTTTTTTAGTTTTATTTGTAAGAATGTTAATTAACTTTGTTTATTCATATAGTTGCTTGCTTTCTTTTCTATTGTTTGTGTTTTTGTATCTCTTAAAATCATTTTCAATTTTTTTGGTTAAATAATTCCAAGATGACATAAGTTCTTTTAATTGGCTTTTTTTTTTTTTTACTGATTTTTCCTTATAAATATAACACAAAAAACTGACTAATTTAAGATATATAAAACGAACCTTAGGGGGGGAAAGGGAAATAACTGAATAACAAGTGAAGTATATAAACCACAGCAAATGTTTTTTTTTTTTTTTTAATATTTTCCTAAACGAATATCCAAAAGTCAAAACTGTTTTTTTAGTTAAAGTCACTTCCAAAGAATCAAAATTGAATTAAATTATAAAAGAACCTTTAGAGATCAGAAGAAAAGTCATATATGACAGATTGTAATTCATGAACTGTTCAAACTTCAAACACTAAATTTTGCACTATAAAGCACCCAACCATCTTTGAATGCAATCATCAGTATATCTCAAAACATCATTTAAGTGTCTAGCACAGCCATATTTTGTCTTCTATTCTTCATATAGAATTACCATGGCCATTACTCCAAAGCTTTTCTTCCTTCTCCTTTTGCAGCTAATATTTGTATCAACATCTCTCTCGAACATCGCCGGAGCAAATGAGTTGGCGGTCGGGTTTTACCAGAATTGCTGCCCTGGGGTGGAGTATATCGTCGCCAAGACGGTGGCTCAATTTGTTAAGAAACAACCATCAATAGCTGCTTCTTTGTTGAGGATACACTTCCATGACTGCTTTGTTAGGGTATAGTAACTATATAACTTTTGTTTTTTGTCAATGAATTAGCAGTGACAAGTAACACACTAAGACCCTTTTGTATATATATTGATAGTTTCATTTATCTAAATTTATTACCATTAAAAATTGAGAAAATGAGAGAAAACTCACTTGATTGATCTGGTAATTTGATAGGGATGTGATGGTTCAGTGCTGCTAAATTCCCTACCAAATAACCCAGCCGAGAAAGATGCCATTCCCAACCTTAGTTTAAAAGGTTATAATGTTGTTGATGCCGTTAAAGCTGCCGTTGAAAAGCAATGCCCTGGTGTTGTTTCTTGTGCTGACATCCTTGCTTTGATAGCTCGTGATGCTGTTAGAATGGTAATTTACAAATTTATTAAGGTTCTTCATTTTTCAATTTAAAAATGTTGATATAAAACTATAATTTTAGTTATTCATTATCAATAAATAGACACGAACCACGAACGAGAAAATAAAACTTAGAAAAACATGTGAGCTGTGATGATTTGAAATCCTAACAACTTTAATTTTTATAGAGATCATGAAGGAGTGAGTTTGCATGTTAATGTAGAATCTAAAAAATGGATGTTGGAAAATCCTAATACTCTACTATTAAGCAATTATTAACAACATATAATATTAAGCAATTATTTTTAGAAGTTTACTTTGAAAAAATTAGTTTTTTTTTTAAAAAAACAATGTTAATTAAATAAGTTGACGTAGGAGAATATTTAGAATTGAAAAGTGAAAATTAAAACATTATGAGAAAATTGATTTAGTTATTTATTATTAATTTGAAAATAGAGTGGAGGCCCAGTTTGGGAAGTTCCAACGGGAAGAAGGGACGGAACTGTATCAATCTCACGAGAAGCATTAATTAACTTGCCTCCTCCTTTCGCTAATATCTCTTCTCTCAAATCAAGTTTCCAATCCAAAGGTCTCTCCCCCAAAGATCTTGTCGTGTTATCCGGTAAGTTCTTTCTTCAACACTCTCAATTATTTACAATTTCCTTTCCATATGATTACATTGATTTTAACACACTTCAATTTGATCTTCAGGAGCACATACAATCGGAGTCTCCCACTGTACCTCTTTCTCCAATCGCCTCTACAATTTCACCGGCAAAGGCGACGCCGATCCCAAACTAGACAAATACTACGCGGCCGCACTCAAGATCAAATGCAAACCAAATGACCAAAAAAAAATCGTCGAGATGGATCCTGGAAGCTTCAAGACCTTCGATCAAAGTTATTACACTCTCGTTTCCAAGAGAAGAGGATTGTTCCAGTCTGATTCCGCTCTTCTCGACGATCCTGATACTAAAGCCTACGTTCAGTTTCAGGCTCGTACACGTGGCGCTACATTCGCCGCCGATTTCGCTGAATCCATGGTTAATATGGGGAATATCGGCGTTCTCACCGGTTCCGACGGTGAAATTAGGCGCCGATGTGGTTTTGTTAACTGAATTATTGGGGAAAGGAAATGGGCGAAGCCTTCTTTGCAGTTTGTGAAGCTTTTTTCTTTGTGCATTTTGATTCGACGTGTGATTTAAATCTTCAGTTATCTTTTGTCTTTTCTTTGAAATACGGGTTATCATCTTATCATGTGATTAAATCCAATTTATTCAATTTCTTAAATGAAGTTCAAATGTTGAGTTATTCTATTTTTAAATATGGAGTGACTAATTATAATAAATTAATGTTTTAAAAAATTTAAAAATAAAACTACTTTCAAATATTGCAAAATTGATTATAATATTTAAAATATAGAAAAATATCACATATAAATATTTGTTAGATTGTTTGATAGACATTAACAGATACTTGTAGATGTCTATCAACGTTTATCACTACTTGTTATTGACAAACTGTGAAATCATTTTATAATTGTAAATATTTTATAACAATTTTTCATTTAAAACAATATTGGTAAAATATGCATTTATTGATATGATGAAAGAAGACAACGTATGATAAACACGAACATCAATACCAATGGCAAGAAATTTAATTTACAACACTATCACCACTGATATTTTTGTTAAATCTCGATTTGATGTTCTATCAACGTGTATGTGTAAATGATTTGTATTAGCAAAAAATTTAAAATCAACATTTGTTTAAATTGTATAGTGTTACACACGCAGAAATATAACTTATGTAGATACTAAAACAATTAATCTAAATATATCAACTTTAAGATATAACTTCATTCAAAATGTTAAAAGTTGAATTCAAATAATTTAAGAAAACTTTCAATTTACAACGTGAATTCGTAAGCTAATAATTATATAAATTTGTATCAATTTGAACTTAAATTGATTTAAATATTAAATTAATAATGATATTGATTTAAACTATAAACTTTTACTAATGATTTAAATGAATACAATTAAAATTAAGGTAAGGGTGAAAGTTGAACATAAAGGGGTACTTGAGCGTGAATTGTATTTAAAGACTTTTTGAATACGGAGAAGCTAAAATTTAGAATACTAAGCGACAAAACGAGAGAAAAAGAAAAACTCCAATTATCCGTACACTTAAAAACCTGCCATTGCTTTGCGAGGAAGGAAGAAAAAAGAGAGCGAGAAAAAGGAAAAAGAAAACACAAAGCAGCAACAAAAAAGAGGAGAAGTAAAACCCCTACGGTGTTCGTCCAAGCGGTCGGCGTTTTGCTTCGGATAGTTCATGAAGTTCAACTCGTGCAATTTTACAAGCCCTCCAATCTGTTCTATTCTACTATTTTCTGCGTGTTTCCTGATTATTATCAAATCTCTATAAACGGATTTCATCGTCTGAACTACTCCAATTTGGTTCCACATCTATTCTTTCTGATTCGTCCTTGCATTTACAAACCGGGATTTCTGCAACTTTCAATACATACTTCTTCTCTGTTTTTGTTCATGTTCATCCACGATGGTTGGCCGTAAACTTTTCAAAACAAAGCTATGTGTTCTTTATCAGAAAGGTCACTGTTCTCGCCCAAGTTGCTCCTTCGCTCACGGAAACGCTGAACTCAGGCGATTTGCTGCTGCTCCTATCGGTAATTTGCCCCTTATAACTCCACTTTCGTCTCGTGTTCTCTAATTTTGGGCTTTAGGGTTGATGAAATGGAAATTTGCTAATCCTTGTCGTTTATGTCTCTATTCCTCATCTCTTATTGGAATTGGTTTTGGTTACGCGTCGTTGATTATTCTTACATTCAACGCGAACAGTGGCATAGTGATGGTTTTATGTTTTTGCTTTTAATTTTTTTTTCTTGGTATTGGTGTGATTCAAGGGATCTGAGTTTATTTGCTTGGGAGAAATATAGACTAATTTTGGACTGATGGTGTTTTTTTCTTCCATTATGGTCTTCTTGTTATAATCAATGTTGAGGACTTAATTTATAGCATTTTTTTTCTCCTATTAATCTCTGGTCGTCGTACTCTTTCTTCTTTCTGTCTGTTCTTGATTCTTCCTTATGGTGCATTGTGAGGGAGGGGCCGTGTATCTTTAAAATGGGCTAGACATTAATAACTAGGTTCTTTCGGTTAATCATTGAAACTATTCTGTCTGCTGTGTATTTATAGCTATACGAACACAATCCCCCTCATCTATGGCTCTGTGGTTTGGTATCTTGTTGCTTGCTATCGTCGATATTTAAATTGGTTCTGCTCAAGTCGTCACATGAGACTCCACGCCTCTACCAATGGATATTTATTATAGATGGACGTTGAATGATTCCAATAATGCGAGATGTAAAAAATTTCTTCAAACTTGCATGGTTACCGAAGTGGCTAGTAAACAATAATAGTCCAGATCAGACGATTTTCATTGGACTGGCAATGCATATGGTGGATTTTTTCTCTATTGAGCTGCCCTGTGGTTTATCTCTGGAGATGTTTATGGCCCTTGTGCTGCATCAGCTAATCCAGAAAGTACTTGTTGAAGATTATAATTATTTTCCAAAATTTATACATCTCCCCCAGTTTTCGTTTAATTATCCCATTACGATCTTCTGGGTTATGCTACCGTTGTTCATGGGGCATCCTTTTTCTTAGGAGAGGTTCTTCATTGCTTTATGCCTCCTGAGTATGCCAAAGGACTTCCTCTTGGAGTAATGCAATTTTTATGGGAGTATTGCATGAAGAATCGAATTTGAATCTATATCATTGGTCTGTACTTGTATGATTAAGTGGAAACCCAGAGATATCTCCCTTTTGGATCAATGTTACGTGAACTTATTGTTCAGCATGGTCACGGGAGTGAAATCCTTCCTTCTATTCTCGATATGAAGGTTATCCCATGGTTTATTCTTGGGCATGGATTTTTCTATATCTTTTCATTATTTCTGTGGATCTTTTGGAACTGGCATGGCGGCACTCTTACTGTTCCTTATTTTGTTTCTCATCTTTTCCATGTAATGGTAAGATAAGCCTTGTAAGAACTTCATTGATTCATTAATTGCATTTTAGAAAGAATATGTTGCAGCAACTAAACTTGGTAAAATGAAATTTCCCCATCTTTGCAGGTAGAACGGAATATAGAGGAAATGATTTAAGGCATAAGCTTGACAGCAGGCATTCTCCCCTACAGGAAAGGGATTCTAGAGGGCGACATGTATCTCGTGGTAATGAAGTCACATGTTTTTCTTTTTGATGTTTCATTGTTTACTTATTTTTATTAAGGAATTGTAGGAAGCTAGGTTCTCAATACACATGCACACTTATGTTTAAAAGAATATATGGACTGCATAATTCTTTTACATGTTGTAATAGCAAAGTTCTTCCCTGATTTCTTTCATTTTGTAATTGAAATTGCAGAGTATAGCTCATCTTGGTCACTCGAACGGCATAGGTATACTGTCACAACTCTTGTATGGTATTCTCAAGTTATTTTTGAATTAGTTCTAGCAAAGGAAGGGTAGGAAGTGATTCTGTGATGGAATTATGTATCGAGGGACAAATTTTTATTTGAAGTCCTTGCAAGGTATGTTTATGAGATTTTTCTCACAGGAAAATGGTCATATGATACTGACGACTTTTTTCCTACAAGAGTACTTGTTTATCTGTTTAATAAGAGGTTACTTCCAGTGCCTGATTTTAGTATTTCTTGAGCCTTACTTCTAGTTTTTAGGTTTGAAGGCCTTATGTGCTGTAATATTTGTATGGCCCGAGTTCTATATTCTACACCCAGTTATCTTTTCATGGGTACTGGCATAACAAATTACTTCTTAGAATAGTTCACTGGTGGATACTTTGAAATGGTACACACTCTTGTTTCAGTGACCGTAAGAGAAGGAAAAAGGAACATGGGGATGCCTCTCGTGATTATTCTGGAAATTTGAGGATTTTAGATAGGAATGAAGAACATGACAGACAAGGGAAAATCTCATCTGTTTCTAGAGACACTCTTGAGGGGCAGGTACAGAAAACACTATTGTTTTCTAACTTAGATCTTCCGTATATTAGAAACGGTTACTCCCTGGAAATCTTGGTTGATCATCTTTGAATTACACAGTTAAACAAGATTCAGACAGATATTGAGATGGCTGAGCAACGCAAACACCAAGCTGAGGTTAGTATTTTCTCTTTCTTTTAGTTGCTTTCGACCTCTAATGTTGTGGAGGCAATAGGTAATATATATTTCCTTTTTCCGTCCATGTATCAAGTGGGGGGATTCCAATTTTTTAAATTTAATCAACTCTTAAATATTCTCCTTTAAGATGTTTAGTCATTGAAACCCTGTGTCATGATTTTCTTCCAATTTTTTTACTTGTAAGCGGTTTAAGGTGTTTAGTCATTGAAACTCTGTGTCATGTTGGTTGGAGTGAGTTGTACTGCCACTAGTCACATTGGCACATATTTTAATGAGGTTTGTTTTCTCTCTCCCTCTCTCCCTTTCTCTCTCATTCTCGTCCACACACACACAATAGTGGAGGCAAATGCCATACAATATCAATGATGGAACAAAGGAAGAATATATGCTAGCACCATAACACCATGGGTGCCTTTGACACAAACACACACACACATATTGTATAATGAAGGCAAATGCCTTGGGGAAATATACCTTTTTATACAATTTTAATGATGAAACAAAGGTAGAATACTCCCTAGCACCATGGGTTGCCTTTGACAGCTAAGAATATCTTTCTGCTCAAAATTCAGTGCAATCGCATCGCTCTATCAATTGACAGTGATTGTTTATCACTAGAAGGTAGATTGAATAAGAAAATAGGTCTAGCAGATGTCTTCCTCAAAATCACATTAATCTGGATTGGATCCAGAACTTGGGAAAGAATTACTGTAAATTAATGAGACGATGAAAGGGCAAAAGATGATTTAGCACCACTGAAGTTGATTCACAATTAGAGTAACTACCAAACTAGGGTCAGAAATTGTTGGAGGAAGGCCATAGAAGTTGGAAGCCATTGAACTTTGTCAACGAGCAACAGAGATACAAATGAAGGGGGTCAAGCATACCATACATTCCTAAGCTGGCTGAAGTCAAATTCATAAACTGGAAGCTAAGAGTTGGGTGAGATCTGGTTGGAGATCTTAGAATGCAGCATGTATTACAGTTTCTTCCAATTTGATGGCATTTAACCTAGTTGTATTAGCACTAGATTGTCTCAATTTTTTTTAAAAAAAAAAGAGAAAAAAGAAAAAGAAAAAGAAAATTTAATGAATAAAAACTTCATGAATGCTGTTGCACAAAAGGGGCTGAGGATCATTGAGGCTATTGCAGTAAAACTCATGAATGCTGTCATGGTTCCAACCAGAACTAGCAATGATTGGGAGGTTTTGATACTGCTAAGAGGGGAATAATATTATCATGATTGAAACCGAATACATCTTAGTGATTGTGATTGGTATGGAAATGTTTTGATGACGAATGGACCAAATGAGGGGTTGAAGCATTTGGACTTTAGGAGCACAATTTGGGTGGGTAACTAGCTGCAGGGTTCAGACTCCTAACTACAATGAGGGTTACTAAGTGGTGTTTGGTGTCAGAAATGGTAAGATTTGTGTCTATTTTTCTTTTCCTTTTTTTAAAAAGAAAAATTGAGCAACCCTCAAACTTCCCTACCATTTTGGTTGAAGCCTTTTGTGGTGCATGGGCAAGAAGCCAAGAATAATGTGAGTGGAATGAGGTTTATTTAGAATGCATCAGTAAATAAGAGGTGCAACCTGACTGATTTCACTTTTCTAGATTGTCGTGATATTCATCAAATCTTTTGAGGCGAAAGTTTGTTAGGTCAGCCTACCCATGGAGATGCATCGATATATATAAGATAATCAAGAAGAAAAAGTTGCTTGGGAAGTCGGACACAGGAGAATTGGGAAGAAAATCATGCACAAGAGGAAGCCAGATGCTATAATTGACAGGGTTACTAAGCTAGACTGTGAGCCAAATGTTAAAATCTTGTTAGAAAAAATGGTCTGATTCAATGTTCTTCTGGTGCTTATATTAAGAGTCTTATCCTGTGTTCATCAACTAGGCACCAAGGCGATGGGTGGTGCTTATATTAAGTGTACTTGTTGGTTGGTTGGAGTTGTAATAATCAGGAGAAGGTCAGGGGTTTGCCAGGTAGGTAGAGATTATGATAACAGTTTTTAGGAGTGAGGTAATTCAAAGTAAAACTAATTTCTCAAATGAATTCTCTGCCAATAATGGCTAAGAGATGTGGTATTTATTAAGGCTTTGTAAGTTTGTTACAAAGTAGTTATAAGGAAACTGTTTAGGAAACAGTTAAGTATTTAACTGTTTTAACTAACTACAGCTGTCTTCTACTCTAACTAACTATAGCTTTCTTTTAGCCTCATTCTTATTACATCAAGGAGAGAATTCAGCATCTTGATTGCATACTAAATCTTTGTAGTTATCTATTTTGCATTCAGGTTGACCTAAAGGTTAAAATTGAAAATTAGAGTAAATAGTTGATTCCTTAATTCTTCTGAGATGGTTGAAACTGAATCTTTCTTAAGTGCGAAAGTGCTTTGTGCTGTCTAAGTGTCATGTGTATTGTTGGCATTTTGATCGAGCTATGCATTCAAGATAATACATAACTAGATTCTTCCAATGAAATGATTCTATGAATATAGATTGAAGATATTAGCAAAATTTTCTGTCTTTGAAGGTCTACATGGACGAGAAAATTCAAGAAGTGGACAGTTTGACTTCTAAAGTTCAGGAACTAGAATCTCAATTATATAAAGAGAGGCAGGAGTGTAGAAGGTACACGTTGTTGTCATGTTTTGTGCTGAAGGTGGACACCTGCCTCTTAATCCTACTTTTGTTGGATCTTTAATATTCAGGATCAAATCAAAAATCAAGAAGTTTGTCAAAGCACATAATCGTCACTCAAGATTACAAGATGAACTGAGTCGGCAAGTTTACTTGTTCTATTCTTTTGATCGAGTTTTCTAATGGTGATGATTTTCAGGAAATTATGGTCACTCTTCTATGTGTAGGTCGCAAGTCCGCCTGCAACAATTGGGGGATCAGCTGGGGTCAGATGTTAATAAAATTGGTGCCAATGAAGAAGACTCAAGTATCAATATTGTGAGCGATGGAGAGGACCCTGGCTATCATGCATCTGACCCTTTTCATGACCTTCAAAGAGACACTTCTGCAAGCAAAAGGAAGATGCATGATGTTCAAGATATTGCAGAGAACTCAAAACGAGGTGCCTTTTGAAACTTAGTAATTAATGATTTCTTCATATAGATGTGCAATTTTAAACAATAAATTTATTAGTTTGTCCTCACCCCTAGTAAGCTCTCTTGTTTATTTCAAGATGTATCAATGCAATCTTCTTGTTTCTTTGTGGTGGCGGTGGTGATTCTTTTTTCTTTTTGTGGGGAGTATATTTTAATTACGGTGTTCTTCATGTTGGAGCCTTTTTACTTCCGTACTTAATAATATATGTGCGCGTGCTACATTAGCTGATTTAGACAAAGGAAATAAAGAGGCAGTGGGCAGATTGAGAAGGAGGAACTCTCGGTGGAATGCCCATCCTGCTAAATCAACATATAGCAAAATTGAGATGGTTGGCAATGAAATCAATGATCTGATACCTACAGCAAATGAAAGCAGGCAAAGGAGGGGAAGGACATCTAGTAGTGTTTCTTCTGCAGACAAGGTGACTCATATTTTTCTAATCAATTTTATTTGTTTTCACAATTTACTATGCGCTGTGTCTTTGAGGCGTGGATGTCTGATTAGTTATGACATATGGAGTGCAAAGTTTATAGGTTATGGCAGTGTGAAGTGTTCTACTACCTGTTTAATTTGCTTCTTCCATAGTTCTTTAACGTTTGTTTCTATCTTTGTCTTGCAAGATCAATTTGAAACCTTCCATACATTACAAATGATATCAATATATTCTATTGTTCGTCTATGCCCTTAATTCTGAACTCAAATATGCAGGTTAGGGGTCTGGATTCAGGTGTTGCAGTGCCATTAACCAGCATGGCTGGCCATGCAGTGGATGAGGAAGTTGATATTGACTTGGAAATCAACCATGAAGAGAAAGAACCGAGGGAAAGTTCTATGGAGGCTGCATCTGGCAGTCTGCCTTTCCTTCCCCCTCCACCACCACCTCCAATTCGTGAATTCAGCCATTCAAAGGTTAGCAACTTCTCGTCAGTTCTCTTGTAAATACTTTAGGAAAAAAGTGTACCTGTCATTTTTCTCGTTCAATCTATAGATATAAATGAACTTTTTTTTGCACATCCCAGATCAAATCCAAGTTCTATCTTGAACATGAAAAAGTTTGAACCAAACCAATATTGAAAGCCACAAGTCATGTTGAATATGTTTTTTGTCTCTTTCATCAATCTTTAACACCTATTGTTTATATCATCTAACATGAGATTTGGATTGCAGTATGAGGGTGAAGATCAAAATGTAGATGTGGAGGTGGTCGATGATGAAAAGGAATACATGGACGAAGCTTAACATTGGGTGATGCTGCTGTAGAGGTTAGAACAACTCTTATTATAGTGAAAGTATTGGTTTACTTAGAGAGTTGCGCAGGATGGGGTTCTTATGGGTTCTTGTTAAACACAATATTGTACTTTCCAGTTTTATTAGAAATCAGATATCGGCAAACCTTCCCTCATTCTATTTCTTCTTGGCAGATTTTGATTGATGTTTTCGAATTATTTTGGTGAAGCAACACATTGTGCACTGATTTCCTTGTTGTTCGTCAGTGAAGGCTACATATATGATTTACAGGTTCAAGTTTCGAGTATCCAGAATGGATCTACTCAACACAAAAATGAAGACTTTTATTTGAAGAAAAGTTTTAATTTATAAATATACCAACCAATTTTTGAAAATAATAAATAAAATTTGACAATTTATTAGCACAAATTTAGAAAATACCTTTAGGGAGTGTTTGGCTCGTGGGTGGGTTCAAACCCATATTTGGACAATTGAAATGAAACTTTGGGATTATGAAACCAAACCCATGAGTTTGGAATATGAATTTTTATATTGAATGTCAGTTTGGATAACCATTGCTATCTTTATAAGATTGGTTGTTTAGGAGGTTGAAATTTTGGCCTAGGTACATATTCCTTCCATCAAAAAACTATTATTTTGGTTGTAGAAGCCACTTGTTTATGTTATTTCTAATACCCACATAGATTGTAGAGCCTAACTTTACATGGTACGGCCGTTTGCTTTTGTAGAAATGTGTAAATGATAGATATTGGGAATTTAAGATGTTCTACATCGTTTTGTAGGAATACTTCTTTTCTTCAAATATTTGGATAACTCTAATTGGTTTATTTTTTATTTATAATTGGGTATAAGTTAATTCGATAAAGTTGTTGTCTTCATGTTTCATTCCAAAGATCCCCAAATTGATGTAAACACCATGAAAGGTAGAGAATCCATCTTTATGTTATAGATAAAATCAAGGTTCAAAATAATAATAAAAAATGTTTTTCGCATTTGAGACTATATTAGAATTTAAATGAAGTCACATTATAGAAGACTATATTAGAATCTCTTCGTTAAAGCCAACTTTTTAAAAAACAATTCTTTTAAAAATTAGTTTTCTAAAGAGAATTAAAGTTATTTCTTCTCTATCAATTCCATTCGTTATGTCTCTCTACTTTAAGAAACAAATATGTTATTCAAGAGCTTTAGTCTTAAGCTTCATTTTCATAAAATCGAAGGTTTTATACTTTCTTACTTGCTAACTGCATTCCCACACATGTGCTTACAGCCAAATTTTTTTATCATTTAATTAAAGGCGTGGAGTCTCATCTGACGACTTGAGGAGAACCAATTTAAAAAAACATATTAATTATAAATCATAATAATTAATTATTGGAAAAATATATTGGTTGAGGTTAAGAATCCCGAAAAATAAAAAACTAAAAAGCTTAATTTCAATATATAAAATAAGAAATAATACCAATTTTAAATTTTAACTATTTCTAAAGTAGTTGTTTTTTGAGATAAATTGATAAAAACTGCTCACAACCTACTCTTTTGCATTTACATACAATTAATAATTAGATATCATTTTACTAATAAAAAAACACAAATAAAGAATTGAATGAAGAAACAAAATAAGAAGGAAAATACCTGAACAAAAATGACGCAGCCTTAGACATTTAAATCGGCAATTAATTACAGCTTTTTTGTATTTAAATGACAAAAAATACAAACCAAATAGTAATGAAATTAATTATGATGTATATTTTATTTAAGGATGTTCTCGACCATATTTAATTTGGTGGGCTATTTTAAAGAACATCATGTCTATTACTTTAGATAAAAAATAATAATAATAAATGAAAGTATTGCTTTTTTATTAAGTTAAATTTCCGCATAAACTTAATTCTTGCAAAGAATTTTCGATGTAAAACAAACCATGTAAGCTCATGTGTGGTAATACAGTTAGCCTGAAAATAAAGCTTAAGACTAAAGCTCCTGAACAAATGATACGAATAGAATTGATTGAGAGGAAATAACTCTAATTCTTTTTAAAAAACTAATTTTAAAGAGAATTGTTTTTTAAAGAGTTTGCTTAATTTACTTTACTTCATAGTTTCTATGAGTGAATTCAATGTAGAGATTCTAATATAGTCTTCAAAATTGTGACTTCATTTAAGTTTTAGCTATCTCAAATGCGGGACAAATCATTTTATCGCATATCTATGTTTGAAAAAATTCATTTCATCTCTTATATAAACACTTAATTCAATTTGCTAATCTAAGCCTTTAATCCAAAATTCTTGTATCCTAATTCATCTTACTTCCTCACAACATACATAGGCATAAGCATACTAATAATATGAAAACCTGGTATAAATTATAGCCATATATTTAGGAGATGGTGATGTACCCAAAAATATCATATTTAGTTGAGATTTTTCAAAACCGAATGTTATGTGCAAATACACTATAAACAAATGGTTCATTATTTGAATCTAAGATATATCATAGATAAACTAACCTATTTGGATTTAAGATCTATATTTTATAAATATTTTAGTTTAATTTTGTTATATTCTTTTGAAAGAAAAATGGTAAAAAATACAACATTTACAAAATATTTACCATTTATAGAAAAATTAAATGTGTGTAAATTATTTGTCAATATTTTCTATTTTGAAGAAAAAACCCTATTTGAAAACAGTTTTTTTAATCAGAAATATGATTTGATTGATGAGAGTTGTGAAAGCTCAAAAGAGTATTTTGAAGAAATGTCTATGCAGACTTTCCCCTTTCCCGATTGTCGCTTACCATTCTACAAATAAATAAATAAATAAACGTACAGTGAAATGTTCTCCAATGTACTTATTACAACCCAGAATTAAGAAGGAAAAATGAAGTGGAGAAATGCACGAGAAAGGGTAATAGGTCATTCCTAGGGATGGGGAGGAGAACTCATCTTTGTTGTCTGTTGATATCATTCATCCAATTTGCTATTCATAAAGCTATTGAACAAGACCCAGCATTTTTTTTTCCTGAAAGCTGAAACGGAGAAATCATTTGAAGGAATAATAATAATAATAATAATAATAATGCACATAAAATCTAAGAAGAAGAAGACAGCAATTCTACATATACACTTTCTGGTGGTCTCTGTCTGTCATGTGCATTGAAAGAAGTGCTCCAGTGATGCCGACGTGAAGACATTAGAGGCCATCCTCTCAGGCTTCACTTCAGATATGTGAAGCTGACACTTGATGAATCTCTGTGGCATTTTAAATCAAACAAACTTTGCAGATTCGTTTTGAAAAAATTGTAAAATTTTCAATATAGCACATGGTTTTTAGAAGTTATGCTAGTTTTCTATAAGGTAATGTTTGAATTCTTAGTTAAATTCTAAAAATAAAAACAAGTTTCAGATAGATTGTAGATAACATAACAAAGTCTACAAGTGCCTATAGCTAAAAGTAGAGTGTTCATAAGCTTGATTTTTAAGTTTAATTTTTAAAGATTAGTAAGTGGACCTTGGTGTGTGATCACCCTCAATAAACTTGGATTACTAAATTATATGGAAACATACCGCTAATTGAGATATGATTTCAGGATCTGAGTCGATATGCCAATCAGGTTCCAGTTGCCGAACAAAAGACGTCCTCCCATTTTCTGTACTACAGAAGAGAACCTAAACAAAGAAGTACAAAATTCAACCATGTAAACATAGTTCAGATAGCTTCTCACAGGAGGTCTTAATGAGGGAGGGATGCCAAAAGCATTAAGAAATTTAGTAAGAAAAAGAAATAATAGACAAAAGGATATTAAACGCCTAACACACGGCAGCAACCAAGAAACAAGCAAATAAAATATAACGTAAAACACTAGGATCAATTTATCAACCTCATAAGGATAAGGAAACTATGAAGAATAAGCAGTCCTTGATCAAGATGAAATAAATAAAGTTCATTATAGGGCCAACCTTTTCCTTAATCAAGCCACCTGATGCGAAAACACCAGCATCTTCTAGAGCCACAATAACCTTTCTCTGCACAAAATAGTTTTTCAGTACTAAAACTAATAATATGATGGTAATATGAAGATACTGCAAAAGGAAATGCCTTCGAACTGTGGAGTTTTAGGGAACAAGGTAGATTGTAGCTCCCAGATCATAAACTGAGTACCAAAAAGCATAAAGCTGTTGTATAGAGTTTGATTTTTAATCCTCAAACCATCCTTATTATTATTATTATTATTATTATTTACTTTTTGTTTCAAGTTTGAGCGTATTTTGACTGCATACCACCAGGAGAAAGAGCACAAATCTTCTATCCAACCATTTAAAGTGAGCATTTTACAGACTTCACTTAAGTTTGAAAAGTTCATCCTGATAAATTAGTCTCACCTCGCTTTCCTCATCAAAAACTCTTTCCATTAAATAGAGATCACAATAGTTTGTGATCTCTAAAAGCACATCCACGACAGAGGACCTTACAGTTGCTTGATTCTGTCAATAGCATTACCAAACGTCAACACAAAACTATGATTCTTTCTCAAAGACAATTTCACTCCAAAACACATAGATAGGAAAAATACCACAGCCTGCAGCTCTTCTGGACTTTTTTCCTCCAAAATTATTCCAAGCAGACGACAAGTTACCTAAAATAACAAGAATTGGAATCAGAACTTATCATTACAATTTGTAAACTGTCACATACTTTTACAAGATGAAAGGTCAACTTCACTGGGTAAGCTTTTGGGCACACGTAGTATGATAAACATTTACTTGAAAGGTTAATCTTACGTGTGATGAATGGTCAATGAGATTAGACTTTAAAGGTTATCCATTTCTAATCAAATAACTCATTTCTAGCTTTCACCATATGAAGGGTCATCGGACATGTTTTCATTACCTTTCTTCCACCACCAAGCTTTTGTCTAACAATTTGCTCCAAAGTTGGCTGAAAAACACCACACTCATTATAAACTATGTAATGAATAATAATAAATTGTAAAAATACATATTTTAGTCTATGAAAAAGTTTTCACTCAGCTCTTAAGCTTGAAAAGGCAACATAACCCTTGAGGTATGAAATCTGGTCCAAGTTGGTCTTTGAAATGCATATTACACCAATGATGCTAATAGGATCTAGTTAAATGATATCGTATCAATGCTTAACTGATGTGTCAAGCATAATAATTAATAATTATATATACATTGCATGTTTGTTCTTCTTTCACATATCAAATAAATAAAATTAATTCAACTTGCGACATTATCAAAATTCATTAGACATGTAAGGCACAATATCAATTAATTTGCTCAATAAAATTTTTGCTAGTACCAGTAAGGGAATAATTATTCTAGGAACCAAACTTCAGGAGTTAAGGATGAATGTGTGAAACTTGAGGATGAAAGTGAAAACTTTTTCAAACTACAAATACAAAAGATGTATTTTTCCTAAACCACAACTGACCTCCTGTGCACCTGCGTCATCTGAAGGAGAAAAAACTGCAGAAGTAATCAATTGTGAATTTGAACTTGTGCTGATGTCAGAGTTGCCTGCTGAAGAAGTTTGCCTTTTTGGTTGTCTTCTGCGATGTCCACTAGGTGGTCTTAACAGTTTCCATGAGAATATGACAGCAATAGCCAAACCCGCAATAGCACTAAGAGATTGGAAATTCTGCAACAAATTAGAACACGAAGCATCAAATTGTGATCTTAGTTGAACATCTGTTAAACCTGCCACTGCCCAAAGAAAACAGACAACTCCATCAAAAACAGGTATTTCCAACAAAAATTAGTACTTTGCAGCACCTGTGTTTTACCAATGACACACACTGTGATAGGAATGCTATGAGTAAATAATTAAAGTATTAAGAGCATATTAGCAACTCGTTAATGAGCTTGTTAGGGAAGTTTGATTATAAATAGAGGTTAAGGGAATGAGGAAGGTAAGCTATATTTTGAAATATGAACTACGACGTGAGAGCATCTCAAGTTTGGGAGGGTCCAAGTACCTCAAACACTTGGTTTATCATGTAATTCAATATCATTTTATATTTAATATATTCGGGTTCTATTGTTTCTTTCCAGCAACCATGTCACAAAAGTGCATGCAACAACAAAAAACAGGAGCTAAAAAACAAAGAAGTTTGAACTCATATTTCCATCCTTAAAAAGTGTACAACAACCCATCAATAACTGTCGGATTATGCCCACTTTGGACTCCTCAGGATCTTGTCAACTAAACCTCATTAGTTGAACTACTAGGAGCTCTGAAACCGAAAAGTTGAAATATTTGCAAGGACAACTTAAACTAGAGTAAGTCTTCCTCCTTTAGATATGCTACTTAGGGATTCCTTTAGATATGCCTACTTTGAGGATCGATTCCCATGGAAAGTTCCAATTACCAAAGAGGCTACTAAGCTAAAGTGAAAGAGAAGTTATTAGCCCACCACCGCTAATCTACAAACATTTTTTTTATATAACTGCCTTCATTGAAAAAAAAAATTAAAGAATACAAGAGCGTACAAAAACAAAGCTCACAATAACAAACTCCACTAAAGAAAGGGTTTCCAACTAACTAAGATATTGCCTAGCAAATAATTACAAAAGATCTTCGAAATCGAAGCCCAAAGAGAAACATAGAACCTCAACAAGGACTAAAACTCACAAGGGTCCTTATCCACACCTCAAAATACTCCATTGTTCCTCTCCCCCCAAATATCCCACAACAAAGCACACACCCCCATGAACCACAAAATACGGCCTTTCTCTTTGAAAGGTGGATGGAGGCAGAACTCCTCAATCATCAAACAAATGTCCCTTTGGCGAACAATCACAAGCTCAAACTTCTAAGATAACAATTCTACACCAGTCTTGCAAACATACACTCCAAAGAAGGTGGTCAAAGTTTTCCTCTGCCTTCCAACAAACAATACAACAAAAATGATCCATTAACAAAGGCATATTTCTCGAGGTTTATCCATTGAGTTCACACGGCTGAGTAGAACTTGCCAATGTCAAGGAAAACTTGACTTTCTCCAGACATTGATCCTCAACATTGCATTGCAGATTTATGCATCAAACTTTTTTTTCTTCTAGAAAAAAGATCCTTTCGAGGACAACCAAATAAGTGGTTAATTTTTAATTTGCCAAAGGGAGCAAGAGGATTGTAATTTGCAAACTGAGATGATCAACTTTGTTTCCATGGCTCCTGGAAAAAACCTACTCAAGTCATAAAAAAGGTACGGTAATAAAGGATCTCTTGGTCTCAATTCAACTCTCTCAAGCATTTAACTTCCCTCTCGATCTCTCATAAATATAAGCTATGAAGATTGTATGCAAAAGGAATCCTCTGATGCACATTCCTGAATTTGAGTCAAAGCCTTTTCCTTGAAATTGGTAATCACAAATTCTGATCACCAAACAGTACAGTTTCTCATGGTTAAGTTTATAGAACCCTCCTTCTGCATTTTTACTCACTCATCTTTGAGTGTGTTGATAACATGGATGGGATCCTAAACTTTGCCTTTTCCCACAAACACAACTTGATATTTAATAGTGATTGAGGAAAATTTGGCTACAATCCCTCTTCCAACACTTTTTCCACCCCTTTTATTGATGTTGTTAGAATTAGCAGGCTTGTTGTATGTTGAAAGCCCAATTGTCTTTCATTCTTTTAATTAGATTTCTATTGCCTATAAATTAATGTTCCCCTGTATCATTAGTTTTAATAAGAAAATAATAAGAAAGATTTACACCGTGGTTTTTCTCCCTGAACTAGGGTTTTCCCGTAAAACTTGTGTTTGTTCTTTGTCACTACTTTCAATAGATGCTGTATGTGATATTACCATCCCCAAATAGTCTTGTAACATAGTCGTTACTCATTAGATGATCTTGTTCCAAGACTTATTAAAGCAGCATAGACCAGGATCGAAGACTACGATCTAAGATTGAAATTTCTTCATTGAATTTCAGTAAAACTTTGAAATTGACACTTCCACAGGTGAGATAGGATCCTAGGTTAGATGCCTGGGAAAGAGATTTTTACCATTTTTCTGTAGTCCCCAACCTTTGGACAAAGAAGTAAAAAAATTCAAGTTCTACTGTTGGTCACAAATCGACTTCTCACATCACTGGTCAGCACCTCCAAACATCTACCTACCATGAAGCTATTTATCCTGCTGGCCATTAAATTCTATAGAAAATGCTAGAGTTTCGATCTCCCTCCTGAAGGGATTTTGGTGTCACCTCTGAAGCCATAAAACTTCCTTGCATTGAATCTATGTTTTCATTCAAAATGCCCCTTTTGTCCGGCAACTCCAGGATAAGGGGTTTTTTCTATAAGCTCTTTATTTAAATATTTGTCATCATTATTAATATTAATAGTAGTATTATTTTAGATATCACTGCACCCTTGACTAACAGCAAACTAATATGAAACACAATGATTATAGCTCAAATCAAACCACCAACCAGCATCTGAGGTTACTGCTCACAAACAATAAAATCTTTAAGAATTAGTAAAGCTACAGCTCTCGATTCTGGCCAATTTCAAACAATCATCAGACATCAGTCATAATTTACCAGAGTGAAGGCAAGAATATCACAACTTGGGAACGACAACAATCTTACTAAAAACTCTACAGCATTAACAAATCAATTCAGAGAGCCGGAAAGCTTTATATATCAATCATGCGAAATTATGAGGCTAAGCATTTAACACAAATTCCAGACCCGTCACTACAAAATCTAGAACGAGAAGCAGAATTTGAAAACAGAATTTCCAAAAATCAACTGCAAAACGCAACGAAATGAATAGAGACGAAAGGAATGGAAAACAAACCCGAGTTTGAAACAATATCGAGAATAAACTGGAGAGTTTAACACTTAGATTACTCCCGAACCTCTTGATTAGCCGGACGAGCTCCTCTTTAGAAGAAAATTCCGCCATTAGAGAACCCTAACACGCTGTGATATCAGAGAATCCACGTCCGTCGCGGGGGTTGCTCAGTGGATTACTATTACGGCGGGAAGAGAATTCATTTCCATTCTGGTCTCCTCCAACCATGAGAGCTTTCAAAGGATTTTTTAATATTATTATTTTGAAAAGGATTTTTTTAGTTTCAAAGAAGAGTTTTTGAAAATTAAAAAGAATTCACAAACTATTTCGTCTAACCAAATAAAATAATTGTAAATATTTTGTTCTCATTTCATGTTTTCTTTTCTTTCTTCTAATGGAATAAGTTTTTTAATCTCTATCACTTAATAATATATAAGTTCAATTGATATAATGTTTTAAATCTTAAAATTAAATTGTTTGACTCATCTATCCTATATATATATATATATATATATATAGTTAAAAGTAGTAAATATATATCACCTTCGATAAATTTTAACCTTGAATAATAATTGTAAGTAATATTTACTCTAATTTTTATACCAAGTCAAATTTTACTCTTTATTTTATTAAAAGAAATAACTTTTTTGGAACAATTTCAAAGTTGAAGTGCAAAATTAGAATTTTTCGAGGTCCAGCGAGATAACTAAAACTTAATTCAAAATTTTAATTTAAGGATACTTATGTATAATCTAACCATTATTATTGTTATACAATTATTACAAAATTTCATGATTTTTTTTCTCTATTTATGGAACAAAATCGACCTCAAAATTACAATGAATTATAATACGCTATGTTTTCTTATCATTGATTTACATCCAAGAAGTCAGATAGTAAAATTCTTTATTATTTTCTTATAAAAAGGTATACATAAGGATTGGCCCATAAACAGTTAAAAAAAATTAAACCCAAAAGGAATTTAGATCTAAAAATTTGATTTTTTTTTAAAAATTTTTATATATACTTTCTATTTTTAGTTCAACAATACATATAAACTTAAGAACTTAAAATATATTGATCAATTAGCTAAACTCAAATTTAGTGGTTATTTAAAAATGGACGGTATATCTAACAGTCTAACACTTTGCGTGTTTTTAGAATAAGGTTAAAATTAGATTTAAGATCAGCTTAATCAGTAGTGTAATCTTAATTATATATACAAAGTGTTAGCTACGAATGGAATAATAATCCAAATGGGGATATGCTTGTGGGAAGTTGTTCTTTGTTCCCACTTTTTCCAATCAAGTTTTCATCAGCCTAACCCTATCTTCTTCAACTCCCCAAAATTCTTCTTTCTTCTTTTGCTAGGTGCAACATTTCTAGGTTAGATATTAAGTAACGTGTTAGATATTAAATCTGTCTATGTTAGAAATACAATAATTAAATTTACCTTCAACTATTAGCTTAAGCTTTTTGATGAATTGGTGGTTTAATATGGTATCAGATCGGCCCATGCATTGGATCGTTTTCTTTCCAATTAAAATTGATTTCTACAGTGGACCTTTCAAATATTTCGAGTCCATAAGTGAGGGGAGGATTAGAGATACAATAATTAAATTTGTCTTTAACAACTAGTTAAACTTTTGGATGAATTGGTGGTTTAATAGTCTACACCTATTAGTTTAAGTTTTTGGATAGATTGATGATTTAAAACGGTATTAGAGAATCCCAAAATTCTTTGAGATTATTTTCTCGGTCCCGTGTTTAAGTCCTTATCAGATTATTTCCTTCTCAATTAATATTAATTTTCACTTGAGGTCTTTCTTGATAAATTATTAGATATTAAATTTGTTTTCACCTATCAACTTAGTGATTTAAGAGTGCGGAGTCAAAGTTTGGCCAAGTTAGATAAAGCTTGAGTCCATCTTTGTTACAGTAGGTAGAAATTAGAATTAACAATATTGACATTCAAACCACCCTTATTTTCTTTTGGTTCACACATGCCTTCAACTCATACCTTCTCCTACCCACGTCACTAACCACACTTCTTATTCTCACCCACTCCCTAATAGCATTAACATTATTTACTTTACGTATTAGGCAAGTGATACGTTGAATCACTTGTTACAGTCCTTGACTTTCTTTATCATAAAAAAAGTTTGTTGATTTTGTTTTTTTTAAATTACATTCTTTTGCAAATTTGCAATTTGAATTTTATACCATAATTTTAAAATATGCGATGTTGAAAAGCTACAAAATAACATATTTTTTTTGTATTGTGTATGACTCCCCCTCGTCTCTGTACATCCTATGCACTTCAAACGTGCCAAAGAGTTCATACATTAACATGGGAACACTCATTTGAATTCTGATTGACTCAAAATCTAATGAGCCTCCATTATCTTTCATTCATATGCATTAATTTAACTTTAGAGATGTTTCCAAACTCTCGAATAAACCTTGTATCTTGAAGTCCCATCACAGGCCATGCCCTATCTAGCTTCTACTAAGCACTTCTCTCTCAACCTCTACTTTAACTTGTTGATTGACATGACATACACATGATTTTCAACGTATGTTTGTTTGATGTTTGCTCCCAGAAATCAATCAACGAAGAAAAAAGAAGGCCTCGGGCCTTGGCTAGGAGCAATTATCTACCCAAGGCTTAGCTTTCTTCTGCGCTAAAAAGCTACTTCTCCTGCAACCACTTATTTTACCGATCTCACAACCTCTCTTTCTAATAGCATGGACAATGCCCATACAAATGACTCTTTCTCGCTTTGGTCTCGCAGCTTTTGCACCTTTCCACTCCGTATTATGAATCCCTCTCTTATCCTTCTCTCTCTACCTCCTTGGTCTCGCCCTTTTTCTCTCCTTCGGCGAGGAGTAGTCTCAACCCATTATCAAATTAATTAGCATATGTGCATAAGATAGTGACTTTTAATGCTACCTACAATTAAGTATCACAGTTATATGATGTTGAATAACGGATATATTGGATAAGTCCATGAATGTGTTAAAATATTACAATTGATCTAGAGATTATTGAGTTAGATCAAACATAAATTGAATCAAATATGAACGTTAAAAAGTAATTATCTTCGCACTGACACATGTTGCCAAAAAAAATACAAAGTCCAAAGTGCTATCTGCCCAAATGTGTTGATTAGTTTCAAATATAACCACATCCAACTAAAAAAGTCTGGAAAAATTAACTTAGTTGATCACATCCATCAAATTAAACTGGTGAACCTAATGTGTTCAAACTCCAAAGAAATTAAATTCTTGTGTATGACATGCTGAGGAATAGGTATAACACCTTGATGAGTAGGTACAACAAGTCAAAGTGTCAAGCCGATTTGGGTCGGTCTAACATGTGTCTTATCCTGTTCCATTTAAGTTGACAACATTATTTTATTGATAGGTAATATAGGGTAACTAAATACTTTCTCTCAATTATTCCTTGCTTTATTACAATGTTATCTTTTAAAAATAATAAAGAATATATAAAAATAATATTTGTGAAGCAGAATCACGATGGAAATTAAACAAAAGAGATGTATTTATTAAAAGAATCTCAATTGTGTAATACACTGTCTAAGCTTAAAAAAATAGATTATTGAGTGTATCCAAGACCAACTGAAAAGATATCTAATTAAGTTTCGTACAACACCAAAAAGATCTTGAAACTCAGGTTAAAGAAGAGATATTCAATTTAAAAATTGACCACTAACATAAGCTCCACCACTAAAATTAGAAAATAGGAGGAAAAATAAAATAAAATATTCACAAATTTCATAATGGTGTCTAATCAATTTTTTTTCCTTTAAACTTTAAATTCACCCATTATATAAATTAAGTTATGGTATGAGTTAGTTATTAAATGTAAAAGAATGTTCTTGGTTGGTTTATCTATGAGTGTTTAAATTTTGATTTGATTAGAACATGGCAGTGGCAGGGGGACATGATCTCCTAAAATCAGAGATTTTTCACTATAATTATAAGTTTATAACATGGAAAAAAAAATAATGATAATGATAATAATAAACAAGGACAAATTAAAGGGAGGAAGTTACAGAAAGAGACAAGGAGTTTTCAAAACTTGGGAGCAATTCTGAACAAAACTATCTGAATCACAGTGGTAATTAAGGAAATTCCTCTCCCTACTCACAAGACTTGGAGGAAGCACAACCTCCATGGAAGCTCCCAATAGATACCGTTGCGTGTGGCTCTGGCACGTGTTGCAAAGCAAGCACCGGACGTGCCGCAGCGCCAAGAAATTCGCACTGTGAACCGATTTGTCGCATTTCCCGCACAGATACGCCTCGTCGGCTTCGCAATACAGCGACGCCCTGGAACCGCATAGCTCACACCGTACAGGATCGCCACCGCCGGCTGCACCGTCATCGGTGGTCCGACGTTGCCGGACGGCTACTTGGGTCGTTTCTTCCTGTTCTACACCTTTGCACATGATTGTTTAATTTGTTGGAAATGGAAGCTTGATTGTCAAGGAAAGGGGGATTTTGAGGGTGTCGATTTATATATAGAAGGTTGGTAAATAGGACAAGAAGGAGAAGCAAGTTTCATTATTTATAATCAATGATACCCTTTTTGTTATTTTTTATTTAGATATAAATAAAACATTATAAAATTTTACAATTCAAACATAATTTTTCTTTTTATTTATGATTTTTGTTTTATAATTTATATAATATTGTTCTTAACTTTAGTTGTTGGGTTGTTTTAGTTAATATCTAAAATATCTATCTATTTATTTGCAAATGGTAAATTAAGATTAACAACTTTATCCAATTTTCTATTTTAATTTTTTTTATTTTCTTTAATTTTAGATTTAATAACAGAGATGGTTTGTCATTCATAAAATTTAAAATTTTATTATATTTTATTATTTAAAAATATGTCGTATTAAAAATTAATAATAAATTTAGAATAGTTGATTAGTTGAATCCACTCAAAGTAGTTTCTACTAAAGCATGAACCAAATTAACTTTCTTTTCCTATTAATTAGTTAATTAAATTCTTAACGTGGATAAGTCGACTCCTCATCGTACATTCATTCTTTATTGAGAGATTAGAAGTTCGAGTATCTTTGCCCCAAATTATTGTACTAAAGGAATTGATATTTAATTTTAGAAAATATAAGAGCTTCAATAAGTTCCAACCCCTCAAATGTGTGATGAAGCATTTTGTGGAGTCAAGAGCTATTTAGATAGGTTAAGAAAGTATGTGGAAAATATTAGATTTGTTATCATCCATTAGCTTAAGTTTTTGAGTCAATTGGTGACTTAAAATTGTATTAGAGCAAGTAGTCTAAGGAGGTCATGTTTTCAAACCCGTATATTGTTTTTTTCTTTTTTAATTTCAAGTTTACAAGTGGGAGGTGTTAGATATTATATTAAATTTATCTTCGTCTATCAACTTAGAAAACCGTTATTGGCATGCGTAAGGATAATGAAGTGTATTTTGGGTTCTTGAGAAAAAATAAAAAGGACTTTTTAAGGTTAAAAGTGCATATAAGTTGGAAATCTTGATAGATGATATTGGGAGACTAGGGTTAAAAGTGAAGATTTGTTTTTGGAGGACTTTTAGAAACATCACTCCAACGAGGCGTGAACCTGCCCTTTCAAGGGTGTTTAACATGGTTAGATTGGGTTCTTTGAGATCATTGAGGTGTGCTTATTGTCGTAAATGAAAGACTATTCAAAAATGTCTTGATTTAATGTCTGTAGAGGTTTGTATGATTGCAGTAACGCAATTGTCTTTGATAGTGGAATTAAATAGTGAGAATGCGATTTAGTTACTAACGAAGAGGATGTTGTGTTTCCACCGTTAAGAAGACGGAATAGCTTGTTGGGCAATGGAGGAGGAGATGCTTTTTTGTTGGATAGGTAATTTCTCTAAGTAGCTTTGTATGTTGGTGAATGCTTTATGCATTCAATTGTCACTAAAAAGATAGAAAATACAAAATAATATTAAGTCATTTAGCCTCAATTAAGTGTATTTTAAGAAATCTCTAGATTTAACTATTTAGTCATATGTTTTTAAGAAGTTTCCAGAATAATTGAATTTTTTTTCCTTTAAAAAAAAAAAAGAAAAATAAAACTTTGTAGTTTGTTTCAAAATGTTAATGTGTTGGGTTGGTGTTTCCACGTACTAACGACCTAAGACTTCATTTTCTATTTTTCCGTAAAGCGTATAAAACAATTTAAAATATTATATATAAATAATATATTCTTTATAGATTGTACCTTACCATTTTTCAAAAAATATTTTAAATTATCATTTTTTATCGTTTTTGTTATATCTTATCTTCTTCCGTCATTTTTCTTCTTATAATGAAAATAGTCAAATCTAAAATCATCTTATACCAAATAATCTTTAAAAAATTGTTTAGATTCAAATTTTGAAAAAAAAAAAAATATTAAACGTTGAATGTTAATTAATCTTGTAAAGGATAATTAATCACTTTTTTTTTGTTTGTATTTTTCATTGTAAGCCTGAAATTTTTTTCGTTTTTGAAAAGATATTTTTTTATAAGATAATAAAATTATATTTAACAAAAATAGACTAGTAATTGACACGTTCACGGTCTTAGGCACCAAAATTTAGAAGGTTGTATACTAAAAAGAATGCACTAGTTGAGCCCCTATCACAAAGAATTGTACACTTGTCAGTTAAATATGGCTAATTTGACAAAATCAATCTGAGTAAACAGAAGAAAACAAAGCATCATTTTGACTCATTTATTTACCCACCCACTAAAAGTCCTATCTACCTTGAAATTATATTAGCCAATCATCTAATTCTTATTTAATTATTTTTCTAAAAAATTAAGATGTTTAACTCATATTGTAATATATATAATCTATTTTATATCCACTTTTGTAACCAAAATAAAAAATATATATTCGAAAGTGCATAATATGTATATTGTGTGAAATGAATATTTTAGTTTTCAATTTTCTATCCAATAAGTTATTCGACATATTTAAAACTTATAAATCTGTTAAACACAAGATTTAATTTAATGTTTCGTTACATGTAAATTGAACTTTATGACAAAGTTTGCTATCCATAGTTTAAAATATAATTTAGTCTAAAATAAATATTTGACATGGGAAAGAAAAGAAAAGAAAGAAGGAAGGCATGGATTGATTCGTCGTTTCCTTTTTAAGCTGTGGATATTTGGACTTCATGGAGACGTGATGGAATGGATCAAAATAAAATATTTAAGGAAAATATCAATAATTGAGGGGGCAGACCCTCTCTTCCCATACTTCTCTAGATGGCAAATCATTTCAATCTTGTTAATTTTCTTTTTATCTTTATTATTACTTTAATTATTTCAACTTTATTTTCCATTATCAATGACTAAAAATCGTAGTTTTTAATTAAGTTATATTATAAATTTTACCATTTTATTTTAATATTTTCCCCTAAAGAATCTAGTCATCATGGCATATAGGGTAAGAATTAATGGTGAAGTATTTAAAAGGTCTTGTTCAACTAAAAAGTATTAATTTAATTTCTAATTAACACTATGTTTATAATGTTTATGTTACGAAAAATATGAGAAATTTATACACATAAATAAATAAATAAATAAAAGAAAAAAGAAGAAGAAGAATATTGTATGGTTTATCAAAATTTTAAATAATAGCAAAAATTCTCTAACACTGAAGACACTTTTTAAATAAATACTAATAAAATCCATTTATTTAAAAGAACCAACGATAAATCAACTGAACACACCTTACAAATTTAGAAATAAAACAAGATTTAAAATAGTATCCAATCCATTAAAAAAAATTAGATTGAACTAAATATTTTTAATATAAAAAAGAATAAAGTAAATAAATAAAACAAATAAAACAAATAAAAAAATAATTTTGGACGGTGTATAATGTCCGAAAATTTGTATGGCTAAAAATGAAAGGGGGTTTTCCAATTGCTTTATAAGACGACATGGATTCGCCTTATTTTGCACACTAAAACGAAAAGGTGGTTTATTTACTTTTCGTGGGCTAACACGTTATTCAGTCTCCTCCATTCATTATATATATAAACAATAATATATATTCTTTTCGTTAATGTGTTTTTTTATTATACTTCCACGTGACACGCTCGTGAAGTGTTTGTATTGAAATGTGTTACTATTATTATTTGGTTGACGTGGATAGAATGATTGGAGCCCAAATGGCGACAAATGGTTTTTGTGGGCCATCTCTCGACTCTCGACTATGTCCACGTGTTTCATTCCTTTACCTTTATTTTTTTCCCCTCAAAGTTCATGGGTACCGATGAAATAGAAGAGAAAAATACTTTTTATTTTTTTTAACAACTTCGTTCTTTTCTATATAAATTTTTAAGGAAAAAAATAAAAAGAAATATATCAGAAAGAGAAGCATCTGCGGAACTAAAATTATGCACTTGCTTTTTTAGTTGTGTGATTGTGTATTTGGTCTATAATCAATTTTGGGTATAAGTAAATGCTAGAATAAACTATACTTTTTCTACTGTATTTGGGATATAAAGTTGATAATTATAGTTATACGTTATTATATATTTTATTATAATTTTTTAAATTGTAAAATGAAAAATTTAAAAGCATGTTATTGTCTTATAATCGTCAATTACGAGTTATATTTGTCAAATTTATAATTTGCAAAAAAAGAGATGCTATGAACTGTTTCAATTTTTTGATTATTGTATATATGGGAATGAAATAGTAAAAAAACGAAAAACAAATTAATGATGAATGTAAAATAGTGAAAACGGTAACAAACTTGGATCAATAGTGTTGATTGTAGCTAGTTTTAGATTTTTAAATAATATTTGCTGTAGCAAAATTTGATTATTATAACATAGAATAGTGTGTCCAAATTTTTTTTATCATGTCTACTTTAGTTTATGAAATATGAAAAATATGTTTAATTTAATTAGTAATATCTAACTTCACTTATCAATTGATTTTTTGGTTGTGTTTTTTTTTTTCTAAATAGAAATGATACAAGTTTGACCATAGTTTTTTTTTTTTTTTTTAATTAGAAGAACATGATTGATTTAAATGGTTCTTCAATTTTTTGGTAGAAACAAAGTTTGAACAAAGAGTAGAATCTCTAGTGAGCAGAGAAAAGGTATTGGAAATTTTAAATGTTATATGTTTTGAGGTGTGTTTTTAAACTATGAATTGGAAATTTTAAATTTAAAGCTTCATTACATAATGAATTATGGAATATTGAATGGATAGTTATGGAAAAACTCTTTACTAAAACAATTATTTATTTGTAAAAGACATATAGTCAAATCTATAAGTTTTAACTTATTGTCTAAGAGTTCAGCTAAGGGTTATAGGGTAGTCTATAAATACTCTGTATCTCTTTGATATTTTACACACACAACAAACTGAAAAGAAATAATACCTTGCTCTCCAAAGCTCAGTGGACGTAGGCATTTGTCGAACCACTTTAAAACCTCTGTGTGTTCATCTTCTCCTTCTTCCTCTCTTCATCTTCTCTTCATCTCACCATCATCCAAAGCAAAAATAAAGAAGAAAACCAGAAATACAGTAAAGAAAGAAAGAACAAGAAAGTCTTGAGAGCTTCTTCAATCCTCTGTAAACACAGATCTAAACGCACGTAAAACAAAAGGGAAAAGTAAAACACAAGTAAGTACAGTGAGAGAACTCACCTTTATACAATTAGTTGGCTTCCTCGTGTCAATACGAGTGGCAACCCCTTCAATAGTTGTATTTGATAGGTTTAAAACCATTTTAAAAATCTTACATGTGGGTGATTGTATACTATGCATTAAAAATCTTACATGTTAGGTTGAAATTGTAATAATATATATGATTTTTTATCATCTAAAAAGTCCAATTTCTATATTAACTAAGATAAGTTTGAGAGTTTAATATTAACTAAGTAGAAGTTTAGGAATTCAATCTCTATAATTAGTAGTTTAGTTACGTTATTGTAAATACAAATCTATCCAAAGACAGATTCAGAAAAGCTTTATATAGAGGCAATGAACTGTTTTTTTTCTTCTAAGAAATGTAAAACAAAATTCATAGATTCATATGTTAACTGATTTGGTATACTAAAACTATCTTGTACGAGTTGTTATTTGTTGAAATCAATCTATGATAACTTTATCCAATAATTTTTCTTAATATATGCTATAAGACAAATATTATTTATCTACATTTGGCCTTTGCACTCGAAATTTGGTTCATTTTGGTATGTACGTATATCTTCAAAATGTTTTTGTTGGTCACTTTATTTTCAACATTTGTTTATTTTAGTTTATATATCTTTAAAATGTCAGTTTCAATATTTTAAGGAAATGACTATCTTGATCCATTCATCACTATTTTAAAGGATGAAAATAGTCGTTTTTTTAAAGTCCATGAACTAAAACGTACGAAAATTGAAACATGCAAGTATCAAGATAAACCAAAAACAAAATTGAAAGTACTGAGACGAGATATTTAAAAAAAACGCATATTTGTCTAATAAATACGACGAAGAGTAAATGAAATGAGTAACACTTTGAAAACTAATAATTAAGTGTCTATCAAAATTTTAAAAAAAGTTGCAATTATACAGCAAAACTTAACAACTATAAATTCTTATTAGTGATAAACTTTATCGTTGATGGACTCTTATTAATAATATAGTTTTATTACAAATAGACTTCGAAGGCTAAATCTAAACTTTATTACATCTGTAAATTATTTTGCATTGTATTATATTATATCGACTAAAGCTTTGGACCAAATTGCAATATTTGCAACCATCTTTAAAGTTTATACTAATAGATTTTGATATGTTTACCTATATATTTAATTATTAGTTTTAAAAGTATAATAATTACAATAAATGTTATTAGGTATTCCTTTTAAGAATAATAATTAAATATATAATAACTTTTATAAATAATTGTAATTTTAACAAAACTTATCAACGACGAACTCTCTATCATCAATAAATTTCAATCAACTAATCGTTGATAGGCCTCAACTAGTGATATGTTAACCAATAGATTTTGAAAATTGAATCAAAATTTTTGTCATACATGCAATTTTTTTTTGTATGTTGTATCTATAAATACTTTACCTACTAAATACAAATGATTAGTATATTTTGAATGTAATGACTATATTTGGAGGTACATTATGTTTGATTTAGGCCGGGCCGAAAAGCCACAGTGAGCCCAATAAGCCCAAAAAAGGTATCAAAACGTAAGAAGTAAAAACAGTTACCAACTTAGCGTTACAAAAAGATTCGAATTCCAAGAACTGTTTCGTTCTCTTCTTTAATTTCCAATTTCCATTAACAATGTTGCCGAAGAAGAAACAGAAGCAAACAACTGCTTTTCACCATAGACTCACTCATCTCTTTCATAGAATGCCCCTCCGGCGGCTGCTCCTCACCCCCACTCTCTCCACCGCCAAAACCCTCCTCCTCCTCCTCTCCGCTGCCTTCATCGTCTACACTCTCTTCTTCAACTCCTCATCTCATTCCCCTTCCCTCTTATGCTCTCCTTCTACTCTCTCTCCCACCACGCGCCGCCACATTGTCTTCGCCATCGCTTCTTCCTCTAACTCCTGGCCCCGCCGCAAGCCTTATGTTCGTCTCTGGTACAATCGTAATTCGACTCGTGCTTTTGCCTTCGTTGATCGCATTGCACCTGATTTCGCTTCTGCTGATCCTTCCGTTCCGCCGGTGATTGTTTCCAATGATACCTCTAGGTTCCCCTATACTTTCCGTGGAGGTCTTCGATCGGCGATTAGAGTGGCGCGGGTGGTGAAGGAAATTGTTGAACGTAATGAGCAGGACGTTCGGTGGTATGTGTTTGGGGATGATGATACTTTGTTCTTTGTGGATAATTTGGTTAATACGTTGGGGAAATATGATCATGAGCGGTGGTATTACATCGGGAGTAATTCGGAGAGTTATGGACAGAATTTGAAAAATTCATTCGATATGGCGTTTGGTGGTGGAGGCTTTGCGATTAGTCATTCACTGGCTAGGGTTTTGGCTGGGGTTTTGGACTCGTGTTTGACTAGATACGGCCATTTGTATGGAAGTGATGCTAGAATATGGTCGTGCTTGGTGGAGCTTGGAGTTGGCTTAACACACGAACCTGGATTTCATCAGGTAAGATTTTTCGAGTATTTCATTTGAGTGATTGGGTGAAATTTCTTAAAATGTCACCATTTTTGATCGAAATCGGTATTAGTCATTTCATTTCTTTAGGCCAGCTTCCTCAAAATGCAGCAGATATATATTGCTTATTTGCTTTGCATATTTCCTTTAATTTAGGTTGATATGCGGGGAAATCTGTTTGGATTGCTATCAGCACATGCATTGTCGCCGATAGTTTCACTTCATCATCTGGATGCCATGGATCCTATATTCCCAAACATGAACAATACGCAGGCCCTGCATCATCTATTTGAAGCAGTGAATGTGGATCCCGGCAGGATTTTCCAGCAAATTGTGTGCTATGATCGTTCTCATTCATTGACTGTTTCAGTATCGTGGGGTTTTGCTATTCAGGTCTTTGAAGGAAATCGGCTTCTCCCCGATTTGCTTTCACTGCAAAGAACTTTTACGTCATGGAGAAGGGCTGCCACCATTGATGCGAATCAATACTTGTTCAACATGAGAGAGTACCCTAAAGATCCTTGTAAAAGAAATATCTTCTACATGCAAAATTTAAGAACTAGTAAAAATAAAGCCTTGACTAACTATACTAGGAAGATGGTCACTGATTGTCCAGCGTCTGGTGCAATTAAGAACCTGACACAGATTCGCGTGTTCTCCCAGAAGTTGGAACTTGATGTGGAGGAGGTATTCTAACTGTACTTTAACTGATTTTTCCTTTTTCATGTATTACAGTTGCAATCTTCATAATTACTCTCATGATTTAATCACGTAATGAATTTTCTCCTGTTTCAGATGAAGGCTCCACGCCGACAATGCTGTGATATTATTTCCTTTTCCAAGGAATCGATGCTTCTTGAAATTAGACAATGTGGAGTTGAAGAATTAATATCTATGTACTTCTAACCATTTTTGTATGCTTGTCTGGGAAGGATAGAGTTCTATAAAAGTTAACCAATGGTTCCTTGAGTGCTTTAAAGCTATGGATTTTGCTGTGCTGTCCATTCTTAATTTAAGGTAACTTTGTGTTGATTGAACTTCTCAGTAACGGAGTTTATTTCCGGAAGCTGATATAAGAAAGAAAAGAAAACTTCCAACACGTTAACATTTTAATTTTACCTTTCTTGTTCTTGAACATCTCGGCATGAGTGCTCTGTTGAAGTTGTATTGTGGAAATTGTGTATATATGTTTATCATATGAATTCCTCTGTAGATGTTGGATATTCAATACAAAATCTAGTGTTTTCTTACTGAATGAAGCTCACTGCCCCTTTTATAATTTCTTAAACTATCTATTTCTTTGAACTCTTAGTGTGCGTTTAGTAGCCATTCTATTCCCTTCATTTCACTCAATGAAGCTGCTGAATGAAACAATGTAGGAATTCTGTAAGTTTGAACTCGAATGATTTAGTCATTCTATTCCTTGATTTCCTTTAATGGGAATTCCTAGCAAAACTGGAGGGTAGTCCTTTATGATTGATCTATTCTCTTAAGAAATAGTGACCGTTACTCCCTCTGCTCCGTTTGACTTATTTGTGTAGTAGTTGAAGTGTGTTGACATTGTATACTTCAGAGATCTTAGTTTTTATTTTTTATTTTTTTTAGAGAATGTAAGCTTAGGTAGTTTTTGTTTGTCTTGTCAAGGCACTGCATCTAACTGATTTCTGGTCTTGTATTCCCAGCGGGAGAAAAAGTGGCCATGCTTTCTAGTCTGATCAGAGGTGTACTTGAAAGAAAACGCAATGGTCTCGAGCTTCTTCTGGCATTTTGAATTGCCACCTGAGGTTGTTCATCCGTCGTCTTCCAGGTTTAAGTTTTAATTTTTTGTTTAACTGAGCATCGAGTCTTTGGTTGGCTTATCTGTATGAACATTAAGTGTAAGCCAGGAGCAGGATGAAGTTGTTTTTAGTTATCCATGTAAATATTTCTCTTGTATATATTTTCTTTTAAGTTTAACCATTAATAAGATAAAGATATAACAAAGATTGTGTTATATCAATGCATCATTTTCAGCATCAAGATCACTTATGCTGGAAGAAATTCTAATCTTTACCCTACGAGAAAATGAGTCAAATCTCTTTTTGGATTAGTAGGTTTCACTCTACCTTAGTAGAAGGAATATTCGAATTGAAATTTCATACCCTCTTTTATCTGTAAAGCATGATGCTAGTCTACAACCTGACTGCTGGCTTTTATATTGAAAGCCATTCACATATATAACAAAGTTGGCATGTAATTTTGAGTGCGGATATTTATTTAATTTGAATTCTTTTTCTTTAATACCTGTTAGTTAGAGGTTTCGCCATTTCCTCGTGCTGTAGGCTACTTTTTTTGTTTGTTTCATTTTTTAATAAACATGGTCAGTGAGTATTCAAGCCCTGCATACCACTGCCTGCATGTTCTTAGAACTTTATTAAAACCCATGGTCTTGTTGACTCATGTTGACATATTATTGTTATTAAGCCCATCTTTTACTTTGGGTCCAACATTCTGTAGATAGCGATGAGTATGATAACTAAATTTTCTGGTCATTAAGTCATTTGGTTCGGCAATTTGGATAGTGTGATATATAGGGTTAAGAGATTATACCTTCAATCCATGATAGTTATTTATCGGTTCTTTTAACATTCAAATATTGTAGAGTCAAAACAAATTGTTATTAGTTGAGACACGTAAGATGATACGAACCCTTGCTAATATAAATATTATTAGGCCTTTAGGTCGTATTTGTTTTTAGGTTTTTCATTGCATCCATATAGCCATGAAAATATGCACTTAGATTCACAATTAACAGATAGGATTTCTTACAGATTGAGGGTGCACATCAATAGAAGCCTACATGTAAACATGAATATTGAATATGTAAGATAGAAATTAAATAAATAAATAAATAAATAAATTATACAAAGAAAAAAGAAAAAGGGAACTATTTGGATAAAAATAAAATACAACAAAATAATTCTTACTAATTTTTTACAATTTTAAAATTTCATGAGGTGAAATATTTATCTAATAGTGATAAACACTAATAGATATCTATAGTGTTTATATTATGTTTATCTTTGTCTATTATAGATAGCGGAACTATTTTGTTATATTTGAACGAATGTATGTGATTGACACTTATATTTTTATAGTGTTCATAGACAATCATAATAACACTACTATCTTGTTTTATTTGAACATATCTATAATGTTTATCATGGTCTATCATAGATAACAACGGTTATATTTGAACATATTTTAAAGTAATTTTGTTATTTAAAATAATTATCTATTTTAATAATAATTATCTTTCAAAAAAATAGAAAAATTCAACATCTTTAAAAAAAAATAGAAAAATTCAACTTCCTGAAAGACAAAATTAGTTATATTTAATTTTTCTATTTTTTCATGAAATATAAATATTTGGTCAGATTTGACAATTTTTTTTAATATATATAATAATAATATTTTAAAGCAGAATTTCTTGTTTAAATTAATGTTGCTGCTGGCACACATACTTTTAATTAGGCATACCAAGATTAAACCTACATTTAATTAATTAATCAATTTATTTATTTTGAAAAGATCATTAAACCACTAGTTTATTTTTATATCTTGAAATGTTAATATGTTTAACCTCTTACGAAACCCCCATTTTCTCAATACACCTACTTAAAACATTAATATAATTAGACTAATCAACACTTCAGTTTTTCAATATTACTTATATTATTACCTCAATTTTTCCCTAATATAACAAATTCAGTAGTCAAATTTGAATCTAATTTAAGTTTAAGGAAACATTCTGTGGACTTTTATGGAATTGAAATCCTCTAATCTCAGATTTGGCAAGAAAACGAAATGGTCAGCTTCTCAACTTTTTCTATATATTTATCTTTGCTTCAAACTTAGATAAATCCTTAGAAGGGAAAATCAAAATCATAAAGGCCTAAAAAAAACCAATTAATTTGAGTTGATTAAATCAATCTTATAATTAGTCAAGTTTGATAGGTCCAAAATATTATTGATATTAATTTGAGCTGATTTTATAAATTGTTTGATCAAATCTCTACATGCATGTTTTCTTATATTGTTTGTCTTTTTTGCATTCAATAAATCTTAAATGAGTGGCGTTTTTTCATATACTATGGATCATTTTGACATTGAACGATAAGACATGTACACATGAAAACATAGTATATTATCACATTTACAAGAAAGTGAGAAAACTTGGGTTTGTATGTAAAAATAAGAGCAGTGGATCTTTTTTTTTTTTTTTTCTTTCTTCATTGATATGTGATATTTTAGGTATGGTTGAGTAAACGGTAAATTTCTGAATTAAAATTAATTTTAGATAGTAAAACTTAAATTTATCAACGTCTATTGATAGTCTATCAATAGAATCTACAATATTTGTAACAGGTAATTTAAAGTTAGAATAAGAATCGAGTGAAAACTCATTATTAAAGAAAAAGCACTGTTTAGTTTTCAATTTCTATGTAGAATGTTGATTCCACTTTCTTTTATATTTATTGGGAATCATCCACCTTCATTGGTTTAATTTGCACCATTCAAGTTGGACAAAGCAACAAATGGAATTTATCCATTCAAGCAGCAACCTATTTATGATTTATTATTCTTCTTAAAATATTTCTTTAACTTGTAACTTTGTAATTCGTCAATTTTTAGACATACTGTTTGAAGCTTGTGGCTTCGTTCTTATAACTTTTTAGATGTAAAATATTTGAACTTTTTGATATTTTGTCAAAACTTAACCAAAGATTTAAATTCTTTCTATTTCAATTTGCTATAAAAATGTCAAAGATGTTAAATCTTGATCTAAAATTGTAAAACACAAAACTTTTAACATATAGTTAAATAAGAGCATAACATTCTTGAAGTCGGGGTTCAAATCTTCATGTCCTATACTTATTGTACTATAAAGAAAATGAACGTGTTCGTGGTTTTAATTTATACATTATCAATCTAAGTTTTAATTGATTCAACCTAAAATACTTTGGAGTATACAATTATCTTTTTCTTTTGACCTTCAAAAGTTTTCAATTTCATATCCTACATATGTTTTATAATTCATCAAATTCATTGGGTAAAAACTAACAAAACTTTATAAAAGTATAATTTAATGAGATTTAATTGTTCAAGGTAAAAAATTGAAACAACTTCCAAACAATTAGGTGCTATATATTGACTTTTCCTCAAGTAAAGTTATATATTAGGTAAATAAAGTGAGTAATTACATTAAGCTTTGAAGAGTACAAACCCAAATTGCTTTTGAAAATGATATTAGTGGTTCGGAAAAGTATGCCCTACTACTATTCAATCTCATTCTAGATAGCTAATGAAATTAATTAAGTCACCAATTTCAATTATATATTATATATATTGTATACATAAATATATATTGCTTGACCAAAATCCACTTTGGTTGACCTAGTTGTGGTCCATTTAAATTATTTCATATAAGAATATTGTCCCAAAAAAATCTATAATAAGTTCACGGGTTCAATGATTAAAAATATTCAAATCTTATTAACTTTTTGTATTTGACGAATATTTTCTTTACAATAACCAAATTTTTTTTTTATTTAAAAAAAGTATAATAAAAAGGAGGACTCAAGTTTTAAATCATAGATTGAGTCTATATATATTACACAAAAGTACTTAATATTACAGGTTAGTTAAATAATAAATTTGGTCCAGGGTGAACTTTTAAGTCTATGGTAAAATAGCTTTGTACTTTAAAATATAACAAATACATCTATAAACTTTTAATTTTTTTATTTAAATACATCTTGAAAGTTTAAAAGAAAAATTCTTAATTTTATTTCTAATTAAGTCTTTGATCAGTAAAAATAGTAAATCTTTGTTAAGCTCTCATATGTATAATCAGAAGGTTTCTTGCCCATTATTATTATTATTTTTTTAATTTCATTAAACACAAAATTAAAAGTGAGAGATATGAAGCTTAAATAAAAATATTGAAATATGTTAGACTTATTAAACACTAAACAAAATTTTAGATATTTTATTAATATTTTTAAAGTACAAGAGAGAGTTATTAGACAAAGAAAATGAAAATTCATAATCCTAAAAGAAATTTAAAGGCTAAACCAGTAAATTAAACAAATATATATATTCCGACTATTGAGGTAAAAGAAACTCTATAAATAATGGATACCTTAGGACACAAATACCAAGCCAAAGCCAAACTCTCAAAACTTCCCTAAGAACTTTCTTTGCTTTTCAAAAACTATAATGACAAATTCAAGATCAACCATTTTCTTTACTCTCCTCCTAATAACCCTCTTCCTACTTTCTCCACCAGCATTTGGAGATTCTAATAACAATAACAATGCATTTCTGACCTATACATGTTCAAGCTATGACAATTATACAGCCAACACCCCTTATGCTAACAACTTGAAACAAGCCATCTATCAATTGACCTCCACCGCCCCTCCCTCCGGCTTCGGCCTTACCTCCGTTGGTGATGATTTACAAAACCAAGTCAACGCGTTGGCTCTATGCCGTGGAGACGTCTCGCCCACCGATTGCAAGACCTGCATCCAAATGGCGAGCAACGAGATTCAACAACAATGCCCTAATAAAAAAGGAGGATCAATATGGTATGATTTTTGCTTGCTAAAATACTCCAATATCAAATTCTTTGGGAAGATTGATAATGGGTTTAGGTTATACATGTGGAATGTTCAAGAAGCTGAAAACCCAACAGTGTTTAATGAAGAAGTCAAGAACTTGCTTACTAGTTTGGTTGAACAAGTTGAAGTTACACCAAAGTTGTATGTGATTGGAGAAAAGGAGAATGAAGGGTCAAAAAAATTGTATGGATTGGTCCAATGCACAAGAGATTTGTCTACTGCTGCTTGCAAGAAATGCCTTACTGATGCTGTTGCTGAACTTCCAAGATGTTGTGATGCCAAAATTGGTGGAAGAGTGATTGGTGGGAGCTGCAACTTTCGATATGAAGTTTACCCTATTGTTCATGCCCAAAAATAGACAATACTTTTCTTCACCTAATTATCTCTACGCTACTTTTGATGGGTTTCATTACTTTGATATAATAAAAGAGAGAGAAGTTTAATTAGTTTATTTATCTATTTGGGGATCTTGTGTCTTATAAATGGTTTTATATATTTTATAAAAAATTTCCACACTAATTGATGTATTAAATAGGGGAATTTACATTAATGGAAGAAAATACAAAATATTTATATTCTATAGTAAAATAATTGGAGGACATATATTACTTTTATATTATTTCAAAAAAACCTTTTAGCACACTCAAATATTTGTGGAAGGAATCGTCTACTTCGTTCATTTTTTGGCAACTTCATCGTCTTCTTTCTTTATTTTTCTTATGATCTTCCTCGTTTACTTTTTTTCGGTGACATGGTCTATACTTGATAATTATAGTGACAATATCTCTCCCCATTCATCACCAACGGCAAGTATTTCCATATCTGGTGTTTCCACATCCATCATCAACTTAAGAATCCAGCTAGAAGACCTAAAAATTTAAGAAAATTTCATCAATTGTTGAAGTTAATTAATAGTAGTTCAACAAGATGCAGTAGTTGTCCTGACAAATGTCATAATTTTAGGATTTGCAAACTTCATCAAATTTAATCAACGACGTAATCATTATAGTTTTATTTTTATGTCGTATCGCCAAATGGATTTATATTGAAATTTATGAGTGTTATGATACAAGTTTCTATAAATGTTTATCACTAATAGAAACTAATATACCTTTCCATCGGTGTTTATCGCTAATAGAAACCAATAGAAAGAAACTCCACATGTTTCCAATCTCGGTCGAACTTGGCCTCGATATGGTCCAAGTTTTAGGCTTCTTAACTTTGTTCCTTCCATTCCGACGAGCAAGCATCGAGATTGGTCTGAGAATTCAATCTCTAATAAAGCTTTCTGTCTTTCATCTCGATCAAAAAACTCCAAGCTGATTAGCCCTGGGATTTCACTTGTAACATTTTGTGTGCCGAGTATGCTGTAGAGTATGAAAAGAAAAATATCGCAATTAATTTAGATGATCTAGGTTTCATGTGCTTTTTTTATCTTTCACCTAGTTCTATTTTGAGCTCTCTACATAATGGATTAAAAATTTGGATGTAAATATTTTATTTAATTATTCTATTTTTAAAAATTCTCTATTGAATAAAAAATTAAATTGCATATATGATCCCCTATAGTTTATGAAAAGGAATTAGAATTTACTTCTTATTGATACCTTGGTGCAACTTTTAGATAAACATGTACATACATTTTAAAATCTCTAGTCACTTATGTACACATGCACCATGATTAGAAGTGAAACATTGAGAAAAAGAAAAGAAATTGTATTAATGTATTGTATGCAAAACGTCTCTAGCAAAAGCAACACTAGACAAGGTCTCTTTCCTCAATTAGAATTGTACTTTGATCATTGGATGATCATTTTATGTCATTTTCATATATCACATCTCATGTTTCATTCTAATATTTAAAAGAATTATACTCAAAATACTTTTTTAATCCCTAAATGTCAGTTGTAATATTGTCCTGAGTTTTAAAAGAATAAATCAGTTTTAGTCTATTTGGAATTGCTTTTAGAGCGTTAAAAAGAGATTATGTAAAAATACTTCAATTTTCCTTTTTATTCCTTATATAAATTAAAATTAATTTCTATATTTAATAGTTTGCTCCAAAAGAAAACAATTTCTACCTATTAAATTTCCAATTCAAATTAGGTTCGACGCCACAAACTTCTCTAATCTCATTGGTTTTTCATATTAAAAATAATTGCACCTATTTCTCATATGTTAATAATTTTTTATTTAGAAATGATATAAAACAAACCAACCAAAAATCTATTGCTATGGATAACAAAATATTAAAATAATTTAAGTTTAATAAAGTTTACTATATTTTTGTAAATAATCTTAATATTTTGTTGTTTTTTAGAATTTCCTGTAGAATGCAAATTGGGATTTTAAATATCATTTATTCACTCTATGTATTTCAAGTTTCATTTGATACATGTGGCTGTTTATGTGTTTGATTTTTTATTTATTACAAATTAGTTATTATTAGAAATCTATTTATGAATTGTAACAATATATTCACATTGGTAATTAGAAATGCCAAAACACAATAACAAATTTACTGTAAATTAATTATTGGTTAAGCATACTTGACATAAAAATTAAAGAATTACAAAGAAATTGAAGCTTACATTCGTTGTGGTATCTAAATTATACAAAATGCCAATTGGAAGTTAACACCACCATTTGAAGTCTTTCTTATTCTCTGAGTAAAAGAGGTAAGGTTTATGGAAACCTGGATTGAATTGGGACGAGAAAGAATTTTGTTTTTCTTTTTTTCGAGAGATTACCATAGAACTCTTCTTAGCTTCCAAATTCACCAAATTCACATAGACCATGTTACTTACTTCCCTTTTGTCATATTTAAATTAATATCCTTCCCTATAGTTTTAATTTAACTAATTTAATTAAATCAAGTCTAATTTTGAATGATATTCGTATATAAATCTTTCTCATAACCTATAGTTTTAATGTGTATCATATATGCATTAAATTTTAACATATAGAACTTTGGATTTAAAGTCTCACCACTTGGTCTTGTCCCCAAAATGATAAGCTTATTAAGTCGACAATCTGGCCACTCTCACCCGTACAAATCATAGGATAATCCCTCGCGAACATGAGTTTGTAATAATACACTTAAGATTAAGAACTAAGTTACCCAGGTCATTCTAATAAATAGAAACCTAATTAGTTAATGGAGTTATATCTATTGGTTACTATTTCGTGGTATGGTCTTATGTAAACTCACTGCATAGGTTGATACCCCCACTCATACGTCACCTACACAAACACATTGAATCTTTGCGTTTGTATCAAATACAAAGTCGATCGTATTCATAGTACTGTTACCAGGATAAGGTACCAATTACATTATCTCTATACTATAAACCCTTTAAACTGTATCTTGAACATTGATCCTTGTATGTCTCAACATACAGGTCAATGCTCATTAAACAACTTAAGATGTTAGTTTATTGGACTTATGTTATTAGGACAAAACTAATAATATAATCAACAACACTTCTCGTACATCATAATAACACTTTATTAATAACAGTAAACGATAAACATCACAATAATTAAGTTGGGTCTTAGAAGGAAAAATGTGACATGTTTTTTACCTTTGGGTTGAGCTTTTCAAGTCTTTTACAAGTCCTTTTAGACTGCTACTTTCCTACAGAAAATTTTGCTATAAGTGGTAAATAGTTTATCCCTTTCTTCTATATTTAAAAATCTCCTCCAAGTGAAGAACTATAGAAAAGTATAGAAGAAATTTCATATTATTCATAAAAATGACATCAATTAGAAAACTATACCTTATTTTCAATTATATAAAATTGTAAACAGGAATGAGTCAATGACCGAAGGTCAACATTATCGGCTCATTAGTTATTTGACCATTGGAACGCTTATTGTGCAACCAATAACTATGGTTTATTATTATATTAATACAAAATACAAATAGAGCAAAGGATTTTAATTTTTATGTTACTCAGAATGAAGTTTTTGTTTGTATTTAATTTTATACTAATTGAAAACTTGAAAAACATAGTAAGAAAGGTTTGTGGGCTAACTTTTTATGATAAAATTTTAATTTTGGTTAAATTTATTTTTCATTTAGTTTAATTAGTAAATGTTGGCCATGATGATATAAAGTAACTGAAGACACTGTGTCTAGAAATGGTATTTTTTTAAAATTTAATTTGCACTAACTATGAAATACACATTGGATGTGATAGAAAAACCTTGAGACAAATTTTAATGTGAAAATAATTTCTTTACTGAATATACTTGAAATTGAGTTTATATGTTACATATTGGTGATGCCATAAAAATCCTTAAAAATCTTTAGCTGAAATTTAAATTTGAAAAAGATTGGATAAAAATTAGAAATAAAAATGTAACAAAATATCTCTAATTTCCTTTCTCTCACTTCAAATTCTTAGAATGTGCTAATATCATCTTTCATAAATATAAAAATTCAAACCAATATCATTTACTTGTTTGCTAGAAAATTCTAAATTAATTTTTTTAAAAAAGTAAATAACCAACAAAAATAAGACAAAACAAAAAGGCATAAATACAATTGTTTTTAATTTATGGATGGGTGTGAGAGCTAGTATTTGATTGCTTTCTTTTCCCTCTTCCTTGTCATGTCAAATCCCTTTGCAGTTTTTCTTTATTGCTACAAATGTAGTGAATGTTATTGGAGCATCAGAAAAACGTTAAAATATTTTTTTAACATATTTAAGTGTGTTTATTATATAGTGTTCGATGCCCTCTTATATAAAATTTCTGGATCCGCCACTGATTGACGACAATTGATAGATGTTTATTAGTATCTATATTTACTATCATGATATAGATAGTATTTTGTTATATTTTTAAATATTTTAGTTTATTTTGTTATATTTGAAAATAATTTTATAAACTAAGAGTACAATAGTCATTTATTTAGAAATAAAGAGAAAAAAGATTTTTCTATTATAATTATGCAAAAACTAAGAGTATGTAACGATAGAGTTAGTAGTTTGAATCTTAAATCTTATGTACTAAACAATCGATCCTCAAACAAATTTATATATAGAACAGTTTGCAAAAGTAAAACTCAAATGACTTATTAGGAAAAAGAAAATGAAAATTCCTAATCCTAAAAGAAATTGAAAGGCTAAACTAGAAAATTAACCAATATATATGATATATAGAATAGTTTGTGAAAATAAAATTCAAATGACTTTTGAGGTAAAACGTTTATAAGTAATGAAACCTTAGGACACAAATCTATACGAAGCCAAAACAAAACTCAGAATTTCCCTAATAATTTTCTTTCCTTTTCAAACAATTGACAAATATATACAAAATGAACCATTTTAAAAAACCAAGTAAACGTGTTGGCTCTATGCCGTGGAGACGTCTCGCCCACAGACTGCATGCAAAGACCTGCATTGAAAAAGCGAGCAATGAGATTCAACAACAATGCCCTAATACGAAAGGAACAGGATCAATAATATTGTACGACTTTTGCTTGCTAGAATATTCCAATATCAAATTCTTTGGGAAGATTGATAATGGGTTTGGGTTATGCACGTGGAATGTTCAAGAAGCTGAAAACCCAACAGTGTTTTAATGAACAAGTCAGGAACTTGCTTAATTAGAGAGAAAAGGAGATTGAAGGGTCAAAAAAATTGTATGGATTTGGTCCAATATATGCACAAGATCAGATTTGTCTCCTGCTGCTTCCAAGAAATGCCGCCTTGATGATGCCAAGAATGATCGGTGGGAGCTGTAACTATAGATATGAAATTTACCCTATTGTTTGATGCTCAAAATTAGACAATACTTTTCCTCTATGCTACGTTTGATTACTTTTGATGTGTTTACTTTAAGATAATAAAAGAGAGAAAGTTTAATTAGTTTAATCAAGAAAACTGCAGATATATTTATTAGAACGAGATGGAAAAAGTTCAAAAGTACTCTAAAAAAAAGTACAATTTTAAAACTTAGGAATGGAGTCACGTATTTTTCAAAACTTGAAAATTAAAAATATAATTTCCTAATTATTTTTCTAATCTTACTTAAAAGTAGTGAACCAACAAAATTAGATATTAATATTATACAATCAATTTTTCCGAAACGCTTTATATAGTTAAATTTTAATAGAAAATTGTATCAAATGACAAAAACATTAAAAAAAAAACAACTCATTGTATCTATATTTTTGCATATTGCGGTATGGCAAAATTAATGATATCAAACGGTAATCATTGGACTATCGACAGGTTATCAGACAGTAGTCATAGAGTTATCGACTTTTAAATTTGCTACTTTTGTAATTTAGAAAATATAGTGTCGTGAGTCCTATTATAATATTTTTTTTTTCTATTTTTGCAAGAGCCCAATTTTAATTCTATAAACCAAATGTGTTAAAGAAAAAAAAGGGAAAACCAAAAGAAAAGTATAGAAGAAACTTCATATTATTCATGAGAATGACATCCATTATAGAACTATATTATGTAGAGATTATAATTGATGGCCATTTTAGGAATAATAATTAAGGATGTAGTAATATTTTTAAAAAATTGTAAATATAGCAAAACTATCGTTGATAGACTCGTATGATCTTATTTGCAACATGGTCTATTGATAATAGACTTCTATCATTTATAGAATTTGACAAATTTTACTATATTTATAAATTTTTTAAATTATTGCTATATAATTAATTATTTTGAATCGGATTACCAAATTTACAACTATTCCTTGTTATATAATTGTCAACAGAAATTAGTCTACGAAGGAAGTCAATAATATCCGCTCATTATTTGATGGCTACAACACTTTATTGTACTACCAATAATAATAATAATTATTATTATAATTATTATAAGGAAATTTATTATAAATAGTAAAATTGACAAAAAAAAAAAAATACACTTCTTTAATCTTTATCCTTTTCTTCTTATAAAGTGTAAACAATTTTGTTTTTTATCTTTTGTAAAAATAAAATTATTATTATTATTACATACTAATTTTGTTAGAACAAAATACAAACAGGGCAATGGATTTGAACCTCAAATCTAGATCAGTTGAAAACTTGAAAACATACTAATACAAATGAAAGGTTTATGACAAATAACTTTTTATGATAAAATTTAAATTTAACCAGTTTATTTTTCATTTAGTTTAATTAGTAAATGTTGGCCATGATGTTATAAAGTAATTAAAATTCAAACACTCATTAAAACTTATAGTTGACCAAACTTTTCAAACATTTTCTTATAATATCCACAAAGTCTAGCCCTACGAAAAATCCAAAAGAAGAACCTCCACCTCCAATTATGGCACCGAAAATAAAAGTAAATAATCACTTATATATATATATACAAAACCCTTTTGGGAAATGAAATAAACAACAAAACAAAACCTTAGAAGAAAAAAAAAAGCATATCCTTTTCCTCCTCTCCCTAATCCATGAAGCATTCAAAATCAACCATAATTTTCTGCCTCTTTCTTCTCTTCCCATCCTTAGCCTTTAGTGAAGATATCATAACAGACAGTGCATTTCTGAATCATATTTGTACAAGTTTTGACAATTACACAGCCAATTCCACTTATGCTTCCAATTTGAACCAAGCCTTTTACCAGTTGACCTCAAATGCCCCTCCTTCTGGCTTTGCCCTAGTTTCCATTGGCAAAGGTTTACAAACCCAAGTCAATGGCGTAGCCCTTTGCCGTGGCGATGTGTCGGTTGCTGATTGTAGGAACTGTGTTGCCACGGGAAGTCAAGAGATACAAGTTCGTTGCCCGTTGAGTAAAGGAGCTATCATATGGTATGATTATTGCCTATTGAAATACTCCAACACTCAATTCTTTGGGAAGATTGATAACAGGAACAAATTCTCTTTGATAAACGTGCAAAGTGTGGATGATAATGTAACGACGGTGTTTAACGAAGAAGTGAAGAGTTTGTTGATGGATTTGGCTAAAAAAGTTGAATTGCCCAATAATGTACCAAAGTTTTATGTGATTGGGGAAAGGGAAATTGAGGTACTTAAGAAGAAATTATATGGGTTGGTTCAATGTTCAAGAGACTTGTCGGGTGCGGCTTGCAAGAAGTGTCTTAGTGATGCTATTGGGGAACTTTCGAGTTGCTGTGATGCTAGAATTGGTGGAAGAGTTGTTGGGGCTAGTTGTAATTTTAGATATGAAATTTATCCCATTGTTGATGCCCAAAGGTAAAAGAAAGAAAGAAAACTTCGGTTTACATATGGCGTTGCAATATCAAGTTCATTTTAGTTGTTGTGTACTTTTCTTTTAAGAGTTCATTTTCGTTTCTTTGTGTATAGTTTATGTACGAATAAATTAATTAATCAAATGATGGTTCAAGTTTGATTATTATACAAAAGTGAGTTCATAAAGTAGTGTTCTTTTTTGTACTCTCTCATCCATTTAATGATGTAAAATTGTTAAAGTCACTTTGTATACATTTTTTTTTTGTTAGTTTAGGAGTTTCCGTCGAATGAATACCTAAAAATTCAGAAAAAAATGTCAAAGTGACTTGATTTTTTGGAAAAATGTCAAATGACCATTTGCTGACCTCAAATTCGAGTGAAAGTACCAAATACTCTCACGCACACATGGAAAAGCAGTCTCACTTTCGCTTATCTCACTCAAAATCGTTGTCGCTCTTGTTCAAACTAAGTGTCACTCTCGCTCAAGTTTCGCTAGTCTCACCCATCTTATGGTCTCGCTCTCTCAAAATCACTCATGAACTCAATCTTTTGCAACCTCTCTCTCACTATCTTCCACTCCTCCTCTTACACATTCTCTTGCTCTTCCGCTCTCTTGCTTTCTCTCACTCCCTCTCTCTCAATCAATATCACCCTTCACCAGTGTTATGACATTGAAGTTGCTTGTGTGGACTCGTGGTGTTGAAGAAGCAGACACGGTGGAAGAAAAAACAGAGGGAGAAAGACGTGTGAGGGAGAAAATAAGGAAAAAGAAAAGCAATACTTAACTTCACGCAATCATGAGATTTTTTTTTTTTTTTTTAAATGAGGTCATTTGCCATTTTACCTTTTAAAATGAGTCATCCATACAATCATTTCTTATTTTAAAAAAAAAACTTATTTTAGTACAACAGTGTCAAAATACAAGAAATTTTTCTTCATTTCTAAAAGAAAAGATCATGTCATTATCACTAAGCTAAACTCATTTTGACTTTGGATAAATCTAATTAACTAAAATATTCTAGAATGAACATCGATGAACCATTAGACATTATATATAGAGTAGAGAGAGGACAATGAAATGTATATATTTTTTTAAAACATGAAGTGGTAGCAATAGAAGAAGCCATTTCTAAACATACTTCAAATGAATGAGACATTGAACATCATTTAAAGGTCAACTTTGAATGCATTCAAATTGTTTTATAGATCAAAATTATTCTAACACTAAGGTGGGTCAATATGTTTTCAACTAGTTTTTCATCATTGCTGCACGAGGTAAGACAGTATATTCACAAATTTATTCTACAAATTAACTTTTAAAGTTGTAATCTATTTGATATCATAACTTTATCAAAAAGTGTCTAATAGGTCCTTTCAAAACTTTGATTAGCTTATATATCTATCTCTATGAATTTGAATTTTATGTCTAATATATAAACTTATGCTAAATTTACTTTTTTTTAAAGAAAAAGAATCAGTACATCTAAATAATTTGAAATTTATAATTTTGAAAACAAATGAAGAGAAATGAAATAGACAAAAAAAGCTTAATTTAGTAACTAAATTTGTTATTTAATGTAGAATGTATTTAAATTTGTATGTAGTTAATCAGGGCATACATTTTTTAGAGCCAATTAAACAAACAGAAACAAACTAAAAAAGAGGAGGGAAGAAGGAAGCTGTGACAACGAACGCTTCACGTGGATGAAGGGGAGAGACCCCAACCCAGCCTCCATGGATTTAATCTTCTCAGTGAAAAAAGACACCTCAGAAAGATCAGTGAACTTACCATTAATCAAATGAATAACTTCAAGACCAGACTATGATATCAATGGTGGTATTAGTCATTATTATTGGATATGACATATACTATCCAATCCTTCACTAATTGCTATATAGTTTGAAGAAATACTTTTGACTTTAATGGTTAATAAGTGCTATCTATAGTGTAGTGAACATAATTAAACATCAAACAATTTCTTTTTGTCGTCGAAAAAGATAGTGGGCAGTGATATTTTCTTTCAATTCTCTTCTAGAATAATGTTGACTCCACATTCTATCAAGCCTTGTTGGAGTCAGCAGTCAGCACAACCATGGTCCATGGCTATGATATTATATTTTGAAGTGGAAAAAAGATTTGAATAAAGCTAAATTTTGGTTTTTGTCATAGTTGTGATATTTGAACAAAGAGTTGAGGTAGGAAAAGTCACACAAGAGAGTGACGTATATGTGTGGTTAGAATCTTCCATATTCATTGTAAAAAAATTGTTGTATATATAGCAATTAAGTTCAAAGTATTGCATATATTATAGATTAAGGTCTCGAAATCTATCGTGATAAACAATATATCACTAATAGAAGTTTAGTGATGATAGATCATATCACTAGTAAAAGGCTATCAACGATAAGATCTACTACCGATAGATTTTGATTCATTTGTAATTCTGTAAAAATATCATCTAATGTTACTAACAAAATAAAATTGATCAATCAATTGACCCAACACTAACCCACACAGTTAGCTAGATAAAAAAAAACAATGTAAACTTAAAACATAATTAAAGAGTTGTGAACTCTAATAGTTTCTCTATATAAAAGGTTGATAAGTCATATAGTTGATACTTTTGACGGTGGGACTCAACTTCCCTAAACCAACTTTCAAACTCGTTAAGCCAAACACACTTTTAATATATTAATGTCTCTAATAATTAATTAGGCGAGATGATTTTAATCTTTTTTAACAATAGAAACTAACTTCTAGTATTTGTATCCAGATTGTATATGTAGCATACATATTTATAATTTAACATTTGCAATAGTATCTATCCAAGAACAAAAGTCATCTAACTAGGCCCAAAGAGACCATATAATAAGAGTGTATGAATAATCCTTCACTACCTTCTTCCATTTGGAATGAGATTAACCAATTTTCTTAAATATCTAAAAAAATCAATATTTATCATAGAGAGAAAAATAGAAGAGTATATATCTTTTGATACTTTGAATAACCAAACCCAAACCTACCAAAATCTATCCTCATTAGTTACTATTCCTTCTTTCAAACCCATGAAGCTATCAAAATCCACCATCTGCATTACTCTTCAATGTTTTTTTCTCATTTCTCCTTTAGCCTTTGGTGATGATATTATCACTGATAGTTCATTTCTCTTCCATATATGTTCAAGTTTTGACAATTACACATCCAATAGCCCCTATGCTTCTAACTTGAACCAAGCTTTGGATCAACTGATCTCGGATTCTCCTCCCTCCGGCTTTGGCCTAAGCTCGGTCAGCAAAGAGGATGATTTACAAAACCAAGTCAACGGTTTGGCTCTATGCCGTGGCGACGTCTCGTCTGCAGATTGCAGGAACTGCGTCGTGACAGCAAGTCAAGAGATCCAAGAGAGGTGCCCTAATAGAAAAGGAGCTGCCATATGGTATGATTTTTGTCTCTTGAAATATTCCAACACAAAATTCTTTGGGAAGATTGATAATAGGAATAAATTTTACATGTGGAATTTACAAGAAAGAGATGATGAGCCTGAGGTGTTTAATAAACAAGTGAAGAGACTGTTGATTAGTTTGTCTGAAAAAGTTGAAGGTACAAAGAATTTATATGTGATTGGTGAAGTTGAGATCAGGACAAAGGGTATGGAGAAGTTGTATGGATTGGTTCAATGTAGTAGAGATTTATCAAGTAATGCTTGCAAGAAGTGTCTTCAAATTGCAATCGGTGAACTTCCAAATTGTTGTAATGATAAAATTGGTGGAAGAGTTGTTGGTGGGAGTTGTAACTTTAGATATGAACTTTACCCTATTGTTGATGCCCAAAAATAATTAAGTTGGTTTAATTTGTCATCTAAATTTGTAATAATATGTGTACTATGTGTGTGGAAATTAAAAAAGAAAAAGAACTGGTTTATTTCCTAGTTTAAATTATAATTTGATGTTAAAGATAATGATGTAACTTTGATTTGTATGAGTGAAAATAATATATATATTATGAATGTTCGTGAGTTGGGTTGAATTTAAACACTTTTTTATAATCAATTCAATTGTTCGAATAGTATAATTCTTTTATCCAAATAACTCTTATTAAATAATAAACCCAACCCAACCTAATACTTTAATTTATTATTATTATTATTTCAATCCATGAATCTTCCAAGCCTCTGTTTTTTTTTTTTTTTTTTGTCAAATTTATCATGAAATGTGTAGCAAATTCTTAATTTCTTCTTTCCAAATCCTTCTTTTGATGACTCTCAACCCCTCTTTTTCTTTTCTCAATCTAATGATGTATGTAATTTGAGGGTATAAAATATGTTACAAATCCAATTTACTTTTCCAACCAAAAAAATCAATGTTTTGATTATTCTGGAAACAAAAACATATCGATTGGTAGTTTATTCTAAACTTTGAGGTTTGTGTTGTTTATCATGCTAGTAATAGGCTTCGAACTTTCATATTTGTTTCAATAAGTTACTATCAAATTCATAAGCCTTAGAAATTAAATTGTTCCATTAGATAATATGTATTCTTTTTTTTTTTTTTTGGAAAATTTACCTTTTTCACACCTATTTTTAAAAACTTATGGACTAAAAAGCTACATTTTAAAAACTCGAGGACCAAATGAGTCTATTCTTATATAAAATTGGAGACTAAAAAGATCAATTTTTAAAACTCAGAGACCAAACGTACATGTTCATCAAAAACCTATAAACTAAAAATGTAAGTTTTTTTCATTTATATGAATGTGAGAGTCAGCTTACATATACTTTAACTAATCTTATCAGACACGTATCTAATCCCACAATATTTGAATATCAAAAAAATTCAAAAGATATTAAACTCTAGATAAGTTGTCACCCTAGATTGAGCTCCTAAACTTCTTAGGTAATTATCATAAATTTGAAGAAAAAAAAAATCTAACATATAATCTTAAATTTTTAATTATGTGTAGAATAGATCCAATTTTTTTAAAACAAAAATTGTTTACAAACTTAGTTAGTTATTTTAAGTCAAAATAAAATTTGATAACTCACTCATAAAAACCTGTACATTAAAATTTCAAAAAATATCCCTTCATACTATCAATTTCAAAGCTTGAGGGTCCGTCACAAAGTTAATAAAATAAAAGTAAAGTACTAACATCACATGGGTAATTTATAAATCCCTTCAAAAGTTCATATAGAGAGTGATGAAGTGCACTATCCAATTGTACTAAAATTAATTAAATACATAAATGAAAGAACCTCAACCTACCTCTCTAATAATTTCATTTAAAAATATTCGTATACAAATTAAATTTAAATGTAGATTAAATGCACCCATTCAATTTTTTCAAAAAAGAAAAATGAAGAAGAAAAGGTAAAACATCTCATTATATTAACATTCCTTAAAAAATTAATTAGGATATGTATAAAATAAAGTGCACCATCCAACTTTATTAAATTTAGAAAAAGAAAAAAAAAGTAATATAAGTAAATAAAGTGCGCCATATTAATTAAATCCATTAATTGGAAAGGATTAACATAAGTAAAACGAAGTGCATTCTCCATTAATCCAACTTATATGTCCTAAATTATCCTCATCAAGTGGGGCTTATCCACAACTGCAACACATTGCTATGCCTATTTTACAAAATATACAAAATATTATTTTGATCTAACGTGATCTGTCACGGATAGATTTTGATATTTTATTATATTTTTCAGTAAAACAATTTGTCTTTCTTTTATTTATTTTTGATGAAAATATAATTGAAAAATCCTATTGGAGGGAAGTGGTATAACATTGTGAAAGACACTAACAAAATTTAATACATTAGTAGTATATCGATCTTCTAGATATTTTTCAAAACACACTCATGTGGTTAGGAAAAGTATGCCCAATTGAATTGTTTAATGTAAGTAGAGATTGCATTCAATGTATTAAACTCTTTTTCTAGTGGAGATCAAAATCTACAATTTCTTACGTAAATATAAAAATAATTAGAAACATATGAGTTATGAGCTAGCTCCGTATAAAAGATATAGAATGCATATAAAAAGTCAAGTCCACGAAGTCTCCACTAGGAGAAGAGCTTCTTGCCAAGTGGAATGTTGCCTAGAAAATACATAGAGCCTTAACTAAGTTCGCCACATATCCATGCATATCAACAATCACTTGTTCCTCTATTCCTAAAGATCCCACAGAAAAATGCACAGCCCCACTAACTACAAATAGTAACCTTTTACTTTGATAAAGGTGGATAGAGGAAGCTATCCAATCATTAAACGGACATCCCTTTGGTGAGCTAACACAAAATCAAACTCCTTAAAGAAAAAATTCACACATAACTCTCAAACTAACACGTTCAGAGAATCAAAGGATGAATTGAGACTCTTATCACCTGACAAAGAATAGAACAAGAATATTATAGCCCACCCAACATAAAGGAAACCTTTCTCAAAAGTCTATCCATCATGTTCGCACGACCAAATAAGACTTGCCAAGAACAAAACTTGACTCCCTTAATCATGGACAAAAATATTAAATACTGACTAGCAAATAAGAAAAAGGTCTAATAGAATCCTAGAGAAAAATTCTTACAAGAGTAACCCTCTTAAGGATTATGACTCCAAACACTATCTCTCAAGTCTAAAATTAAAACCCTCAACCTGAAAAGAAAAGATATCACCTTCACCTTCATTGTTTCCTTGTTTAGTTACGTTTTCATAAAAAGAATTCTACAGATGTAAAACTCTATACCCAATCAATATCAATATCCAACCATGTTTATTCTAAGACTGGTTTTTATTTGTCACAAAACCGTACAAATTTATTATTAAAAAAAAAACATCTAAAATCACTTTAAAGTTACATATGAGGTACACTCTTACATTAAATAAGAATACGAACAAAATTTAAATCTTATCTTACATCAATCAAATATGAACAGGCATTTTAGTCTTAAGTATATCCTATGACAACTCCCCTTCTATATAAATTAGATACTCTAACAAGAAATGAATATCAACTCTCAAAATAAAATAATCTTTCATTTCAGACCATGAGACAATCGAAACCATTTCTTCCAATTCTCCTCTTGATCTTTCTCTCAGCCTTAGGCAATATCATAACCACAGTCAATGCCTCGTATCTCTACCATACATGTTCAAGCTCAGACAACTACACAATGAACAGCCTCTATGCTTCCAACTTAAAACAAGCCCTCGACAGATTGACCAATAGCGCCCCACCGTCTGGCTTCGGTCTCAGCTCCACTGGAGGCAAAGATTTACAAAACCAAGTCAATGGCTTGGCTCTATGTCGGGGCGACATCTCGCCCACTGATTGCAAGACCTGCGTCACCTCGGCAGGACAGGATATCCAACAGCGATGTCCTTACAAGAAAGGGGCAGCCATATGGTATGATTCATGCCTTTTGAAATACTCCAATGCAAAATTCTTTGGGAAGAATCAAAATGGAGGGTTTAGGTTCTATTTAGTGAATCTTCGTGAGGCTGATGATCCGACATCGTTTAAGGAGCAAGTTAAGAACTTACTTAATGGGTTGTCTGAAATGGCTAAAACGTCAAGGAATTTGTATGCCATTGGAGACTTGGAGATTGGGAGCTCCAAGAAGTTGTATGGATTAGTTCAGTGTACAAGAGATCTTTGGACTGCAGATTGCAAGAAATGTCTTGACGATGCTATTGCTGAGCTTCAGTATTGCTGTGCAAATGGAGCTAAAGTTGGTGGAAGAGTGGTTGGTGGGAGTTGTAACTTTAGATATGAAACTTACCCCTTCTTTACTGCCTAAAAAATCAAGAACTTGGTTGTAGTTTGAGTACTATGATTTCTGTCTTGAGTTAATAATTTCATCATGAATGTTCATGAAACAGTATTTACAAAAATATATAAAAATCTATTAACTTGTCGATCTAAAAGCTTAAGCCGATAAGTTACGGTAAATTAATTACATAAATACTTCATCACTCTACTCACGTTGTGGATGAAAAATGAATATTAGAGAGAAAATGACAGGAGTTCAAACATGAATCTCCCTAGGCTGATATGACATTTCTACAATACCTTGCTTGTAATATGTATTTTGGAAGAAAAAAAATACCAGATAGGACATATTGTAGAATAAATAAATTATAAGTAAGATGATAAATTTGAGAGAGCATGACAGGATATATGAGTTTACTTGATGTAGAATATATGTTTAGTTATCTACTATCATGGTAGGTTCTAATAAACGGTGTAGAGAAGTATTCTAGATACTTGCTACTTCAAACATAATAAGACCCGTTTAGATTCACCATTTTTAGTATTTATAGACATTTTTTTACACTTGTAAACTCTTATTTAAACAGAAGGAAAAGAAAATAGACATTCACAACTTCATTAGGAATAATCATAGTGGGCTTCAGTCCATAGAAAGTGGGCCTTAACTTAAAGGCTTAGTCACAAAGGGTCCAAAATCAATTAGAACGGGTAGGACTTTTAGTACAGCAATATTGAGCTAAATCTAAGTTTTTGTGAATTTTGTTATATCTAATAATCTATTACCTACCAATTCTTTTGCTATTTTTAAGCCTTGTAGCTGTCTCTTTTAGATTTACTCTCCGATTCCCACATGACTATCCTCAAATTCAACCGTCAAAAACTAATCAAAACAGTCGCCGACGTCGGCTGCAGAAGCCAGCCAGATGCAGGTGAACAGTTACTGATCCTCGTGCATGACATGAATTGTAACACCGCAGCAGTTTAGAAATTCTAAACCTTAATTTAATAAATTAACAGTTGGCAAAACACCACGCCACATACCCTCCAAATTTAACTCTTGTCCTTTTGTTCGTAGGGCATATACCCTATAATCTATAAACCTTCAAAACTTCTTTGTTGTGGCCACTCTATTATCACGTGGTTAAGACAAACTTTTGAAGTTTGGACTTAATTTTATGGCCGCAGAAATTAATAACAAAGTTGAGGAGGCCTCAACCGAATCAGTGGCTTTTATCCATAGGTTTCAATCCGACGCACGATACCATCATAATTAAAAGCTTGTGGCTTGAAGACAAGTGAGGTTGTTGCTGCGAAAAAATCTGCAAAATTGAACATGGGACTCTGCTAAAATCTGTACTCTGTCTGTGTATAGAAGCTAAAAATAAAGCTTCGTTTTCCTCGGAGACACCACTGAAAATGGTTCAGTTCTCAGACATTTCAGAGAGACCACCCCTTGCTTTCACTCCCCCACAAATCAGATTTCCAACTGTATCACCAAATTAACGATTATGTCTACTTAAAAATACTATTTCTAACCACTAAAATCATTTCAAACAGATTCTAAAATATCCATCTATCTTAATCCAATCTTTAGGAAAAGGTCATATGGGACACACCCATGTAATGGTTTTGCCTTTGCGATATGATATTCTAAAAGAAACTTTCAACAATAGTACAAACAAGACACTGATACACAACAATTCTAGTTTTGTTCTGAGTTTAATAATAAGTGGGGATCTGAAGCACTGGCTCAGTTGATCATGATAACAATGCATCATGTTCCAAGCGATTTATTGTAAACCAGTATTGTAGAAACTGGTGATAATTACAGATCGACTTCAAAACCAAAGTAAATGATCGACACACTTCCGACATTTTAGGTTTCTTAAGCTGAGAATCTGATGGAAAAATTAGAGAAATTCAGTCAAATAAATTACAGCGATCTATGTCATTGGGAGAAGTGTAGACACTGTAGACGACAATGGTCAAAGATGAACTGTGAAATTGATACACTAAAAAAAGAAAAGGAAAAAAAGAGAATCGCTGTTGATTCCTCTGCTTTTGTGCTAAATTTCAGTAAAATGGAACTGAAAATCCATCAAAAAGCAGCAAACACCTGAAAATAGGATCGACACGTCGAATCTAACACAACTCACATTTCACCCTCATAATCTACAAACCCATCTAAGAATTCAAGACAGATTTTTTTTTTCTTTTCTGAAAGATACACATGAGCTAAATCAATTAAAAAATGGATCTCAGAACTTCTTGTTGGTCTTACGAATCGAGGACTGCAGCTTAGCATGCATTGGTCCCGGACTCACCAGTGTCATACTGGGCGGAGTTAACGGCGAAACAGCTTGAGTTTCTGGAGGAGATGGAGATTGAGATGCCGGCGGCGGCGGCGGCGGCGGTAAGGGATTTTGGATGGTATCAGGTGGAGGTGGGGAAATCGGAATAGTGTCAGACGGAGGTGGAGAAGTTGGAATAACGTCAGGCGGAGGTGGGGAAACCGGAGTGGCGTCAGGTGGAGGTGGGGAAGCCGGAGTAGCGTCAGACGGAGGCGGAAAAGCAGGAATCGAATTTTGGGGTGGTGGGTTTGGATTAGAATACGATGGGTTGGGTGGGTTCTGCGGCTGATTGGAGGCGGAGATGGGGGAGGCGCCGGGAGTGGCGGAATTGGGGTTGGAAAAGACGGGCGGAGGTGAAAAACAGGAGTTGCCGGAGCACTTGTGGGATTTTTGGAAGCCGTGGCGCATAAATCCGAAGCCAAGAACTAGACCAAGAACCACCAAAACAGTTACAATGAAGATGAAGATCTTAGTTGCTTTACCCACGTAACACATTTTCTATTTCCAGACTTCCAAATTTCAGATTCCAAAAACTACACACAGTTCTTCGCTTCACAAGAAAAAGATTTGGGCTTTGTTTCTCTTTCGTCTTTTTCTCATGGCGGTTGGAGAAGACGAGCAAGATGAGAGAGATAGAGAGTAGGGGACTGGACTGGGCTACTCACTGAGTTGTAACTTGAAATGGGATCGGATCCACGTGAAGACCAATAAAACCGTCACCATTCTTTTACCCTTTTTACTTTTTTTGCTGAGTGAATGACAGGTAAGATTTTCACTTTTACTGTCCTTACATCGATCAAGAGAGTGATAGTGGGTGAACGGAAGGTGGCTAAGGTTAAAAAAAGATTTAACTCTCTCTCTTAACTAGTGATAAAAGCTCTTAAGCATGGTTTTTATGTAACCAAAGTGAACTGAACTGGCTTACATAAATAATAGCTCAAAGATTCAAATCTTCAAATTCCACATGACTGAAAAAGAAAGGGAAAAAATCTAAATTTTTACCTCAAGGGATTGGTGGGCAATGGCGGTCAGCAATACACCATGCCCATGAGTAGAAGTGGGGCACTAATGACATATGGTAAAAGCCTGTAGGGTTGGACTTCGAGAAAAATCCGTTCACTTTTGAGGTTGAAAAATAAAAATGAATAAGGGATTTTGTTTGTTATCACATACCTGTTGAATCGACATCAAGAATCGAGCCAACGAAGCATGTCTGCCAAGTCATACTTCTTTTGAGATAGGGGTTAACCAACTGTGGCTCTGAGAAATAGCTGATCTATGCATCACATTTCCTCTCTTTAAAAGAAGCCTACAGATTGAATGTTAGTAAATAATGTTGAAAACTAAACCATCATAATTTTAATTTGTCAATATTCTGAATTCTTCCAAACTGTCACTATTCAGGAAGAATACAACCAATAAAGCATCAAATGACACATCTTCCTCATCTTTTACCAATCATGGACTTGGACATGAAGAAACTACAAGACATCTTCTTTCTTGAATTAGAGAAGAACGTGTATGGATTGTGTTTCACTAGCTCATTCGTTATCCTTACCTTATGTGTGAATTCATGTTCGCTCACTTCCTATCTGCTCTAATGCTCATAAACAATAGAAGGAAATGGCTTCAGACACAATCATGGCAAGTTTTGTGTGCCAAGTGCATAGTGGAATAATCAAGAGAATAGCACATGTTCAAGGTGAAGTTAAATGTAAATTGCAAGTAAAGAATCTAAAACCCAACTGGTCTCTCCCATGTTGGTCTATAGCACCAAGGATCAATCTTCGGACTCCAGCATATGAGACGACTACGATTGAACCAGAGGTAACTATGTTCAGGGATGTACATCTTTCTTCTATCAGATATCCTGAACCAGTGGCATAGATGGCCTTTCAAAAGCTTGAAGAGGCCATCAACCTTGATTTAATCTTTACGTAGTATGCAGAAATATCGAGGATCAACAAATGCCTTGTTTTTTTTTTGGGGAAAGCCTATATTCTTTCTCATCAACGTGATACTTTATTTATATGTTCTAGTTTGGGACTCATGTCATTTAATTGCTTTATGCACTTTTATCCACTTTGCAGTCTTCCATGAAACTTTTCTTTCATGAAGGTATCAACAAGCAGCAGTCCTGACTACGATAAAAAGTTGATACAAAACTATGTGCCAGTTTATGTGATGCTCCCAGTAAGTTGCATACAGAATCTTGTATACTCGCGTTCATCAGAGTCAAACAAGTTCAGTTTATCATTCTTCTTATTTTTTTAACACCAGTTGGGAGTTGTTACAACTGATAATGAACTGGAAGATAGAGATGGGATAAAGAAACAACTCAAACAACTACAAGCAGCAGACGTGGATGGGGTAATGATTGATGTTTGGTGGGGTATTGTAGAATCCAAAGGGCCAAATCAGTATGATTGGACTGCATATAGGAGCTTATTTAAGATAATTCAAGAATGTGGCTTGAAACTTCAAGCTATTATGTCATTCCACCAATGTGGAGGGAATGTGGGAGATTCTGTTAATATTCCACTCCCCAGTTGGATTCTCAAAATTGGAGAATTAAATCCTGATATCTTCTACACAAACCGATCAGGGACCAGGAACAAGGAGTACCTCACTCTTGGAGTTGATAACCAACCTCTCTTTCATGGGCGAACTGCTGTAGAGGTCAGCTCAGCTCCTTGAAACAGCCTGACAGATAAACGAATTCAAACAAATAATCAGTCGCCAAAAATTTCAAATCAGTCACAGTAAATCAATTACTCCTCACACTGAAATGTTTCCATTGATGGGTACCCTTTGATCCCTGATGTAAATGTTCAGAAGAAAATTCTGAAAATGGAAGAACATTAAAATTAGATTACAAATGTTGATCCTTTATATTGCACCTCATTCCTTATAATAATTTCAAATTACGGAACTACACAGTTATACAGGGATTACATGAAGAGTTTCAGAGAAAATATGATGGATTTTTTAGACAATGGTCTTATAATAGACATTGAAGTGGGACTCGGCCCCGCCGGGGAGTTGAGGTATCCTTCATATGTACAAAATCAGGGATGGGAATTTCCTGGTATTGGAGAATTCCAGGTAAGGCAAGTTTTAGAACATTTTAAAGGACACCCTGTTCTGGTTTTAACTTCTTTTTTCAAATATTACAGTGCTATGACAAATATCTCAAAATGGAATTCAAAGGGGCTGCAGTAACAGCGGGACACCCTGAATGGAAGCTTCCAGATAATGCTGGAACATACAATGACGCCCCTGAATCTACAGAGTTCTTCAGATCAAATGGCACTTATCAATCCGACGAAGGAAGGTTTTTCTTGACATGGTATTCCAACAAGTTATTGAACCATGGTGATCAGATCCTTGAAGAAGCAAACCAAGTTTTCCTTGGTTGTAAACTTAAATTAGCAGCCAAAGTATGTTCCCAAGAAAATATATTTCTACATCTTTATAATTATAGAAACATCTAAAAGCATAAGTTATCGTCTTTCTTCTGAAATCATGTCAAAAAAGTTATGGTACTTCCTCATAAAAACAGGTAGCAGGGATCCACTGGTGGTATCAAACAGAAAACCATGCAGCTGAGCTTACATCAGGTTACTATAATTTGAAAACTAGAGATGGATACCGACCTATAGCACGGATGCTATCAAGGCACCATGCAATTTTGAATTTTACATGTCTAGAGATGAGAAATTATGAGCATATTTCAAAAGCAAAAAGTGGACCTGAGGAACTAGTTCAGCAGGTAAAGTAGAATCAAATTCATTCAGTATGTGTTATTAGGCAGATTAAATTCACGAATTCTAGGAATGATTGAATTTGTGACCAAGTATTAATCATCACAAACAGGTTTTAAGTGGGGGCTGGAGAGAAGGCATTCCAGTAGCAGGAGAGAATGCACTACCAAGGTATGACAATGCAGCTTACAATCAAATTCTTTTGAATGCTAGACCAGACGGAATCAACAAAGAGGGTCAACCAAAGCATAAGATGTTTGGAGTAACATACCTTCGACTTTGTAACAAACTCCTGCAGAAAAGAAATTTCAATATATTCAAGAGCTTTGTAATGAAGATGCATGCTGATCAGGTAATGAATTACATTATTTACGAAAAGCGAGAATTGAATAAAGGTTAATCAAATTCCTCCTTTCTGCCTTTGCACTCAGTTGGCTTGTTTTTTGTGTTCTGTAGGGATACTGCCCCAGTCCAGAGGACTATAGCTGCTATGTTGTCCCACTCAATCAGTCAAAAGAAAAAATTTCAATAGAAGCACTTTTAGAAGCAACTGAACCATTGGAGCCATTCTCATGGGATAAGGAAACTGACACTCCAATTGGTGGTCCTTTTGTAGATTTCTTTAATAGAATACTATACATATTTAAGTGAAATAAGAGATACACCAAACGTTACTATAGAATCCATGTTTAAGAAACAATGTTCCTGAGTTCCTCCTGCTATTGTATAAAATCGATATGAAATGAAGTTAAATAATTACCAAAAATTACCACAGGAACAAATGCATCTCTATAAAATGGTGAAACCTATGGTTATCAAGAATGATAATTAGAATCAGAATGCTAACTATATAAAGATTGCAACAACGTTCGTATATAAGAAATATCATATCTCTTCTTATTGAATAAATTTGATATGAAACAAAGTTATGCAGTAATAATTACCAAAAATCACCACAAGAACAAATTCCACCTTTAAAATGGTGAAACCTATGTTTATCACGCTATTTCTCGATCCATGAGTTTTGACATTAATTTTGTTACCGTTTGGCAATCTGCACATACTCGAAGATTCTTAGTTATCCTAATTTTGGTCCCTGGAGGGATATTTAGAAGAGCAAAAGCAATTGCCAATCTCTCACTATGATCCCAGAGCATCTTCTCTTTTAGTTCTTCATCAACATCACATAACACTGGTCTAGTATCGGGCTTGTACCCTTCCTCCTTGAGTCCCCAACTTATATCCTTCAGTTTGTCATATATATCTTTTGTCTGTTGGTGTGACTTGTCTCCAACAAAGAACATATGAACCTGGCTATCAAGCTCAATTAAGCTGTAGCCCTCTGGTTTTTTCAATCCACGTTTCCTCATTGTAGCTCTCACCTTTTCCACAGCAGTCCATTGTTTTGTAGCTTCTGAAAATATTTTGAGCTGAAATTTCTGCCAACTCAACATTTCGATGAAGCCTGCAAGTAGAAAGGAATGCGGCCCATATATCAGCAGAAGGTTCCACTTCCATGTGCTTTACCAGTTCGTATGCTTCATTCAGTAGGCCTGCTCTGCTAAAAAGATCCACCAAACATAAGTGATGAGCAAATCTCGGTTTGATATTGTACTTAATGGTCATTCATTGAAGAAAAAATTCCCTCATCAACCAAATCCGAATGGCTACATGCCGATAGAGAACAGAAGCAAGACCCTCATCTGGACTAATGCCATTTGCCGTCATTTCATTGAAAATGGATACAGCCTCTTTTCCCCGCCCATGAATTCCATAAGCTGCAATCATAGCACTCCAAGCAACCATATTCTTCTGAGTCATCTCACAAAATACATGGTGAGAGCAAGATAATTCTCCACATTTAAAGGGCAGTTCAAACACCTTCCTTGCAACATCCACATTCCCAAATTTCAAATACAATGCTACAAGAGAATTGTTCACATAAATATCTGAGTCCCACCCACAAACCTCCACCCGACAATGAATTTCCATTCCCATTTCACAAAGACCCAGGTTACCACACGCCTTTAGTACAAAAGAGAATGTATAATTGTCAGCATTGAATCCAAATCCTAGCATTTTACGATACATAGCAAGGGCCTTATAAGCATTAGTACCATCAGAAGCATAACCTCTAATCATAAAATTCCACAGGAAAGAATTTTTCAAAGCAACCCCATTGAATATCACTTGGGCTTGTGCGTTGCGACCTCAAGAGACATAAAATGCAGCAAGCTTGGAGCTGAGATAGGTATTGTTTTGAAGATTCCCACATGTGAGCATAGGGGCATGCAGTTTCCGGCCTTTTGTGAATAATTGTGTTGGTGAGTGATTGCAAAATGGCTTCACATTGAAGAGAAGTTAAGTGGGAGTGTCAGAGGGGAGTTGGGGTTGGTTATAATGGTTGTACGAAGAGATTTCTTGCAAATGTTTGTTTTATGAAGTATGAATGGTCTAGGAGTAGCTTTGGCAATGGCAATCATGGAAAGAACCTTTTACATTATGAACTATGAATTGATTATTGTATTTACCAAGTGATTTTAAATTTAAAAAGTCTCTTTGACATGTGTGTCTTTTTGTACGTAACTATTAACCAATAAGCTTTATGTTCACAATGTTTAAGTATGTTGTCGTAAGAATCACTTGCACAGTAAGTTGACTAGTAGAGAAGAAAGGCATCAAGGTGACATTTCGACGTTTAAGTCTTTGTGAGTAATCGAATAATAATAAGTTGAGCTCGAAATATCGTGTATCATTTGCATTTAGAGTGGAGTTTGCCTTGGTGATGACAATTGTATGCCTAGTTGACATGTTAGAGAGATAGATGTTAGGTATGTTGGCTAAGTATTCTTCTTTTGGGTACTTGGCTCGACAAACCATCGGGTCGAGGTGTTTTTTTTTTTCATCTTTCCAAATATGGTCAAATAAGCTTTTTTAAAATTTTACATATTTACATGTTAATGTCATAACTAAAATTTTTCCTCTTTTCTCTTGCATTTTTTTTTCCTACTTTTTATATAACAAACGTGTAAGTAAGTATTTTTTTTAGAAAATTTTATTAAAAATTTACCATTATAAGTTATTAAAGTTGTATATTATGATAGTTATATAGGGATAAAAGGAAAATTGTTGAAAATATAATATTTGACAAAATAGAGAAATCAAATATAATGAAATTTTGTCTTTTAGTGGTTTTGTTCTATTGAGAGGTAAAGAGTTTGTCTAACTTTTCTATTTTTGAAAAAAAATTGAGGATAAATATGGAAAAATTGACAAAAAAAAATTATCTGATAACAATTTTTAAAATAGTTATTAAGAAAATTGCAAAAGTGATAGGTTTGATAGATTCTTTATAATTTATCAATTATATACCAATATTTACTACATAATTTATCAGTCATACAGTCTTATCATTTTGCTCGATATGGATAAGGTAGCGATTTTTTGAAAAATGGTGTATTTTTTGAAAAATGGTGTATTTTTTGAAATTGGTCCTAAAATGAAATTATAACCAAATTAAAATTGAAGTGTCAGATTTGAGCCGATATTTCTTCTATTTTTTGAATGAAAATTAAAATAAGATATCATATTTGTTTTGATTTAGTTGGATTCCAAATATATATATATATTTAATAAATTTTTAATATATTGGTTAGTTGTATGTTTTAAATAATCAAAATTTTAACACTCTGTTTTGTCATTCCTACAAAATGGAGATGATACAGGGTATCGATCCCTGTACTTCTCGCATGCTTAGCGAGCACTCTACCATCTGAGCTACAACCCCGTTTGTATCATTGGAAACTTATATTTTAATCTTAGTTTTAATTCAAATTACAAAATTTCGTATAATAGTTTTAAAATGAAAAAAAAAATATGGAGATGCGGGGTATCGATCCCCGTACCTCTCGCATGCTAAGCGAGCGCTCTACCATCTGAGCTACATCCCCGCCGTGGATACGGAATACTAATTTACATAGATTAATATATGCAAAGATTTACGTTACATTTTTGGCTGCCACGTATTCTTTTCCTTTTAGGAATTAAAGACGTCCAGCCAATAAGAAGCGACCACGTCAGAATACTCTCCAATGGGTCAAAAACCCTACTCCAATACTATAAATTAAAATTCTCTCGCTGGCTCTTCCCAAAAACCAAACCTACCTTTTCCTTTTTCCTTTCTTCAATTCGATTCCTATGGCACCGAAGCGGCTCGTCGAAGATCTACCGTCCGCTCATGCCTTTTCAGACGCAGAAGAAGAATCCGATTACGAGACTCGTGAAGATCCAGAAATCGATAATCTAATGAACAACTCTGAGGATGAAAACGAACAACACAACAAGGAAGAAGAAGAAGAAGATGATGATGATGAAGAAGAACAAGAACAAGAAGAAGAACATGAGCATGAACAAGAAATCCGTTCTCCTATCATCTCCAAACATGAAAATTCTCTCGAAAAGGATTCTGGGTTTGTCTCAGATTCCGATTCTGAGAAAACCCAATCATCCCCAAGTGCTTCTGCTTTCACCATCAAACCTATTCTTCGAAAATTGGCTATTGATTCTTCTAAACCTAAGAAGAGTTCTCACAAATCGAGCATAGATTGTGCTACTACTGCGAATCCTGTTTGTTCAGGTTCGAAGCGTCCTATTGAGAATCACTTTCAAGGGAATGATCCGAATAAGAAGATCAAGAGAATAATGAATGGCGAAGATATTGAAGAAGTGAAAAAGGTCTCTGGCTCTGGCATTAACAGGCTTTGGAGTGAAGATGATGAGATTTCCATATTACAGGGCATGATTGATTTTCAATTAGCAAAAGGGTCTGACCCTTATACTGATATGAACCAATTTCTTGATTTCATAAAGGAAAATCTAAGTGTTGATGTGTCAAAGAATCAACTGATTGATAAAGTGAGGAGGTTGAAGAAGAAGTATAAGAACAACTCAGAGAAAGGTAGGAATGGGGATGATCCTGTATTTTTGAAACAACATGAGCACAAGTCCTTTGTACTTTCGAAAAAAATATGGGGCAATGAAGCAAAGAAGAAGCCAAGGAAACAGAGTGTGAAAGCTAGCAATTCAGTGTCTATAAGCTCGCCAAGAGTGGATGTGGAAGCAAGGAAGCTTAAAGAGATTATTAACAATAATAATGTTGAGAGTAAGATTTTACCAGAGGAGTTTCTATCTGAATATCCATGGCTGAAAGCTTCTTTCCTGATGGAGAATGATAAGTTTCGTTCAGAAGTGGTACTGCGCTTTGTTAGAGAAAGAATGCCATTAATTGGGAGTGAAAAAGCAAAGGAATTGGATGATAAATGGAGGAAATTAGGAGAAAGTGAAATGGAATTGTATATGAAGAAGGTTGATTTAGTTAGGGAACAATGTAAACTAATAATGGATTCAATGGGGAAGGCAAAGAGATCTACATAAGCTAACTAATCAAGGTAACTTCTAGTTTCATGAGGAAGTCTTTTTCTTTTCTTTTCTTTTTTTTTTTTCTTTTCCTTTTTGGGTCTGGAATTCTTTTAACTATGAACATTTTGGAGTGTATTTGTCCACAATATGCAAAGAAACTTGTACACTCTTAAAGGGGGGTTAGCTAGAAATGGTTCCTTCTGTATTTTTCTGAATTATAATATATAATAGATGATATTCCTTTTTAGTGTTCTTACACATAGCTCTTTGTTTCTTCAGCTTTTCTGTCTGGTTTGTTCTGATTCCACATATTTTGGCTCATTGGTAAATGGTAGCATTAGAATGGAAATTTGAAGTATCCAAAGATTATATTCACAATGTATTTTCGGTATATTTTTCATTTATCTAGAATGATTTCTTTATTTAATATACTTTACAAATGGTTTAGTATGTCTCTGCAAAAAGATTTTGCCGATGCATTACAGATAGTTTAAAGAGACTTATGAACTTTGAACTATCAGATCCCATGAATGTTTGTGTAGGATATATTTTGGCTCTGCTTTCTGTTTTCTTTTGTACAATTTTTAATTAACCTCCAACCCCTTTATAGAATCCACCATTAGCATAGAGACCTGATTTGATTTCCAGTTCATAGAAAAATAATGAGTGATGATTACTTTTTCATTATCATTTAATTTACTTTATGGATGGTTGATGGATGAATTAAGGAAGTACTCATGGGACTCTCAAAAGATCGTTACTGTTCAGAATCATGATCAATTCACTCTATGATGGAGGCCTAAAGACAAGTTAAACAAAATATGCAAATTGTTATTTTCCAATATAGATGTTTCCACTTCCATAGCTTCTTCATATCTTTCGTTTCAAAAGTTCATCATAACTATGCATTGAAATATCTAAATTTCAATAAGAACAATGATTCAACAAATTTCAAGTTTCAAATGCTGATTAAGATATGTTTTTCATAATTTATAATATTTGCAAGTTCTTATTTCTTGGGCAACAAAAAACACTGAGTTTGAATGTCACTTTCAACAAAATTCTGGGCACCAAGTACAGTTGGTTCTCACTGCAAGTTTTCAAAACTCACTCAGAATGGAAAAGAAATTAATGGTAGGCAGAAAACGGAGTGCTCCTGAAAAGGAATTGCATTCATTAATGGAACTTTTGAACCTCATTTGTCTTGATCACTAAAACGTTTAGGTAGCTGTTCTACTGTACTTTCACCAAAAAAAGTATTTCCCAACATTCCAAATTCTGACTACACAAACCAAAAAAGAAGAGAAGAGGAATGGATATTCTAACTCTAAGTCCTAACATATGCTTTGTAATAACCTAAAATCTAAACACATAAAGAGATATAAACTTGAAATACCGGAGCGCCGCCTTGTAGAACGTCGAACTTGATCGGAAACTAGGGCTTGGTATGGAATGTCGGTAGAACTCTTTTCTCTGCTATCTTCTGGATAAGCCCCAACTGTTCCGCTGAGAAAACGCAACAACTCTGTGAACAAAGCATTGTCTGAGCCACCGGCGAGTTAACTAAAACTTGCAACAGTTGGTTTCGATTCAGCCTCTCCAATCCACCAAACACACCGGTAATGTAATTATTACTCGAATTATAAGAAGAAATAGCGGATTCACAGGGCATGGATTGAAGAGCAAGGAGTTGCGCCTGAAGGAACTTAACGTATTTACACGCTTCTTCAAGCATTGTAGCGATATCCATCTTTTTGTCCCACGGCAGTAGTTTCTGCAAACAACGCGTCTTGTCGCTTAATTTTTGACGACGCTGTCGAGCAAATGTGCTGCGAGGGATTTGAACAGTAGGAGACGCAGTAGCAGAAGTAGTTATTAAATCCGACGAAGTTTTGTACTGGTACGGCACAAAAAAGCTCTGGAAACCCTCACAACCTCGCACCATTGGCTCCACCATTTGCAACGGATTCGACATAGAATCGACTCGAGCACGCTTGTTTAACGACGACGAACATTGCTCTAACGAACGGAGATCCGGCAAGTGAGGAAACGACGTCGAATCATGAAGAACAAACGCGGGTTCTTTAGTCTCCGTAGCTTCATACACATCCATCGGCTCGGATTTAGGCAACTTGAAGAAAGGACCGTCGGAAGAGTCGGTGCATTCAGCGGCGAAGTTAGTGCTTGGTTGAGGATAGAACGACGTAGTAGGGTCGGGGAAAGTAAGAGCATCCGCAATGTAGCCTCCTCCGAACTGAGAGTGGTTACCAGCAGCGAGAAATGACTGAAAACTGACGTCGGAAAACATGGCGTTGAAGCAAGCATCATCATCCCAAACAGAGGAGGAAGCATCGTCGCCGGGAGAACTCTCCATCAGCAGAGACAAAAGGAGAGAAGAAGAGAACAAGGGATTGTGTATAGTGTGTTGTTGAATGTATATATATATAAGAGAGAAAGAGTGGGCAAAATTGAACGTAATGCGTAATGGTTATTTTGTTGGGTAAAATGGTGGAGGAAGAAGACAAAAAGGAAACAGAGGGAAGAGGGAATGATGATGATGATTGGTGCCGTACAAGGAGGAGGTAACCGACAGGTGTAGGTGGCGGGGGAGGGACTGTACAGCTTCTTCCGGTACGCTTTTTTGTCGGACGATTTATTTGTCCTTTATCTTCCCTCGTTTCAAATAATCGGATCGGGAGACCAAAGAGCAACCAATTTCTTTCCAAATGTTAATAACTTTTTTTATTTAAATTTTAGAAAATATCCATTTTTTAACTTAAACTTTCCAAGTAATATCAATACCTTCTTTTATTTATATATATATGTGTGTGGGTGAGTCTTTTACTTCCTAAAAAATAATACTTATCTTAAGTAGCATTGTACATTCTCAAAATAAACCTATGAAAAAACATATTACTTGTATGTGTTTCAAATCAAATATGCTAAAATAAGTATAATTCAACTGTTTGTATAATCAACTTTAAAGTTAGAGGTTTGATTCTCAATTCTACGTATTAATTCAATACCTTTAAAAAAAATTATATATTTTACCCTACACCTACCATTTTTGTTACTTTTTCCTCCTTTTGAAATGTCATGCAACATATAGAAAAGTTAGAGCTAGCCTTAGATTAATATAGTTTAATAGTTATTACAATTTTGTTACTTCAAATTATAACAAGAACTCCAACCGAAAATATTTCATTTGAAAAGTACTTAAAAGAAAATACTTTTTATATTCATCTAATGAACTAGCATAATCAAAATACCACAAACTAGCATAGTGCTTAGATTATCAAAGGCAGAGATTTAATTTCTCCATCTGATACATTTAATTTAATATCTTTAAAATATATATATATTATAGCTAAATCCTTGTTTAAATTTGTAGATTTTAAATATTAGTCTAACTATCAATTCAGATAAAACACACCATAAATGTATATATAGATTTATAGTGTTGATTAAATTAACATTGAAATAAAAACTCATTAACGAACTAATCTTCGCTTTGATAATGATTTATTATTATTCATTTCGCATTTACATTTAAGTATCTTGTTATAATTTTAGTTTTTTTAAACTATTAAAATCTTAGTCATATTTTAAAATTAATTTTGATTGACGTTGATAAATAAAATAGTGTTCATGAATAATTAGTTTATAAAAACAAGTAATTAAGGACTAAATTCGTTTCCTAATTAAACTTTGATGGATTAGGGCGTGTGCTTAGCACGTGGTGGAATCTTTATGGTTGCAGTGGATCAGCACAAATGTTAGCGAAGCCCCGAAAGATTAATGAAATGACGGATTTGACCTCAAAGCAAGGTTCGCATCGAACCTTTTGGAAGGGCAATGGTGTAGTTTCGCAAGCAGCAACTCTGAGAGACGGATACGGTTGAAAGGGAAACGTTGGAAATGGTTCTGCACGTGCCACGCGTCAAGCAATGGTTGGCAAAGCAAAGGCGTGTATATTTGTATTTATTATTATTATTATTATTATTATTATTATTATTGGAATTTAAAAAGAATTGTAGTTTTAAAGTTTAAACTGAATTCCATATTATGGAATGATATCTACATTTTGCTTAATCTTTCTAAACATGAAGTCAAATGCTGACTCAATCACCCTAATCAAATATTTATACAATGAAAGAATAAATCAAAATTTTGGCCCTTAGAAAGTAATTTTCAAACTTTAATTGATTCAACTAGGTGTTTTTAGAATCTTCATGATTAATTTTTACAACATAGAAATCGATTCGTGAAAGGCAGAAAACAAATTTACTCAACATATTTACATCATAATTTATATAAATTAATAAACGCATTAGTAAGAATTATTTTTGTAAATGATATTTTAAATGTAAAAACAATTAAATGAGTAAAAAAATTAAGAGAGAATTATTACCTTAGAATGCCAAAATTATTTTAGCATGGGATATTTTAGCACTTATTGATATTTAAGCGTGTTAGAATTATTCTTGAACAGTGCTTAAAACTAAGTTAATATGTACATAAACATGTACTTTTTTTTTTATTACTCTTTTATGGTATTATTGATAACTCATCTCTCACAAATATATAAAATTTAAAATTTAACATTTTACTTACGTTAAAGCGCACTAATGTTTTATATAATAAATTTGTCAAGAATGGTAACATTTATTATAACCTTAATGCAATAATTGTTTAATTTTCTCGACACTATGAAAGTGAATATTGCACTTGAGTAGAGAAAAACAAGGAACACAATATGATAACTATCAACGTTTGTCGTATCACATTAAAGCAGCAATAGACATGACAACATAACTTTTCCAAACCGTCAAGTTATAAAATTGCAATGGTGCTTAAAATTGCATTGGTGCTTCTGAAGTAAGGAAAAACTAGATTTCATACGCTTGCAAGGGACGGATCATCAATCATAAAGGGCGAAAAGGTCCTCAACAGAACAGGAGACAATGGAAAAGGTGGAAAACATATAAATAACTCACTCACACTACCTATTTTAATAAAATTAGAAGGAAAAATACATATTAGGGAGTTGCATTTTTTTACACAACGAATACAAGAGAAGAAAAAGGTTAGGTAAAGCTTTCAACTATTTCTTCTGCTTCCATTTTCTCCAATTAGAGGGAATAATAATGATTTGCTGACCAAATATGAATTACAAAATAACAAAAGAAGATATGAGGAATAAGAAAAACACTGTACACAAGAATGGGAAGGAAGAAGCTACGCTAGTAATGATGCCCAGGAATGATGAACTTACCACCTCCAACTATTTAGGGCATTGGTGAACTAAAAATAGAGAAATCATTCCAAAACAATATACAGAGGAGGGATTGGCTAATGTTCCTATCTACTCCTACAAAAGTTTACCGATCCCACATGGCTTGAAATATGGGCGTTCTGTGCTTTAGCCAATGTACCAAATCCTTCTCTAAGGGTGAGTTGTTCAAGACCACATCCAGCATTGGGCTGCCGATCACTTTTGGGGAGTTCTTGAATGACCATATCCGATCCTTGGGCCACGGCCTCTGTGGCTGCTTCTCCTGAAGGAATCAAAATTGTATCAGAATCGTTAAGCATAACTAGTCTGAAACAATAGAAGGTAATAGAGGAGATATTTTGATTCCTGGTTAGAGAGAATTATTAGTTTGTGTATGGTTATATAAGCAAATAGGTAGTAAGTTTTTAAGGGCTTTTGATTATAAATAGTGGAAGAGGGGTTGAGGAATTTGTTTTTATTTAGTGTTTGCAAAAAAAAAAAAAAAAAAAAAGAGAATTAATACCAACCAATGTATTAATTTAAAAACGGAGATAGACTCACCATCCTTGACAGCATAAACTTGACAGTCTTTGGGCCATATACACGCTGCCGAGAAGGCTTCTGAACTCGGGCATAGAAGGAGCTTATCTCTGGCAAAGACAAGCAACCCTTGCTGGCCATAGCCAGGCTACAATCTGGATCGATATTTTGCTGGTTGTGCCAAAAAATTAGTTGCCCTAAGCAATAATTCGGACCATATGTCTTGCAGTACTCTTGAAAACCTGTCCCTAACTTATCCACATACTTGGGACCCAAGTCAAGTGAACTAATGTAAACTGGTGGGGAAGTTACAGCTTTGTATTCCTACAAGTAAAAGGAAACATAGCCTTAATATCGTGCTCAAAAAGGCATAATTGAAACTGAAAGCTGTCGAGATTATATAAGTTGATACCTGTATTCTAAAAAAATTCTTAGTATAAGCATAAATATGAATCAAATCTGCAGCAGCATCATTACGGGATTTGTATGTACAAGGAATGTTACGAACTTCATCTCTCAACCTACACAGAAGAAATGAAATGAATTCAAATAAATATCCAATAGACTGATATTACTTTGGATTTTTAAGCAGGGGTGTACAAAGCTACTCACCACAATAGAGATTGTTGAAGTTCCTTTTGAATGTCATCAGAGCATAATGGATCGTGGGCACGAATCTTCAATTTGAGATCACTTAGCAAGTCTTCTTCAACATGTGGAACCATGCTGAGAAGCAGCTCCTCAACAAGTGATCCCTCTCCATTCCATATATAAGATACAGATTCTTCAGGACTGAGCCTCTTCAACGGAGGTGGGGCATTCTTTGGGTCGCCAAAAATGCATCTCATCACATATCTCACCTTCACACAGCAGTAAAAATATTACTATATAAGATGGATAAATATAAAGTTTCTACATCTTAAAATAAAAGGAAAGGAAAAGGCTGCTTTGTTCTAATTGCAAGGAGAAATATCATTATCTACTCTAGAGCCTTGTTTAACTCCTTGGCATTCACAAAAACCTTCTCTTATACTAACTATCACCACATACAAACGAAAACAAACTTATAAGCAATGCTGCCGACAAACAGGAAGAAAACGTGGAACGTGAAACAACAATATTTCTGATTAAACCAACCCAGTAACATTTACTAGATAAACAAGACAAAAAAAGATGAGAAGAGAGAAGTGAAGGTATTCACCTTGTCGAGAGTAACAGCCAAATTTTGTAGCCTTTGGTTGTAAACACCCTCTGCCTGTCAAGGCCAAAAAAGAAATTATATTTTTGGAAAACAAAACTGATCAATTTAACAAAAAACATATGCACACAAATATTTGTGCTAGATATACATATCCTCCATGAGTGTTCAAGCCATCTTCCACATGCCTTGATTGAACACACAGGATGACCATTTGACCCTACTACATTTGTTGCCTAAGTAGCTTGAATATTAAAGCATATGAATGGCATATTCACTTTACCTGAACTTCGGCATCACTCTTCTCAACATCAAGACAGATATCTGAGAAGTATTTCCTTTTCTCTTCCAAATTGTGAGCCAGAATCTCTTGGGGAAGCTTTGTTCTTTCAAAATTAATGAACCTCACCTGAAACCAAACTCCAAGGTTGAGAAAATCTAAATATCATACACACGTACATGCCATAAGCACCAAGGCACTTACCACACGAGCTGAATAAGCCACCAACCAATCAGGCAAACCCCCGAGTAAACAACTGCCTAATCCAGCCCTACCCAAGTCAAGATAATCGTCTTCTGACACAGAATTTAATTCGCAGGCTTCTAGCATCAGCTGATGACAATCCAGAACTCCATGCCATTCCTCCAGTACCTGGTGGAAAGACAATGTATCCTGGTTAACTAGTACTAGGGCCACACAGAAGAACAAGCCAGTGAACAAGTAGACGGAACAACCACAATAACCAATATATCGGTAAAATGGGGGAGTACGAAAAATAAAAATCTCTTGGTACATGAAAACAAACATAAACTGAAACCAAGGAGCCATGTCTTTTCCAAAAAAAAATTCCCTACCAAATATTACCTTAAGAAAGGCCCCATCACCGGTCAAATTCAAGTAGCTACCTCGGCAAACATGGCTGCCACATAAACAGACTGATGCTTCGTATTCTTCCTTACTCTGATGAAGTAAAAAGTAGTATTAAAGGAAACACCAACCCTAGATAACTTAATCAGAAAAGCATTGCAATAAAACATACCTCCGTAACAGAATTATAATCAAATGTGATTTCCTCACCATACTGTATTTTGCGTAAGGTATAAATTCCAATCTGGTAATGACCATCTACAGCAGTAACTCTGCATTTTGAAAAAATTTGTTGAATTATTTATGATTTGTAAAAACAAATATGGGGTATTATGGTAACTATCACAAAGCAACAATACAAGATCGGACCTTCAGTCTAGGGAAGATAATAGATACATCAAATCTCATACTAATATAGAACAAAATAACAAAAACACATATATGCTACAACTATCACTACAAAAATTTTCTGGAAGTAGACAGAAGTTAAGATGAAAATGCTTATGGTTAGAAGTTAAGATTATTATTACCAGTGGCACTCTTTAGGTACTTAGAAGAAGAATATTTACAAGGGATGGGGCTCTGACTTGAGTTCTACACCTTTTACTCCCCTATCTTCATCGCATTCCTCAGCTTCTAAAGTTTAGATTTTTCCCTAGTCAATCCTCTGAAAGTCCATCTACTGAGTGTTCCATAGAACCATCACTGTGTTCTGGTTCAGTGTAGAGGCTAAAGTCTAAACGAACATGCAAGTCATTCTAAGTTCAACTCTCAATTTCAATTCATGGTCATAATTTTTACCTATTTCTTATGTAAGAAACAAACACTCTCTAAACAGTGGAATATAAATTACCTATTAAAGTGGAAGAACTCCAAAAAAGGAACCCACTAGAATTCTTCCTTAGGTGATGGACGAGAGAATAATGATGGAGATCGGCAGAAGATTAGGTACACAAACATGATGATAACAAAGTTTGTACATGCGAAGTGCTGAATCTTTCTTTGGAAGCTTAGTTTAGTCTTGAAGCTATTCATATGGCGGATTGACTTCAAAATAAGGATACCTCATTTTTATCTTTCACTTTCTTGGTGTGTTATGTGTTCTTCTAGCTCAGAACACCCAGTACACTATTTTGTGCACTACTCATTTGATTTGCCTCTAGACAAGGGTCTTTTTCTGTTGGTCCTTATCAACGCCTAGTAGCATTTATGATATCTTGACCTTCATTTATGAAGGATATCCCTTTCAAGGTGTCAAGAAGGTTTTGTGGCCTACCATCAATAGTGTTTTCCTCTAGTTTCCTTGAGGCTGAAAGGAATGCACAAACTTTCAAGGACTCATTCTCTACCTCTATTAGTTTTATGGACATTTTTTTCCATGATAAGTATTGGAATACCCTTTTTCATATTATAGTCTTTCTTCCTTGATTTCGTATTGGAAAACTGTTTTTGGGTTTTTACCTGCCCTTTCATTCATCTGTTTCAATTTTCAAACGTAAATATGAAAAGCTGAAATGTGCAAATATAATGCTTCGTAGCATAACCCTCTAAACTATGAACTGCTAATGAGAGAGAAAAAGCCTAAGTTTTTAAGAGAACTTACTTTGCTTCACAATTAGGTCGGCATGAATGACAAATGCGGCTTGCATAGTTTGCTTTGTGCATGGCATCAACGACCACTAAATCATAACCATCCCCATCACCCTGCCCGAGAGAGGACATTTAGAAATCAATGAAGTATGTCAAATAAAGAATTAGAAACCATATATAGCAGAACAAACATATAATATAACTATATAAATACAACTGAGTTAAGTAGAAGCACCTTTGGCCTTTCTAGATAGATGTTATAAAATTCGGGAGCTGGGTCCTTGTCATTTTTCTGTAATGACCTAATTCCATCCTGTTTCTCGTACCATTTCCATACAGGATAAACCTAAACAAGAGAAAGATGATAAACATGTAAATACTAGCACATATATGTAAATTTTGTTCTAAAAAAATCAGGCAAGAACAGAAAACTGAGAAAACTGCCCTTCACAGCAGAAAATAGAAGTGCCAAAAATGAGATATTAAGAACACAGGATTACTATCTGGCAACTTAACTAAATCCAACCCCGTTTATACATAAAAACATTAAATATAAATTAAAATGTATATACATTTTAAGTTTGATAGCCTCTAAATCCATTATCTGAAAAGATAACTAGAGAAGAAATAATGTCTCTTTATCATTATCATAAACCCTAAAACAATAAACTCCCAACAACCTTTCAATTTACATTAAATCATATTTGTTATCAAAATAATCTCAATCCAAAATCCTAAGAAATGCAGCCATACCTCTCCCAAAAATTCAACAACAAAATCGTCTTCTCCAAAACCTTCCTGTTTGTTGCATACCACACCCAGCCCCTAATACACAATTAATAGACAAACGAAGAACAAAAAGTGACATCAGAAAAATTGCTAAGTCATGGAAGATGAGAAAAGGTTGAAAAGAGTAAGTCGAAGGATGGTGCTTGCATACCTTCCTATAAGCAACATATTTGTCTTCAGGTCGACTATGAATGGCCTTCAAAATACCTTGGCACAGCCTCATTGTTCGGATATCACATTCTGCTGCAGCAACCTTCTCAATTTCTTCAATAACGGACAGTAAAGGATATTTCATGGGAGTGTTTCCTGTGCCAGTAAAATGTATGGCCTGTTTATTCAAAGTGCGAAGCAGTACATCTTCAATAAACATATGCTTATCCATAAGAGACCAATCCAATTCTTCAGGCACTGAGTCAAGCAAAAGATTGTGTGTATAAGGGTCAATTCCATAAACTTCCTGCTCTAAAACCTCATCCCCAATTTTCTTTCGTGGCTTGTAGTCCTTGACTTCAGGAAGTTCCATATCCAACTCCTCAGCACCATTCTTCTGAGCATTTAATTTCTCAACATAGTCATCTGGTAAAGATACCCTCATTTTGCGTCGAACTTCCTCCTCATCAGCTATGACAACATATTCATCAATCAACTCGTACTTCCTTGTGACAGGAGGAACAAGGCTTGCTTTTGTCATGCGAGCACCCCATTCACGATCATCCATAGTAGAATCAAATGCCTCATCAAGAATAAAGCATTTATCTCCTCTTGTTTCAAGTCGACCTGATGAAAACTCCAAATCACTTTCCGTATCAGAGGCACTGTTCTCACTGCCACTCTTGCCATCTCCAGAAGATCTATCAAACTCATCAGATGTTTCACTCTCAGATCCAATTGGCTTCTTATTCAATCTGGATAAGCGCCTCCTGATTTCTCGATCGGATGCATACTCTCCATGGTCTAAAGCGCCATTGCCAAAGATGGAGCCATTGCTCCTGTTTGTGTATTTCCTTTCGGTACCTACTTTACCAAGCCGCCTTTTGTACTTTGAAGCAGCAGAAGAACCAAGCCTTAAAGAAGAGTCATCTTCCCAAGAGCTCACTTCATCCTTCTCCAAATGTACCTTTGATTTCTTCTCCAAACGGGTGGCAAGTTGAATGAATAGCGTAATGATGTGATTCATATCTCCATCACCCCGGCTCTTCGCTCTGCAAGAGAATGAAGGTATAAATTTGATGGCAGAAATGCCATAATCCAAGACCTTAGACACTGAATGTGAACAACTCAAAGCTCCAGAAACACAAAGAAGAAGGGACTTTATTAAAATGAAAAAACATATTCAAGAAAATAGAAACAGCAAGCATATAGAAATGGTTCCTGGAAAACCTAAATAAAAACCATTCAATAACAATAACAAAGCTAAAAACAAAACAATAATTTTTTTTCCTATTTAGAAATGTAATTTAAGGAATGACCTCTGCCTTTAGAAATAGTAATCATTTCAATCGATAACTTTCAGAAAACGTATTTTAATTTCTTAAACCATGAAAATTAAATAATTAATTGTCTTACTTTTAAAAATCCAGCAATAATAACAACCTGTTATTTTCCAAGTTTAAAATAAATCTTTTCACAAAAGCACACCAAAATAGAACTCAGTTCACCATTTCATCAATTTACAGTTGTACAAAACACGTGCTTTCCTCCTAATCCATGTTAATCTTTCGAGAGGGATTACAATTATTAACAAGAGACTAAAACTAGACCAATGCCATGTAAACTAGTCATAAAATGGAGAAAAGTCAAAAGGTATTCAAATAAAACATACTTAATTGCATCCCTACACATTCGACTGATGTCTTCCTTGACAGAACCAAGCCCCCGCTTAATGTAATAACCGTTCCTAATTCTATCCTGAATTTCAGCAACCTGCACATAGAGATCAGAAACAGTGATAAACTTCAAAACTAAAAGGGCCTCTGGTATGCTAAAATAGTAAAATATACAAAAAAAATACCTTGGGCACAAAGAATTCAAATGTATTGTCCCTCATGATCTCCTTCAGACTGGAAGCAAGAAATTCCACCATCCTCTTATATCCAACTTCCGATTTCTTAATAGACCATTGTCTCATGCGGGCATCTCTAGAGACAATTGATGAGGACTTTCTAGCATCAAATACTTTTGAACGCTTGTATAAGCTTCTGCGGAATAACTGATTTGCTGACTCTCTCTTATCCACACTCTCAAAATACTGCTTCAGCTCACCAAAATCATCCACGTTAGAACTGAGGCCCTTAATTTTAGAAAGAGAAGAAGATTTGTCAGTTAAATGCTTCAGGCTCCTCATTTTAGAGTGTGTTTCTTCATTGTTTTTTGTGGCATTTAAACTTCTTTTCACCCAATTTATATTTGGGTACTTAGAAGGCAAATCATTGAACTGACTGCAGCCTCGAACATCTATAGAGACTAACTGAGGAAACATCCCAAGAATCTCTTCGAGTACAACCGGGGTAATGTTGGTGCAGCCAACTAGAACTATAAAATTGACCTTTTCTTTATTGTAAGTACTCTGCAATCACAGATATACAAAAAGGTTAAACTGAGATAAATATATGACCACATGCAACACAAGCCTTTGAAATATCGCTTACCATGACATTCATGAATGTGGAATTAGTACAGTTTGGACCCAAAGATGATAAGTCAACCTGTTTCGAGATATCCTTGTAAAACCTAACAGCAGCTCTCCAATGCTTACAAGTTACAGAAGCAAATGATAAGGATTTTAGGTCAGACTGCAGAAAATGAAAAATTCGTGCCAGAATATGACCATCAAGGAAACCCCAGGACTCAACCTCCAAACTTGTACTCTCTTCTCCAGGGAAAGTAGCATCACCACACAAATCTTCAAATGCAATTTCATCCTTTTGACGTTGATGCAGCAGATCCTCATCCACTTCATAATCGTCGTCACTTTCATCAACCAGCACCCTGGCTCTTTTAGCAGCACGTGCACTACCATCTGTTGTTCCCAACATCCAGCCACCCCAATGTGAAATCAGAAAAATTAACAGAACTCACGAAATAATTGAGAAAAGCACTCAAGAGGAATAAAAGCCATTGTACGTGGTACAACAAAATGCCTAAGATTAAAGCGATAAGACGAAGGAAACAGATGGATGGACCAATAATAAAAAATTGAAAAAAATAATAATCACAAGACTCATAATAACAAATGAATACAACTTATTGGTTATTGACAACCCTGCCCCTTCCATCGAGCAAATGCTCATTGAGGATGAGAGTATAAAGACCAACAGCATCCTGAAAATGAAAAGACAAAGATACATTAAAACTCAGAATGACTTCACCAATACCTGATTTCCAGTGCATGGTCTTCTCCATCTCCTTCTTTGGTTGTTTTGCATTTATCCATGGATCTAAGACATCATTTATTGCTGCAGCGAACTCCCGGCTCTTGTAAAATTTCATAACTAATTCATGTAACTTTCCACGTGTATATCCTACAAACTGAGGATGTAGTTCATGAAACATGTTTGAGGTTGTGGCAAGTTCACCAAAGGAATTGTCCCCAGATACTGAAACTGGATTTTTTGTTGTTTCACCTAGTAATGGAATTTTCTCCCTCTGAATCCTTCTTGTCGATTCAGAACATTCTGCAAAAGAAGTTACTGGAACCCATACCCTATCAAATTTCCTGAAAACACTACTGTTCTTTTGAATGATACCGTGATCTACCAATAACTGTAGCTCTGAAAATGATGAAGGCCCACATTCATGTCCAGCACCATCAAGGTAATACCAATCACCAAAATGCAACTGCAAGTCATCATATGAGCAAAGACGATCTTTAGGGATGCTAACAAAAGCAGTAGCCTTCAAAGACCTCTCCGAACTTACATCTCTAGCAATCTTTGACAAAGAATCACCATCAGCTGATCTCTTTCCATCAGTATTTGAAGAGAATAGTCTAGACCTTGAATGCCCCTTACCCCTGACCTTCATGCGAGGCTCAGAGACAAATGAACCATGATCCTTTACCACACAAGCATTTATCCTGATAACGGGTAGCATGGTTCCCTTAGTTCCCCTAATTGTTAATGTTGACCTATCATCAAGACAGGTAAATGCCCAAGGAGGCAGATCAAGTCGTTTACTTTGAGAAGGATAATACAATTCATCCTTCTGATGCCATCTAGGATCCTCATAACCTGATTTGGACATCTGACATAGTGGAAAACCATCATTCAGAACAAGCTTCTTTCTACCATTTCTTTCTTGGGCAGATTCATCATTTCTCCTCCAATCACCACCCTTGCAAGACCATGGTCCAGAAGTCCAGTCACCATCATCAACGGCAAAGTCTTTGTCAGATGACAAATTCTTTTGGGAACCAGAATCCACTGATGTTACAAAGTCACTAAATTCCACAACATCATCAGTACTTTGATCAAGCTGTTCACCAACATGATCTGAGAAACCTGTGAAGATCAGATCAAGATTAATAATGGAAAGAGCTGCATTTCACCCAAAATTGAGACAAAGTATCTAAATGACAAATTACTTTTGCTTAAAAGGGAGAAAAAAAGGGAAAAAATTTTAAATAGATAAATAAATAGAAGAAAAAACCCCTTCTTCACCACATAAATCTGTGATGTGTGAAAATGCAGTAGAGAAGGCACAATTTTTTTATTATCAATTAAAGAATAATTCCAGGCATCCAAGGTGCAACCCATGTTCTGCAGCCCAACTTAGTCGTCCAAAACATTTTGCCACGTGATAATCTCTTCTTTCTTTTTTTTTTAAATATTTAATGTTCTCTGTTGTGGTTGGTGTGAAAAAACAAAAGTAAAATCTAAGAGGCACCTGATTATTCCTCTTGCCGATTTGCTCTTGCAATTTAGGGCATGTTTGCGAGTGACCAAAACGACGAGATCACTTTTATCTTAAAAATGGTAATGTTTAGCAATGGTAGATAAGTGTCCAGAATCGCTTTAGGTGATCTGCTATAAGTGATTTTAAAGCGATATATATTTAAAGCCTCCTATTCATCTTATTGTGTCCTAAAATTATGTGAAAATTTATTTTTTTTTTCCTATCATTCTCAATCATTTAACTCCACTTTTTCCTACTCGTTTTCTAAATTCTAACTTCTCTCTAAAGTTTTTATTATCTCTATTCTAACTTTATTCTTCCATGGTTTTTCTCTCCTAATATCTTTGTATACTCGGTCCACTCCCAACTTTTTTGTCTTTAAAATATTAGACTCACTAATTTTCGTCTCTCTACTGCTTTTGTATCCCTCTTAACTTTTTCTCACTCTAAAGGTACAAGATCAGGTCATGTAAAACTCAACAAGGATTTTCTTATATAACGCTAGGATGTTGTTTTGTAGGCAAAGGTTAAAGCCCAGAAATTATCTTCCTTGCTGTCAGTTACACGCTAGGATATTTGATTAGAGAAGCCGGATAGAGTTCCTTCTTCAAGATGCCATAAGATGATGAATGCAAGCCATTTTTTATGCTTTATAGTTACACACTTCTTTTTATTAATGACAATTGGAGAGCATATTTGCTCTCTCACTTGGCATTTGGCTTCTAGGTCAGGATTTTGGAGGATGTCTTAGGCATTCCACACAATTCTTTTACTGACCATTTATTAAATTTAACATCCCGAAAAATAATAATAATTGAAAATTGTAGAAGAATTCAAATTTAATTGTTTTTTATCCCAATATATATATATATGTATCGAAGAATAACTTGTACCTTCGGAGATGGCCAATCTTTCCCATTGCTCACCATCCAAAGTCATCTGCAAAACTTCTGCAATAAAACAAATAGAGGGGAAATGTCAAGAAATCCCCATGAATGAGGCAAGGACGGATTTTGCCAGAAACTTTTTAGAAAGTGGAAAAGGTTAAAACAAATACCTGCAATTGTTTCAAGTTCTTTCCCAGGAATAACAGTAATATCCTCTAACAAAGCGCCAATCCTTTCATCAATGTGAAGATCTCCTAATGGCTCAGACGCCTCCACACCATCATCAGAAGGTAAAATTGATCCATCACTTGGAATTTGGTTAGGTTCAGAATGACCACCCTGAATGTCTAATTGTCCAGTATCTGTGATATCTACCAATACATTGCCGGTTGCTTCAGGAGGGCTCACCAACTGAGTTACAGAGTCTGGTACAATGGATGGAAAATTTATGGTGACCAAAGGAGAAACAGCATTTTCAACCGTCACCCATCTATCACTATCCAAGTGCTTAATAAAGTGATCCGACATTAAAGAACCTTCTTCCACGAGTGCCTTCAGATCATACAGTCTAGTAGGGCCACGCTCCAAACCATAATAATCGAGGTAAAACCATTTACCTGTTGATGTATCAGTAACCAGGGGAGCATGCGGAGGGGTATCACAAATATCCATATCCTCCTCCATAGAAGGCAGCTCTTCAGGAACTCCATCCACATGAGACAGTTCTATAGAAGTTTGGTTTGGACTCTGAGACTTCTCCTCCCCTTCATAAGACCTGCAGTCACCAACAGTCTCGATGGATCCATTGGTATTCTGCTCATTGATCTCATCATAGGATTCTTTTGCAACTGATTCTCTTCCATCAGGGTCCTTTGGTGTAGTTTTATCTTCCCGGGCTCTGCTTCCATTGTTATGCTTTTCACCTTTGCTTCTTCGGCTTGTTTCTCTGTGGTTACTGGTCCTACTCCGGTCAAGAGGTGATCTGTCTAAATAGTTTGGTGTTCGATCTCTACGACTATGACATCGAGCTCGATCTTGTGGGGACCGCTCTGTAAGAGGACTACGATAACGATGGTCATAGTGACGACTCCGGTCGTACGGTGATTTATCACGACCATATGGTGATCTTTCACCAATAAACGGTGATCTATCCCGATGAGCAGGGCTGCGGTCCCTGTGATCATGATACCTAGCTTTTTCGCGAGGTGAGCGATCAGAATGACCAGGACTATGCGCATGTCTGCTGAAAGCTTCCCGAGAAGATGTAGAAGAAGATTCATAATGTCTTGTAGAGAACTTATCAGAAGAAGATATCCGAGAAGAAGAAGAAGAATTTTTACTAGACCTTTCCATAGGGCGGATTGAATAATGGTCGGAGTGAGCAGTTCTGCTGCTATCCTCTGAAAGTCTCCTGCTTTTCGAACCAGCATAATCCCCATAATCACCATAATGTTTGCGCTCAAAATTATCTGACTCCAGACTATAGCGCTTCAAACGGTTGCAAGAAGAATAATCTTTTCCAAAGTTCTTACCGTCGTTGTAGTCGTTCCTATGGGAAACTTCATCGTTCATAAGCTTTGAACCATACCTTGAACCTCTGTCTTGGCCAGTCTCCCATCTGGGTGTAGTTTTTCCGTGCTGATTCCCACTTCGATTGAGTTCTTTCCTTCTGGTATCATCGGTTGTGTACTTAACAAGAGGTGGTGTTGGCTCACGCACATTTTTCCACGCTCTGTCTTTCTCAGGCTCATATCTGCGTGTTCTTGAATAACGAAAGTCATCCTTCAGAATGTCACCCTTTTCCCACCTATCTGGAATGAATTCTCCTCTCTCAATTTCATCCTTTGCCAACCTCCGTGATCTATTATCAACCTCGCCTTTTCTACTCTTCTCTGGAACTATCTCCCCTTTCTCTATATCCCCTCTCCGCCACTTTCCCCGTACATTCTCTCCTTTGTCAATCTCAGCTTTCCTCCATTTTTCACTGTTTTCAATCCCACTTCTTCTTGACTTCTCAGGCACAAACTCTCCATTTTCTACTTCTACTCTCGACCACTTCAACGTACCAAATTCACCCTCTTCAACCTCATCTTTCTCTGCACTATCAACACCATTTTCAGCATGCCCAACTTCTCTGCTACTCTTACCTGGCTTATCCAATCCTGATTCTGTTCTTCCCAATTCAACATCCTTCGCTACGACTTCTTCTTTCTTCAACTTCATCTTCTGCTTCCGTTCTGACTCGCTGAATTTGACTGTAGACTTTGAATTGAACCCATTATTCTTACCTGCACAAAGCATTTTCTCTGAAGGAATTGGAAACGTCTCCATAATATGCTGCTGTTGTTGTTGCAAAGGTATGCATGCGACGCCTCCATCGCCCATGGAAATCTCACCTCTGTCACTCAAACTCAAAACCCTAACTCTCCCTTTCGCCAGGGCTCTCGATGCTCATACTGCGATATCTTCAAATCCCCGAATCTTCCTCCAATTCAAACCCTGTTTTTTCCAAAAGAGAAAACCCAAAACCAAAGTCAAGCCCAAACAATGTAGGGTTTAATAAACCAAATAAAACAAAAAACTCGCAAAATTCACGAAACAAGTAATCATCCCCCCATGACGAACAACCCCGGCTCTTAATACCAAAACCTATCAATCGAATTCCGTAAATGTAAAAAGAGAAAACCCAAAGAAAATCAACGGAAGCAAAAATTTCCTAGAAAACAAAATTGAACGAAGACTGAATAGATCCAGAAAGGAGAAAAAAAAAAAAACAACAAAAAATCGTAGCTGCGACAGACCGTAGAGCGCGCGAGAGACTGAGTTAACGATGTACGGATCAAGAACTGAATTAATTACAAGTTCTGAAATCAATCTCTCTGAAAAATCTCCCTCCCTCTTTTGAAACTTGTGAAAAAAAATTCCCTTTAAGCGCTATATCTATGAGTCGCTCTTTGGTTGCGTTCTATGTTGGTCTGAGAGACGAAGCTTTCTTGTTCTTTTTTTTTTTTTTCCCTTCAAACAATTCCGATCGTTGCCCTTTTGTGAATTTAAGGGGGTCAAGGAAGTAAATAAGTGAAATTACGAAAAAGACATAGGTTTATTTCGACGGCGAAGTTGGGCTCATTCGGATTTTCACATCTCATTCAATTTTTATGTAAACTATCGATCTCAAATTTTTCATTTTGTTATTAATATTCTAATCGACGTGGTAATTTAATGTTAAAAAGGAATTGATGAACTTTCTCTATTTTTATTGCTACGAATTTACTGAAATACCCTTGGAAGGGTAAAGCGGTAGACACGATATTTACCTTCGTAAATACGCCGTCATTTCCCAGATGAGAGGAGGCGAGGAGATAAAGGAGTCGGGGGGTGTTTTGGTAAATGTCTTATGGTTTTGGCGCTCAAGTTTTTTCGGGGGTTGAAAAAGGAGGGATTCACGAAGTCGTCGTGATTTCGAGTTGGGCTATGAAATTCGGCCCATTAGGCTCGATTCTGACCCAAGATTCAACTGGATTGAGCCTAGTAATATGGGCCCATCTTCTTTTTCTGAGCCGATATGGCCCAACTTTACAAATATTGGGTGTTGGTATTTGGAATTCGAATCCGGAATGAGGTAAATTATGGTTATGGACAAAACCAAGAATGTTATTTGGCAAGTTTGAATCCTATGGTTTCTATGTACTTTCATGTTTGCAAATAAATAGTTTAGGAAATAAAAGGCACCAGACCCTATTTCAATAGGCAAAGTATTAAAAATGAAATCAAATGATTATTAACAGTATTTGTTAATTGTTTGGTAACGATTTCATTTTCTGTTTTTATTTCTAGTTTTTAGGAAACGAATGTGTTTGCACTAAAAAAACTGTATGTAGATGTAACATTTTCATGAACTTAGCCAAATTTCATGCGAGAATACTCATCATATATTTAATATACATATAGTCATAAATTCCTTTCATATTCACAAGGGCCTATCTGCATTGGTTCTCTTTAGCACATGAAATTGATATTCATATTAATTTGTTTCTAAGACACGAGCCAACTTTTAGCCATAATATGAAACCGTACGATGGCGGGAGTATGTGAAACATCGTGACAACTTTGATCATATTTAAGTTATCCTCTGACGGCGCCCCAACTGTGTAAAATATATTTTCTGACCGTCAAAATTTACCTTCAAAACATGGAAGGCACCGGTGAAAACGGCGACATGGCCATCGCCATTGTGTTCGTCCTACAGATTAACAAAGAAAACCAAGATTTGGTTAAAAAAAAAAATCTTTATCAAGTTTAAGTTTTACTAGTCAGGACCATTTGTTTTACGAACATCCAACACTCTCTTGAGGTATCTTAATTATCATGTTTGTTTTGTAAAAATCTAAAATGTTATCATATAAGGAGATTATGAGCATTCAAAGATGTCAACATATATTTAACAAATTTTTTATGCCCACGTGAATGGATTTTTTATATTTTAAGCAGAAGGCGTCCCATTTTTATTTTTGACTTTACATATATATATAAATACAACATTTTTAAACGACGACAATTCTATTTAATTTCAAATTAATATATCAATTTTGGTAGTTTTGATTCACTTACAAAACAACACATTTTTATTTAAAAGTCATTCAATGAAAAACTCAAGACTTTTTAAAAAATGCATGTCAATGTATTCTAAGCATACACCAATTAACTTAAAAAAGGTGTAATGAAGCCTTTAAAATCATAATTTAAAACGAGAATTAAATACGAAACAAATCAATTAGTGTGATTACCAATAATTATCTCTGCCATCGTAATAACCATACGACTTAGTCATAAACATGCCTTGGCGGCCGGACGTCTTCTTCTCCGCCTTCCTTTTGCTGGATTTCTTACACCGCCACTCAGCTGATCCCTTACTATCCTCCACAATAGCAGCCAACGCCGGCCGCCAATGCGATGCTGATTCCGACTTCGAACTCCTCGGGCTCGTGACGCCCTGCTCCGCCTTCACCTCGTCTGTCACTGCGTCGTGCGGCGCCACCGCCGCTGACCGCCAACAAGAGCCGAATTTTGAAAAAAAGGATGCCATAATGGCTAAAAGGAAAACGGTAGCGGAATAGAAAGGAAGTAAATTTATTGAAGAAAACAACAGAGTTCGTGCTTTATTTATACTCAAATTACAATTACTTGATGAATTATAATAATTAAGTAAATTTTAAAATCAATTAGTGAATTCAACTAATTACTTTAATTGCTTTAAATTCCTTTTCATGTTTATTAGAAAAAATATTCTTAGAATTAAGAGGGAGTAATCACTATCACTAATAACATAATAACCTTTTGAAACCTACAAATTAAATCGAAATAAAACATTATTTATTAAAGACATATTTATCAATCAATTTCATTTTGATTTTTCATTTTTTAAAACTAGGCATATTTCTCTTTATTTTTTTTATAAATATTTCATATTTTCTTAATCACGATAGTTAAATACTTAACTAAATTTTGGAAACAAGAACAAAAAGTTTTCAAATTCTGTTTTGGTTTTTTAAAACATTGCCAAAAAGTATAACAATATATATATAAAAAATGTGATTATATATAGACTTAATTTTAAAAGGAGGTCTAAAATTAGAATGTTTCAAAATCAAGACTCACCCTTTAGGTATAAAACTTAAATATTTTGAAAGATTTGTTGTACAGTATCAATTTAGACCGTAAATGTCGTTCTCACAAACCATGAGTCATTTCAGGATTCTCTGTGACATAGAATTGTTCCAAACTAAACACGCTTAACTTTAGAGTTCTCATGATCAGGCCACCGAAAAGGAAAGTGCACACATTGTTGGTACAAGTAATAACTTTTAATTTTTTTAAATATTAATTAACCTTACTTTCATGTCTTCAAAACCTCTCTCATTGAGATATGATATAGTTTTATTCATGTCTCCCTCTTAAACTCTTGACATTAAAAATACATTAATTTAAACCTTCTATTATGTTTTACTTTAGCACACTCATAAAAGTTGATGATTTAAATTGATACATGTATGAAAGTTAAAGTGTTTAAATTAATACAACTTCTAAATTAAGGATTTAAATAGATAGAATTTCGAATTCCAAAGTTTATAAGTATAAATGAATATTTGTCTAAAAAGAAATAAAATTGGAGAGATGCCCAATGAATTGGGGAATAAAATCTAAACCTGTGGGTATGATTGCCCTTTAGTTTTGGGAATTAGGCCCATAGAAATGAGAAACATTGTGGGCGATGCCGAAACCAATATTAAGAACTGTTTTCTTACCCAACTTCCTTCTTTCTCTGACTTACCTTCAAATGCAACTTTCTCCTTTTTGGAAAACAGAATGAACTGTTTTCTTGTTTCTACTTCCACTTATGCTAACAAATAATACAAAGAGTAAATAAACAAACTACCCATACTTGACCTAGACTTGCTAATTCATCCTACCTACTTTCGAATTTAAATAAATCCATCAACGACTCTAGTTAGTTTAACGGTATAGTTGATACTCTTAACATCTAGTAAACTTCAATTTATGAGTTTTGCCTATTGTATCGATTTGGGGAGCGGCAACATATATATATCGATGAAGGACAAGTTTTGATGTATTTTTAAATGACACGCTCTTCAACATATAAGATAAAAACATTTATAGAACAAGTGGGGGTAGAGCTCACTACTGTTTAAAACAAATATATGGAAAGTTTTGAGTTGTTTGGTAAGAAATCCTGAGTATATTTAATATCTTTAATTGCATTGTTTTCAACAAATTTGTGTTTGACCACAATCCATGTTGTTCTACTAAAAACTGTTTTTCAAATGGTATATATGATTCAGAAAATGTATATCATGAAAATAACATTTTTCTTTTGTTTTCATTATATCTATGTTTGTAAGTTTTAAAAATGCATAATTATATTATGTATAGATAAAATTAAAACTTACATCTATATGTTCTCGATACTCATCTTAAGCTGTATTTAAAAGATCTTTAAAAATATGAAACAAATTTGTTAAGTATAGAAAACAAAATATAAATACATATATATATATATATGCACATTCCTTTTCTTCATAATTTGATGGAAAATATTGTTTTAGTGAAAAACCATACAAAACCAAATTTTATTAAAAAGAGAGAATGATTAAAGAAATTAAAGTGCTTTTCTTTTCTCTCTCGTCGTTTTCACGGACTCTTTTTCAAAATTTTAATTGCTAATATGACCAACATATAATACGTAGTAAAGAGAATTGTCAAAAATAAAAAATTTGACAAAATATTTACAACATATAGCAAAATTTCATATTCTATCAATAATAGACACTAATATGTTTCTATCAATAGTATTGGTAAACAGTGATAGAAGTCTATCGATTTATATTATTAATAAAATATAAAATTTTGTTATAGTTTATAAATATTTTAATTTATTTTACTATTTTAAAAAATGTGCCTAATTATAAATCTATGTTTTTCTAAAATATTAATGTTTTGTTTTTAGTTGTTTCAAAATCAATACTTGATAATTTTAAAAAACAAATAAAGACAGTAAGATGGTCCAAAAATGTTTATTTCGTGCTTTTACATAGACTAGTTCATTACTACGTGCAAATGATTTGTATATATAGATAGAGGGAGAAAATGACCCATGATTCAACTATTTTGCTTAAAATAATGTAAGCTAATGTAAAAATTTTAGAAAGAATATAGTTAATTATTAAAAACAAAATAGTGAACAATGATATCAATTATTTATTATTAACGTAGGAAGATTAAACTATCAAATAAGATATATTTAGTTTAGCAATAAATCTAATAACTTATAACAAAATGTTTGTCGTTCAAACTTTATAGAGAAATGGTATAACTCATTAAAAAGTTTTTTTTTTCATCGTGAATAAAGAATGAAGAGTTGTTAGGGATAGATAAAAGAATGAAACTATTTACAAAACATAGCAAAATCAATATTGATTGAATGGTAGGGAATTTGAATGAATTTTTTTCTATTCGATAAATATTGTGCTATTTTTGAGAAGATATGAAATGCGGACAGTGGGCCAAAGTAGGACTCTGAATTGGGCCTCTTACTTCACCGCAACACGGAAGAAATTGGGCGGTAGCTCAATTATGCGGCATAAACCGATTGAAACTGCTCACCACTTCCATGATAAGTGGATTGCTAAAACATTCATTTTAAACATGAAGTTGTTTATTTTGTATTTAAAAAGTTAAATTTAGTGGATAAATATGGGTTATTATTAGAGTAATTTTATAAATGTAACAAAAACCTAAAATATTGATGGTAGTCCATGACGTGCAATCATTTTTTCATAAATTTCATATATGTCATTGCAATTTATTAATTGTAGGATATCTCGATGTAATTAAGGTTCGATATCGAGGTACTTAGGACGATGTATGCTCGAATTGAATAAAATAAATATAGAATTATTACATTGTTGGACATCTCGGTGTCACTAAGGCCTGATATCGTGTATCATGATCGTTTAAATTTGAAAGCCATTGTTTACAATGAAGTACATGATTGTGTATATCTATACTTTTATCTTTCATCTCAATACGTTGTATGATCGAGATTGAATGAATTAGAGCTAGAATTATTTCATCATGAGGCATAGTATGTCTGAGATTGTATATCAAAACCTACATGATCATGTATCACGCGCGTGTGACCGATTTACCACGTGTTGATTGAGGTAATTTTGGTATTTTACATTGTGAGCTTGTGGACTTTTTCCATTTTCAAATTTGTTCTACACAGTGTAAATATTTTGTCAATTTGTTATATTTATAAAAAAAAACTTTATTATTATGTATACTTAATCCTATTGAGATATAAAATACTAAACTTAGTCAATGAAATATATTTTGTTTTTCGCTTCTTAATCTTAAAATTTATTGAGTATTGTAAATATGAAAATAAATAGATGCCAATATCTAAACAAGCTTAGTGTCCACAACCACATGTTTCCTTCTTTAATCATCAAACAACGTTGACACATGTCTTGAAGATATTATCTCTTAGTGGCTAACTAATCCACCACATACTCGTCATTTTTCTTATAAATAGAGGAACTTGATGAATTTGTAAAGACAGATTCATATTGAAGAGAATTTCATGAGAGTGGGAGGAAGTTAAATTTTTTGAGATTTTCCTAACTTATTTATTGGTTATATTTTATTAATTTAATATTATATTTTATCGATTTTCGTATTCATACATATATATTCTATAAGAGAAAAACAAAAACAAAAATTGTGTAGAGACATGAATGGTAAGGATGGAATGGTAGCCACAATATTTAAAATTTAATGTTACCGAACTTTGCTTTTGTTTGTATTATAATTTTATGACGGACCGTTATTAAATTAAATCATTTTGTTTAATAAACCTTCAACTTGTAACGTCCGACTCAACTTCTATCATTAAATAGTAATACTAAATAAATCAAATCAAATCAACAAACCATTTTTAAAGGAGAATTTGTCAAAAAAAAAAAAAAATTCAACAAAAATATTTACACAAATTAATTTGTCTTTTTTTGTTCTTTTTCTTTTTTTATAAAAATCCCTTTTTAAAAAAACAATTAAAAAATAGTAAAATATTGAAACTATTTACAAAATATATCAAAATTCATCAAAATTTGGAAAGTTATATTTATTATAGTTTGTAAATAGTTTCATTTTTTTTTTGTGTTATTTACATATTTTCAAAACATAATAAATGAGTTTTTTTTTTTTAAAAAAAAAATCTATTTACATTTTATATAAAAATCTACTAAAAAACAAAATTCATTACAATATGTGTATTCTTTTTCTTCAAATTTTCAATTCTCGACAAATTTTCAATAATAAAATTGGGTTCTAAATATGCCAAATGAATCAAAATATTAGTGTCTATGTATAATAAGTTTAGAATTTTGCTAAATTTTGCTATTACAACAATTTCTTCCTCAAAATTTACAAGTAGATATTACTTAACATTTAATTTCAACCTTAAAATGACGTCTAAACTTATTTAACTCCCGTTCGATAAACACTTAATTTTTTTTTTTAAATCCGCATTTATTTTCTTACCCTTTTTTAATCATGAATTTAATATTTGTGTGTGAATATTAATTTTTTTTGTTAAATTAAAAAAAACTAAAATAAATTCTCATAAACTATGCTCTTTTTTAATTTCAAATTTTGGTTTGGGTTCTTAAAAACATTCCTAAAAGTAAACAACAAAACTTATAAACCCACATAACAACGCGTGATACAATTTTCAAAAATCAAATTCTTATAAACCAAACTATAGTTTGTAAGATCTTTAAACAATAATAACACAATATGTTTTTTGCTATTATAATTATTATTGAGCCAAGTTTTCAAATTAGAAAACTCTATAATTTTTCTTGATAAAAGACAAAGGAACAACACCTTCTCAATTTTTTTTTTTTTTTGATTTTCAAAAATCAGTATTTAATAATATTTCAAATTTTCTTATCTATATTCTTATATGGATTTATATAGTTTTGAAAAAAAATATAGGCATTTTAATGATGTGAAAGATGGTACTACAAGTCTGTCTTTGTCATCCCAACAATATTATATATTAAGTAGAGACAAAATTGCTAAATAGATCATTCTGATTTAGAATAATTTAAAGAGATGCTCAAATTAAGTATATGGTGTGTGAATATTACAATGTCAATTATTAGCTCCATACTCTAAAATTTTTAGGTTAAATTCAGTCATTAAATGACAAAACTAACAAACTATTTCCCATAATAATACTTGTTCTGCCTTTTCTTCCATTTTGAAAAGTTAGATATATGCAAAATATATGTACACACATACATATATATAAACAAGGATACGTATTATATCCAACATCTTATATTAGTTTGTAGCTACACAATTATAGTAAAGGATTTAAAACTTATACATTAAAAGAATATAGCTGAACCAACTTAAAAACTTATAATTAAGGAACAAAAACAAAATATATAAAAGGACAACAAAAAATTAACACATTAAATTGATTGATTCATCCAAGGTGGATTATTGTGCATTCAATTTTCTACTCATCAATAGTTATAAAATTTTACTAAAATCCTTATGGAGTAAAATCAGACAAATTCAAAAGTTCAAAGACCCAATCAAACAAATCTAAAAGTGTGAAGTTTAGAAGGCAAGATTAAAGACTTTATTAAAAAATATATATGCATGGAAAGAAAATACATCTTATATTAAAAATATTCAATAGATCATATCGTATTAATTTGCCGCTTTAAATAGTTAGACATGAAATAATATAAAAAGTTAGTCTATTTATATATAGATCTAAACATTTGACTACAACTATAGAAAAATTATTGGCTCGGCCTTCGCACACATGGAAACACAAAACCTATACAATCGTATCATACCGTGTTCTAGACAAATATATATGCGAATTAAACAATTTTTTTTTTAAAAAAAGGATGGAAGTTTCAAGTAAGTTGTATGATGAGAAAAATGAATCATTTATACAAACTCTAGAATCCAAGAGAGTGAAAGTAAGGGAGTGAGTAGTGAAATAAGGCTAAATTGTCTTGATATTTGTCTTGTGTTGTGGAGTCACATGGGCCACAATAATAATCCAAAGGGCAACCAAATTTAATTTATCTTACGTGTATTTACGTATGTGGAATAGATTGGGCATGAAAAAGTAGCCATAAAATAATATATATAAAACAAATTTAGATTAATTAAAAAATGCACATTTCTTTGTCTAAATACATTCCTTGAGCAAAAATTAGACAAAGGAGTGGCCGGCTAAGACAGCTTCTTAACCTACTCTTTACCATTTTATTCAACAAATAAGGTTGGCCATGCTATTATTAACCTATTTCAAAGTGATTATTAATAGTCATGAACTTCCCCTCCCCTAACTAAATATTAGTTTTTGTTTTTTTCTTTTGATAAATTTTAATGTTAAACATGAAAAAAACATATAGTATAATAGTTGATATGTTTGATAAATCAACGGTAAATTGTTATGATAAACTTTCACTTTACTATATGTTATCAACATGTTTATCGTTTTATACATGTGGAAGGCATTATTGTTGAGAATAAATTATATGGATAATGGTTTTTATATATAAACAAAACCAAAATGATCTCAATATATATATAAATGTAACAGCAAACATTAAGCCCACACTTCTCTCTCTAAAATCTGAGATGTACAATTATAAAGTGAAAGAATAATTGTCATTTATTTTGTTATTCATTGAAAAAATGAGAGCAGAATTGAGGGGGAAAACGAGTTCAATTTCAGTGCATAATAATTCAACGACTTTGAATAGGGCTGATAATAGTACTTCAGTTTATGGTGCGTTAAAGGGGTGCCTTGGGAGCTTAGACGGTGGTTGTATTGAGAAGCTTTTGGTTCATTGTGGCAGTGCTCTTGAGAGCCATGATGTGACTTTGGCTCAGCAAGTTATGTGGGTTCTTAATAACGTTGCTTCACCGGTTGGGGACCCTAACCAACGCCTCACTTCTTGGTTTTTGAGGGCTTTGGTTTCTAGGGCCTCTAGGGTTTGTCCGTCTCCGACTCCGACTCCGACGAGTTTTAATGGAAGTAGTATTCGTGTTGAGGCAAGGTTGATGTCCGTCACTGACCTTGCCAGGTGAGAATAATCATATGTGAACTACAAAGTTATATATGGTATAATTGAATAGTTTGCAATTTTATTTATTTATTTTGTCTATTAATGTTTTTCATACTCTCCCACTGTTTGGAAGACTTAAAAATAAAAATAAAAATGTTTGAAACTCACCAATAAGTTGTGAGAAAATAAGCATTTAAAAAAATTAAATAAATAGACAGAATAATGATATATATATATATAAGAAAGTATTAGAACAAGCACATACCTGTTTTGTTCAAACTTCCCCACTAGACTCAAAGATTGAATTAGCTTAAAATGCTTGAAGTTTTGCCATTTTTTTTCTTAAAAAGAATACGCAAGATCACTTGATTGCATAAGTACTATTATTATTCATATGCTGGCTTAACTCATAGCCTTTTTATAGACTATATTCTCCCTTGCGGGAGGATATCAGAATTCAACAAAATCACTTCAAATATTAATTCAAGATGAAATGATATTATATAAACTTTTTGTCGTAATATAGAGAATCTCTCCCATACACTTTTTGGTGTCATACTAAACTATCACTAAATTCAAAAACTTTCTTATTTCCTTTTCTAGACACAACTATGAATAGATTCAAATATCTAAAGCTTTGGCTACTGGCTTAAATCTTATAATCCATAGAATAAATACTTTATACGTACTTTAATTCTAAAAAATTAATATTAATTCTCTTTCTTTAAACACAGATACGTAGATGTGATTCCATGGCATCGATTCGGGTTTTGTGCAGCAAACATTGCTATATATAAAGCAATTGAAAGGTACCAAAAGGTTCATATATTAGATTTCAGCATTTCTCATTGTATGCAATGGCCAACTCTCATTGATGCCTTATCCAAAAGACCACAAGGCCCTCCTTCCCTTCGTATCACTGTCCCTTCTTTTAGGCCACAAGTTCCCCCTTTACTCAATATCCCCACTCACCAAATCGGCCTTTGTTTAACCAAATTTGCCAACTCCAAAAACATCCCATTTCAATTCAATCTCTTTCCTTATAACCACAATAACAATAATATTATTTCATTATTCGATCCTTCAATTTTAAATCTCCAACATGACGAGGCCTTGGTCATAAATTGTCAACACTGGTTACGATACGTCTCTGACGACGACAAAGACGACTTCATTAATGCCACGAAACGTCTCAACCCACGAATCATGGTCGTGGTTGACGAAGATTTCGACATGACTGACTCGAGTCTCGCCTCGAGAATTACAACATGTTTTAATTATTTTTGGATACCGTTCGACGCTCTCGAAACTTTCTTGTCGAAAGATAGCACGCAAAGGCTCGAGTACGAGGCAGACGTCGGGCAACGGATTGAGAATATCATTGGGTTTGAAGGGAAGCAAAGGGTGGAGAGATTGGAAAGCTGTGTGAAGGTTTTGGAGAGAATGAGAAATAATGGGTACTTAAACCAACCGTTTTGTGATGACGTGGGAGATGAGGTGAAAGCCTTGCTGGCAGAGCAGGCTAGTGGATGGGGGATGAAGAGAGAAGAAGATGCATTGGTGCTGACGTGGAAAGGCCATAATTCAGTATTTGTTACAGCTTGGGTTAGTACTGATTATGAAATTGTTGTGGCTTGAATTTATTTTTATGTTGACAATTGGATTTTGGTTCTAGTGGTCGTCCATTAATCTTTTAGAGGCAATCTTTAGGAGCATAGTGTGTTTTCTGTCTTAAAACAGCTACTACAACTTTTTAGTACAGGTTCCTGGTTTGGATATCCATTCAAACAAATGCGAATTAACAAGTTGAATAGTTTAATATCGTTAATTAATCACATTGTAGTAGTTAATTTCTCTTAATAATTCTTTTCATATTTTCGATTTAAACTAAATATTTAACTTTGGCGCGTAGCATGGGGTTGGACTTACTATTTATGTTATTCTAATTACATCTAATGTCACATGACATGATGACAATATAGTTGTCTTTTCTTGTATTTCGTAGCTTCAGGTTGAATCCACAAGTTTGTATTTTGACTTTAAACCCTAATCAGCAGCTGCTTTGTAGCCTTAAAAGCACACCATACCATGTTCTCTGTCTGGTTTCAAATATTCCCTCCCTAAACCCTTATATTCTGCTAATTTTTCCTAATAAATCATTACTAGAAGAGTTACGTTGGTGATTTAAGAGGGGTCAATCCATGACTGTCACTTGAACATTTGCAATATATATAAAAAAGACTGTTCTTGATATTTGACATAGGCAAAATGCAGTAGTAAATACATTTTATTTAATTTGTTGCACATAGATCAGCTTTGGAGGATAAGAAAATTAAACTTCAATGTAATATTTTAACAATTATATCCTAAGTGATTTGGGCTTATGTCTCGTGATGTTAATTATGTAACTTGGTTCGGGATTTTCTTTTCCCATCTAGGTAGATAACTTGTAATGTTTGATCAACACTACGTACTGATCCATTGCCTACCCTCGAGGTTGCTATGATTGCTATGATTCCTATGAAAAGGTCATATTACCATATCTTTCTAGATTTTTCGTTTTTTTGCCTTTTGACCACACGCAATAAATAACCTCAAACTTATAAAATAAGCTTGAAGGATTCATATATATACTTTCTAAGTTTTGAATACTCCTTTTTTTTTTTATGATGTAAAATTAAGGCCAAAATACATCATTATGATCCCAACCTTTGTTTTTATTGGGTCATTCATGAATATGCTTCTACAAACTTTTTTAAACAGTTTTTTTTTTTGAATTTGCAGTGAAGTTCTAAAAACAAAAATTATTTTTTGAGATTTTCAAACCCGTGACTTGTTTTTGAAAACATTGGCATAATGTTGAGTCTTTAATTCTTTTAAGCTAAAAAAACTAAAAGAAATTATAAAAAACAGCATAGTGGTTGACAAAAAGTGTAATGAATTTCTTTTCTGTAGTTATTTTTTGTCACATGATGTATAAGTATTTTGTTTATTTTATTATTCTTTAAACAAAACCCAAAAACTAATAGGTTTTTTTTTTCCTAAAAGAGGGTTATTAAATATAAATTAGCAATCCTTGAAATTGTTTGTGTACTGTAAAAGGGTTGAAATTGAATTTTGTGCAGTACACTAATTATTGGGAAGGAAGGATTAAAACACTGGCTTTTAGAAAGAAAGCTAATGCATAGCTGTTAAGTTAGAGCAATAAGTATTAACTCATTAGGAAAAAGTACGGATCAAACTATTCATTTTTTAAAATTAAGTTTGTAAACACCTACTTTCATCACACCAATTCAAAATTTAAAAGTTTAACTAGTTATTACTTTTAGAATTTAATTAAATATTTTAAAAAGAAAACAGAAAACATGTAAATAGTGAAATGAAATGAAAACTGGAAGTCCCACAACACCAAATAGAAACTCAGTAAAATTGGCAGCAGTAAGTCTAAAAAAGTCAAGAACTGATATTGAAACAAAAGAAAAACAGAAATCAGAATCTCTCTTATATACGTAGTAGTAGTGGAATTTAAAATTCAAAATTGGGAAAGAAGCAAGTGTCGTCTGGGATTTTGTGTGGGCGACGCCGACGGAGGATATGAAAAGTTGCCGTCGTGGGGTGGCGGCGTTTTCTAGGATTCAGAAAAAAGGAATGTCAGAGATCATGAGATCCAATAAAACAAGCTAAGGTATATTTACTACTGACTATATACTGTTTTATTCCTAGTGGACCTCCTAGATTCTCCCTTACCCTTCACTTTGCTTTTTCTTTCTATATTTATTATATTAGTGTTAGGGTTGATTTTGAATCAATCTAACCTATAAAAAGAAAATTTGATGGGGACAATACAAAATTATGACCGGCAATGCAGCCCAACTTTTGTATACAGCCACAGTGCCACACCCTCTCCTCACTCCAAAATTCTTATATAAATATAGCAAACCAATTTATGTCAATCTTGTAACATGAATCTTCAACTCTTACAGTCACATTCTTCGTTTACTTTTAACAACACCATGTTGTCATATTTAGATTTTGGAGTTAGTATCAATTTAATTTTTACATTTCAAAATGTTACTTTCATCCCTTCAATTTTAGTTCTAGAAATTTATGTAACTTTTTTTTATTGTTTAAAATGATAAATTGTTACGTCTTTAAATTTTCAAATAAATATTTAAATAAAAAAATCATATTAAAAATCTTAATCTTTGGATTGTCTAGATTCTTAACCTATTAACCTATGCATTTTTTTAGAAAATCAACACCTTGTAAATAAAATTAGATGTTTACAGCAGTTTTAAAATTTAGAAACCTATATAAAACATATTACAATGAAATCTAAAATTTTTGCTACAATTATCTCTAACTTCATTCCCTCTCAAATTTGTTTAGAATAAAAGTACAAAAAATGTCATTGGACCTACAAAATAAAAAAGAGAAGAAAAAATTAAATGGAAAAAGCGTCGACAGCAGGATTCGAACCTGCGCAGGCAAAGCCCAACAGATTTCGAGTCTGTCTCCTTAACCACTCGGACATATCGACTCTTAATGATCAATTTAATGACATAAATTATAAAATATATTCAAATTTTATGTCATTTCTTTTATTAAAAACGTGATTTCTTAAAACTTAACAAAGTACTTCTAGTCATAAAATTTTTTAATTCAAACAAATAGTTTAGTCTAAGATTTTGTTGATGGTTTAAAGATTAAATCCCCAAATATGACAATAACAATCACTTAGGACTTTGCACTTCAATCCTTTTAAACTATGTTTGGTAATAATTTTATTGGGTTAAAATCAACTTAATAAAAAGAAAGATTTGTATAAATAAAAATTTTCGTCTCCCACCATGAAAAGAAGAAAATGAGAATTCAAAAGCATGATCAGTACATGATACCGTATTAAGCAAGTAAGAGCTAAATACAACTTGCATGCTTTTTTATTATGTGACAAATGAGTTATATGTAGTCATTGAATATAAATGAAAATAAGTAACAAACTTAACAACGTATCAATTCATTTGAAATATATGTTTATTTTCTTCCCAAGCTCTCTATCAAAATTTTCATCTATCTAGACAAACACTTAATTTCTAGTTGAATTCTAAAACAAAATCTAGTTTTTTTCTTGTTTTAAAAATTTGATTTGATTTTTGAAAACACGAATACAAAGTGGTTTAAATAAAAATAGCAACTTATGTATAGATAGAAATAATGCTTTCGAAAATTAGATTAACTTATCATTAAGGGTTAATAGTTTTTGTAGGATGGCATGCCAAACAATGAGCAGTAGGTTGTTGCTCTAGAAAGGAATCCACCAACGAAGCATCTCATTTGCTCATATTTCGGCAACAAAGATTTGAACTAATCTTTGTTGATTGAGTACATTTTTGTTATACTGATTTTAACAGTAATTAACATAACCTCCATCAAGAATCATTGTTGCAAACCACAGAATGAGTAGAAGAGGAAAACAAATGTTTAAATTGTAATAATACAAACATGATGAAGAATAATTTTTTAACTTTTGCAGGAATGTCAGATTGAGGTTCGTGTCATCTAGCAAAACGATGGTTCTAATTCCCCCTTTCTGTCTCCTCTTTCGCCTTTGCCATCGCTCATCGAGACTCCTTTTGATCGTACCCTGTTCTTCTGTCTCTCTAACAAAACAAAAATATTCTTATTGTTCTTGTTGCTTTGCCTGCCACTGCCAATTTCTCTGTGGCTAATGGCTATCAAAGACAACATTTTTGCCCTTATCATCATCAATCAATTTCATTCCCTCTTCAAACCCTTTTGCCCTTCACTCCCAAATCAAAATCCTCGCTATTCCCACTCTTCTTGATCCAATTTTTACAAACCCCATCTGAGTTTCTCTTCATTTTTGCTCTTCTTCCTCTATTGACTTTTCTACTTCCCCCTTTTGGTCAGTATTGATGTGGGTCATGCCCACTTTTCTTTGTTCTTCTACTTCAGGTTACTTCTCGTGACCATTTATTTTCTCTTGTTTACTAACTATTATTTCTTTTATTTAATGCTTTTTTTTTTTTTAATTTTTTAGTTTTGGAATTAAATTAACTTAGCACTGTTCTTTTGTTTTAGTTTATACTAGTCATTGCCTTCTGATGAATATTATAGGGTATTCACTGTCTTTCTTTACTTAAATGATTAGGGGACATGTTTTTTTGGTAATTTGATATTGCTATTTGCTTGCAATTTATTGCTTACAACGACTCTTCACACTTCTCTTTCTGCTTTGCTGGATATTTCACAATTCTAACTCCACTTTTTTGTTTGTCTCAATTTATTGTGTTCATTGTTTAATGCCTTGTTTATTTATTTCATTCTATGTTTGTAATAAAATTACATTAGAGAAGAACTTTTTGCCCTTTTGGGTGGGGTTTTTTTTTTAGATATCTTACTTATGAAAGTTGGTTCTCTTATGATTTCCATATCTTCCGTGGAAGAACAGTGTAATGTTTGTTTGCTTATATGCTTTAGTTGTTCTTTAGATAACTTAAAGACAGTGTACTTTCTTTCTTTTTCATTGATCGGTCCTGAACTTGTTTGTTACATGGCTTGTAGGCAATTAATGCTTCATATTCAGGCTGATTGAGCTAGTTTGGATACCACTGCCAGTTTAAGAGGTGAAACAGGCTGTTGAAAGGTAATAGGCCATGATTTTCTCAGAGGAGAAGAATTCAGCTCATCTAAAGTTTTTTCTATAGTCACAACTTTGAAGTAATTGACTCGATCAAGCTTGTATTTCTTGCATCAGGTTGCAGAAATTATGGAAAAAACCGACTCGGCTTCTCGATTCGTTGATCTTGTACAGACCAAAAAATCTTTTGAGGATATCAAGTATTGGACGTGGTCAGAGACGTTGATTGCTTTGAAGCAATGTCAAGAATCATCTTCATTAACAAACTCATCGATTATGCTCAAGAAATGCATAGATTTGCTTAGCCAAAAGATCAGTTTAGCTGACGGAGCGAGTTCATCTGCTTCATCTGTTAATAGTTCCAGATTTCGGTCATCTTGTGACAGCAAAAGCACTGAAAGCTTAAAGACAAATTATGCTTCCACGACTTGGTGGTTTGAGGATCTATTGTTCTTTAGCACTGAATGTCTTGAAATGTTTGTACAATCCATGGTCTCGCACGAGTTCGACCAAGTTCTTTTAAGCAAATTCCTCATTCATTTCCAGAAATCTAAGTTTTACAATGCAACTTCAGATGTGAAGATGAAAGTAATAGAATCTGTCATTGATATGCTTGACACTCTCGACGAAAACGTGGTATCTCTGAAGGCTTTGTTTGACATTCTACGGGTTTCCTTAGGCTTGAACATAAATAAAGGTAGCAAGAATAGGCTGGAGGCCATGATTGGTTCAAAGTTGGGTCATGCTACACTAGACAATTTGCTTGTGCCTTCTCCATATGGAGCAAGCTACTTGTATGATGTGAACCTTGTTCTCAGACTCTTCAAGGCATTTTTATCAGGAGGAATCAATCAAGTATCTCCATCACAATTAGCTAAAGCTGCTAACTTGACGGATTCATACATGGCAGAGGTAGCACCAGATCCGTTTCTTAAGTCATCGAAGTTCCTCGCACTTGCAAAAGTCATTCCGGACTCAGCCAGGAAGTCCTATGATGAAATGTACTATGCCATAGACCTGTACTTTGAGGTAGTCACTTGATCCCTTAAAAAAGTTCCCATTTTAATTGACTTTTTGATCTTTTCATCTGTTTGGCAATACATGTGCTGTTTAATGTTCTTCTTTAGCTCATGTTTGTCTCTGTTTTTAGTATGATCAACACCAACAATCCTAGAACTAAAGTTGTTAAGTTGTTAAATTTGGTTTTTTGTAGATGCATGTAGGAATGTCAGAAGAGGAGAAGGAGAAAATATGTTGTGCACTGAACCACAAAAAGCTCTCCTATGAAGTTCGCATTCATTTATCTAAGAACCCAAAATTCCCAGCGAAATCTACTCCGCCGAGCCCAGAAAGTCAGCAACCTGAAGCCGAAAACTTACTTCAAAAGATAAACTACTCAAAATCTCTTATAAGTTGGCCTCACAATCTTACAGAAGGCATAAACACAGATGAAAAAGAAGACAAGTCTTCAGAACAAATTGTGCTGTATCATGGAAAATTCGATCTCCCTGCTGATAATGAGAGATTCAAAGTTCATTTGGAAGGAATGCAATGGAGAGTGTTGGAATTGGAGAAACTATGTAGAAAAATGCAGACCCAAATGAGAAAGATTTTGAAATCTAGAGTGTCTTCAAGTTATTGTCAAGTGAAATCTTTGCCTAAGCTATGTTCATAAGGAGATTTTGTATCAATGTATATAGTAAAAATCCATTCTCTTCTTCTTGCTGGTTGTAGAGTTAGAAAAAGGAAGAAGATGATGATCATGATCATGATGAAGAAGCCTTTAACCAAAAAACTAAATTATTCTTGTGAATTATTGCTGGAAAGTTATGGTGTGAAAGAGATTGAAAGTTGAAGGTCGAGTCTTTTTCGAAGTCATTCTCATTCAGAGGCTACTTTACGTCGAAAGTTGCAACTTGACAAAAGCTACAATACAATGCATGAAAATAATATTCACCTCTTTGCTTCATTCTTGAATCTTGGACCTTTGCAATTTATTTACTTTTTCTATCTCTTCCTTTGATGAGATGTCACCTGTCATATTCGAATATCGCAAAACCAACTCTACGTATATTATTATATGTTAATTGTAAGAACATATCATTCAATGTTTTAACTATAGTTATGAGTAACGAGTAGGTGCAAATTAGGTTACACTTAATCTCATTCTCCTTTTTTACATGATAAATTAAAACGTAAATTTTTGTAAACAACTATGGAACTATTGAAATAGATAGCATTAATTAAGTTTTTGAAAATAAAAACGTTGTCCGCTAAATTAAGAGTAGGGATTTGGATATTCCAGCTCCCTTGTTTGCTTATGGTGATCAGCATGAACGAGATCAATATTACAAATTATGTCTGACTCTCCATGCTTCTTCAATTCTCTTCTCTTACCTAAATTTCCCTTTGATTTCTGGATCTTCTTCTTTTTCTTCTTCTAGCTCATTCTCCCATTTTCAAGCCGATATTGTCCCTCTCGACTGGAGCTCACAATGAAGCCAGGTTTGATTCTGTAATTTCATTTGTTTCCAGTTATTCGATTTCTTTATATATGTTCTTTTGTCTTCCATGTTTTAATTTCTAGTTTTTTAGATTACTTTTGTGGATTAATTGTTTCCTTAGGTGAGAACATTTGATTTTAAGTTCCTTTTTGTGGATTAATTGCATTTAGTTTCTCAGGTACTTGATTGTTTGTAACTGTTACCGTAATTTATGTATGTTGGTATGGAATTTTGGCGATTAGAATCATGTTTTAATTTAGGATATATTTTCCTTGGTTAGTTATTCTCTTCGTGTATAATTATACTTGTAACATTCATGTAAAGATGAGAAATACAAAAATATTCAATTAAATAATAGTAACGTTTTTGTGATGATTCTGTTTATCGAGTTTACTTTCTTCTGTCTGTAGTATCATTTATCTGAAGGAAGTAAGTCAAGCAACATAACACTTTACAAATGGGGGAAGTGGCAGCTGAGAAACACGTGAAATACACCATATTTTGGGAAAGGGTTGTTTATCATTCATATATATTTCCCTTTTCTTGAGTACTCAGTTACTTTATTTACTTTGTTACCTTTGCAAATGGAGAAAGAGAAAATGGAGAATGACTGATATCAAATGGAGGAAGGAAAATTGAGAGAAGAAGAGGAAGAGGGAAAAGGAAAATTAAGTGTAATTTTGGCCAATGATGATGAAATCAAGAGGACAAAATTCTTAAGTTTCAAATAGTTACGCAAAACCCATTTTGGGGTTTGGGATCGGGTCTGTTATACAAATTTATCGTATCCGTTCATCCACACTCTTAGATAGTAGACTGCTATCCATTTATTACATGTATGTATCCCACCTTAGGTCGTTTTACTTTTATGCACAGAGAAAGGATGATTTCCAATCTTTGATGATGGAATATATTAGAATGAATGGTCCATACTGGGGGTTACCACATTGGATATTGTTGGAAAGCTAGATAATGAGGATGTTGATGTAGTCGTTTCATGGGTCTTGAAAAGTTAGCACGAGTCAGGTCTATAACATTCTCTACTGTCTCAACTTGTATGCCTTTTTTTTGTCTACGTTAATATGGATTCATTTTATGGAATTGACGTATATGTTCAGTGTTGTGCCATTAGTCTTGCACATCCTACACATCAAACTATTCAATCTTCTGGTTTCTTTTTTCGTTCATACAAAGCTGTTACAGACTCAAGTTATTTAAATTTCCTTTTTATGCATGTTTGAGGATTTAGATGTGAACGGTGGATCGTTTATAACAAAAGCAGAGAAGTGATGCCTGATATATGCAGGTGGTTTTTCTGGCAACATTGGTCATGGTCCACACATACTTTACAGTTTACACCCTTAGTGCCGTACAAGTCTTGGCCCTCTCCGACAAGTTGAATGTTTTAGATGTTGATAAGGTGACAGATTGTATCCTTTGGCACTTGGGAGTTTATTTTTAATTTATACCAGTTTATTCTATTGGATCTGTTGTTTTGATTCATTTTACCCATAACTTTTATGAATTTTTAGGGAACTGTGACCTTTCTGAATAAGCTGAGGAGTGGACAATTGATTACCTCTACCCAACTACTTATTTCTAAATATTTCAGACATCCTCTATATGTCTTCTACTTTTAGAGATTTCATATGCACCGGCTTGTGAAAGTTGGTAATTAAGTTGAGTATTAACTATATATAAAAATTTATGTGAGACTTAATCTTGTGGTAGATATTGTTGGTTTGCAAAATGAAGATGGTTCCTTCTCAAGAGACGTTTGGGGTGAAGTAGATTCAAGGTAGTCTACTCATTTGTTTGTTTGTTTCTATTATTATTTTGGATTTCATGCTTCATGTGATCCTACACGCCTGAAAAAATTTTAGAAGCTGAAAATGTTTATCTCGCAAGTTTTCTTATATTGCAATATCTCGTCTATCATTATTACATCAACTGGAGAAAATTAATGTAGAAAAGGCTGTCAACTACATGTTAGCTGCAAAAAATATGGATGGTGGATTTGGATGCACTCCTGCCGGAGAATCTCATTCTGGACAAAGTATTTTCAACATATCTTATTGTTCTAAATTTTATTATCATTTCGTCTGAGTGATGAGATTTCTCTTGTGCTTCAAAACAATTTGTGTTGCTTACTTCCTTACGATGTTTGGTATTATCCTGTTTGGACATTGAAATTGCATTTGTATTAGTGCATATTTATGCTCTTTGATTGCCTGTGTAACCATACTCTTTACACTTCCTTCTAAAAAAGAAAAACGAGTCTTATGAATCAAATTTTACTTAATGTTTTAGGTTTCGTGTCCTAATGTCAAGTTCTGCTGTGACTTCAGTTTTCTGTTGTGTTGGTGCCCTTGCTATAATGGGTTCTCTACACCATATTGATGAGGATCTCCTTGGCTAGTGGTTATGTGAGCGGCAAGTCAAATCTGGAGGTCCTAGCGGTCGACCCGAGGAACTTCCTGAATGTGAGTTTGAACTTCTACTACATATCTAACCAATTCTTTGCTTGGAAGTTATTCATACTCTCCCATTCACTAACTTCATTATGTTGCTTCAGATTTGCTACTCACGGTGGGTTCTTTCGAGCTTGATCATGATTGACAGAGTTCACTGGATTAATAAGGAAAAACTCATTAAGTTCATCTTAGATTGTCAGGTTGTCAAGCCAAATCTTCTTTATCTAGATTGGATTTATGTATAAGGGCCGGGGTTAATTATATTGCTTTTAACGAAGGTAACTTCCATAACATAACATAACTATTGAAAGTTTCAGGACACAGAAAATGGTGGTATTTCAGGCAGACGGGATGATGCTGTTGATGTCTATCACACATGCTTTGGAATAGCTGGTTATTACCGTCACATACAACTAGCTTACGTTAATAACTTAATATCTTACCTAAAGACATAGGATACGTGCTCCTGATGTTTACTTTTATTGATGCAGGCCTTTCACTTCTTGAATATCCAGGACCGAAAGCCATCGATCCAGCTTATGCTTTACCAGTTGACGTTGTGAACAGAATTTTCTTGAGCAAAAAAATAGTATCATCCAATGCTATCGATTGAATTAAATGATAAGTTCTTCCAAAGATTAGACGATGCATGTCATGGAGGGATTTTAAGGAGTACATCGATTTGAACACCAACTTTGTTTTTCTAATGTAAATGTCTGTTTTATTTTAAATTTAGTGAATGACAATACTTCTATTAAGCCTGACAATATCACAGGGATACTTGCTGTAGCTTAATATAGAATGAGTCATTTTATATGTAGCAGTTGAAACATAAAGTTCCTTTACAATAAAAAAAAAAAGAAAATTGGAAGACTTGTGTGGTCTATGAAATCTTCCTTTAGGTGTTAATCGGGATTTTGCGACCTGCTCCTTAGAAAAAGAAGTATCATGTCCAAAAATAGACTAAATTTCATTGTGCTAGTTGCAAAAAAGTTCTGAAGCTAGGAAATCCTCAATGAATTGAAATTATAACCTTTTGAGTACTTGAACAACTCATTTATAAATAGGTAACTTGGGCAATAAAATGGTTATCAATGTCTTGGTATATTATAGTTTTAAGATAGTTCTTGCCCTAAATGCCTTATTACAACTCCCAAATCAATTTGATTTCAATCTAAGGAAATGATAAGAAAGAGCCCTCTGCACTTCAAGATGTTTACTTGAATGCTTTTGTAAATGGTGATGAAGTTTTATCCTCAACACAGGAAGTTTCAATTAGAAAACTCAGAAACCTAAAACTAATTATATCAAAACAATGCAAGACTTTATATATGCACTTTAGGACTGAAGCCCTAATTAGATGTCAAATTTATCACTCTAAACAAAATGGCTAAAGTGCCCTTACCCAACCATCTGTAAAAGAGTAAAAATAGAAGACAATAAAAACCATTGACTAAAAATGTAGTTCTCTTAGTACGAAGTCCTTTATCGGTTCACATCAATCAATCTCATATTATTAATTCATATGAATCCATTCCATATTAATATTAATCTCACTTAGTGAAAAAGTTAAATTATAAAATATTTTAATTACATCTCCAAATCTTCGGTGAGAAAGGAAAGTCTTTTGATGTGGAGCCTTGAACTTATTTGACTCTCAATAACTGTAACATCCAATTTCCAAAACCACAGTAGAGGTATAGCAGGTAATTGATGGCAGATCCTTATTATATATCCAATGACACAATCAAAGCTTTTGAAATTTAAAGGCTAAAGAACAGGATTTAGATACTGTGGTGCTGTGTATGTAGAGATTCTTTCTTCCTAAGCTGCAGTTGGTAGATAAATGTAAGACAATATTTCACGTGAAAAAACTTTGGAATTGTGTTTTAATGCAGTGCAGAGAAATCCAGAAGAGTGTCTATGGGAAGGGAACATAACATCCATTAATGGGCGTTAATTTGGTCTGAAGTCAGGGCAATAAACAATAAATAGGCAGAGCTGAGGCGAGCGGATAAGCTCCTGAAAGAGGTGTCCACTGACTTTGAGAGGTGCCATCATCATTAACCATTGTAAGTCATCATCCCTTCTCCGTGCCCATGCCTGTACTTACTCCCTCCTGCTTTACGCCACCATCCCCCCCCTCCCCATTCTGTCTTCTTTAACCTGACACTGCTCTCTCTTTTTCACTTTTCTTTTCGGTTCCATTTACACTCATCTCGACTAACTAATTTGCTTATTTTAGCAGTTATTGAAATCTATTGTATTTTGTTAAGGGTAGCCAATGAGCCCATGGTGGATCTCAAGAAATTCTTTCGACTAAGTTTATTAGAATTTTTTGGACAAGATGCGAAGTTTAGGTGAGAAATACGAATTTTGACCTTGAAATTTAGAGTAAAACTATTATACTAGTTGAGCTATATTCATCATTTACTTCGAGTTTGTTTAATTTTAATCTTTAAATTTGTAAATATTTAATTTTAGGTATACGTTTTAAATAAATAAGTTAATATAAAAAAATAACAAATTTGATAAAATACTTACAACATATAGCAAAATTTTCATATTCTATCGACATTGAATCTAAACTTTTGCTATTGCTTGTAAATATTTTAATTTATTTTATTATTTTTAAAAATGTTTATGATATTTATGACTAATATATTGTTAATTTTTTTTCAATTTTTTTTCTTAACAAAAACTTTTACTAAATTTGGTGTCAACATATATATGCCTATTGTATTTTTTTTTCATTAAATCTATTGTCAGTATTTAGCCAATTTTATTAAAATTTTAATTTTAAAATTTATTGAAACTACAATCACAAAAATTAGACATTTTAAGATGTACGGACAATATGTTTTTCTAACCAAAACAATTAGAGAGTTGAAATTAATCAATTCCGAAAAATTAGATGGTCTTCTCGAACAAGCCTTTTATTTGGTAGGTAAGATAGATGAAGCTACTGCGGTGGCTACAATCTTAGAAATGGAGAAGAAATTGAAGAAATTACCTTATTAATAGTATCCTTACTCCTAATCGAATTATTTGAGATTTCGAAGTAAAAGAAAGAATTAGAGTTACATATAATGAATAGTGAACAATTGGTGTATTATCATATTACAACCTATTGACATAACTTCCTATATAGGTATTTTGATTTTGAGAATACCTTATCGCTGATGACGGATAGTTAACGATCGATGGCTTTGATGGGTGGTTTGAACCAACTTATAATTAAAGATTAAAATGCTATCTTTAATTTTTTTTTTTTATCCACAAAAACAAACTTGGTTAAAATTTCAATTCTTCTACCATTTAGTTAATTTACCGTTCTTCCTCCCAAGTTTTCTTTACCTTTTTTTTTTCTCACTTGCCTTAGTATCATTCATAATTCAATATTAGAGTTTAAACCTATTTTTTTCGAATTTATGTTTTTTCTTTATAGTGAAACTAAGTTCATTCAAAGAGAAGGAAAAAAAGTAAATCTAAAATTATATCCAAAGCTTGAATACATCTATATGTAATTATTTCAATGACAATATTGTTGAAATATTTGTCTGTAACGTTAAACAGTAACGAACAACTATCATTTATCATAGACGAACATTCATAGTCTATATTTTAAAGCAGTCCGTCGATACACACCAACTCAATGTCCTATTATTGATCAAGCTAGAAGCGTACTAGAAGCACTAATTTCACAATCTAAAAAAAGCACAAAAGCCTACAGAAATTAATATCTTTAAAATGACCTCAAAATTCGAAATCTGATTAGATTTTTGTGAAGCTTGAGATTGCTAAAATTTGAAGACATTCATTCGATTATAAAAAGAACTGCACATAATCCAATAATGTCGAGTTTACATAACATAAATAATGAATAATATAATGATATATATGTTAAAGAAAAACAATAATAAATAATGTAAAGGATATCTAAAAGCAAGAAAGGACGACAAAGACAAATAATTCAAATCATGCTTGGAGAAAAAGAATAATAAATTAAAATTATAAGAAAAAAAAAGTGATGTGTAATTGTTTATTGACATTTTATGATTTATTAAGCAAAGGGGGAAATGCTCAGAACCTAAAAGCCTGTTTTTACTTATACCTTATTAGCTTTACCAACTTTTCTGTCCCATTGTCCTTTTTTTCTATTCTCCTCATAGCTTAACCTTCAGATATTTCCAGGGTACCCACAGAGATTCAAGAGGGAAAACACTAAATTCATCCACACACTTTTTCGTTCTATGCAACACTCGTACCTTCAATACTTGATACTAAATTTTAGATATACTTTATGCTATATATTCAATCGATCTTGATCGACGTTAGATGCTGGATAATTTACGTTCTACGCTTTATGCATCGTTCAAGAATTGAAGGAAAAGAGAAGACCAAAAGAGGCTCCAATTAAGAGGCCATGCCTCCCAATTTTCCATGTTTTGAACCCATTCTCAACTAATATTATAAAAGTTTGAGATTTGTATTTATTTTATATTTAAAATTTTCAAGATTATAAATTTACTCTATGATTTCATCCATTTTTAAATTGAAACTATTTACAAAATATAACAAACAAATAAACTTAAATGAGTTAGGAAGAGTTTGACGAAATTTACTACATTATACTAATAATTTCAATTTTTGCTATTTTTTTAGAAAGTCTTTTAAAATTTATGAATGATTTAGATGATATTATTAGAAGTCAATAAATTGACATTGACCCTCATATTATATACTAAATTTTATTAATAACAAATTCACAAGTATTAGTTGACACATGTCTATGTACATATATAAAAATGTTACATTTAGAACTTCAATTTCACATTTTATTGAACTAAAAGAATTCACAAATTAATGTTTCTTCCCTATCCAATTCAATTTAGTTCAAAACCTAAACTTCTTAAATAATAAAAATGTGGTGGATATTTTAGTAATCACACCAATTTTAATTTATGTTGTCGAGTTAAAAATATATTAATTCAACATACATTTTTAAACAATGTATGGAAAGTTGAGATATGAATTTATATTACATATTCGATGCTAATTGAAGTGTACATTTGCATATTGGTATTTGAAAATTTTCAAATAAATATCAACAAACAAAATCTTATATTAATGGTTCCATTTACTATATAACAACATCATTAATATTATTTTTTAAATAATATTTAAAAATAATATAATGTCATTTATTAAAACAATTAAATTACATGTAGGGTAACACAGTTATCAGTACTATAGAATTATTTATTTATTTTTTTATAGAAAAATCCTAATATTTTGTTTATAAATAATAGATGAAATATATTTGGTTTTTATGTTAAAAAATGTTACACTTTAATATGTATTTGCTCCATAGGTTTTGAAATATTACATTTTAACTTTTGCTTTCTAAATTTTGAGTTTAATTCGTATTTGAAGTTTACATATTTTTTACTTTTGTTTTCTAGTTTTGATTGATACCTAAACGTTAGTTTAATATAAAAGATAATTATGGAGGGGTCATATATTATATTAATAAAAAATTAGTAAAATAATGAATTTAATTATTATAGATTAGTTATATAAATTAACCCCATGAACTTAAAATGGGTATTTAACAGTTGAAAAAAACTATTTAAAAGTAAAAATCTTCAACCATAGACCAAATGCAAACAAAACTAAATAAATGCAAAAAGAAAAAAAAAATCCCAACTTAAACTAAACAAAAAAACTAAAGAGTGTTTGGGACAAAACTATAACAATCATTTATTGCTATTTTAAAATCTCAAATTTGTTTCAATATTTACTATTTGTCACATTTTAATTATTTTAGATCTATATATATAGATTATATTATTTATTAATGTGTTTATCGTTTTTTAAAATTAAAATAATTTACACGGTGGTGAAATCTTAACACATTAAAAATGAAGTAGATCTAAAACTTATGATGAAAAAGATATTTTGTGTGTAATTTCATGGATATTATTACTTTGAATTCCAAAAGAAAAATTTCGTACAATGCAATAAATGTATTTCGTAGTCCATGACACGTCAGTGCAATCAAAATGCCAGGCTGTCCAAATAAAGGCAAAGGTTACTCACTCACTCACCAAAAAATTTGAATTCGGATTGGTTACTCCCTAGGGTTACCTAAAACTTTAGGGCTGTAGTACCCTATACTCTAAATCCCAAAGGCCAAAACAAGGGTTCCTATTCCACGTGGCAGCCTCCCATTTGTCTGTCACCATGAGAGATAGTTGTAGGTGGAGCATTGTGTTTTCCTTTCGTGGGTCATGGAATGAATAGTGATTTTTCTTTTTTTTTGCATCTACAGCTTGCATGATTAAAGTTATTTCACATTATGTTGGGGTCAGTAACAGTTGTAAAGTCACTCTTCTAAAAATGATTCCTTCAAATATTGTGTACATTAAATATAAATCTTCAATCTTCAAACTTTTCTTTTCTTTTCTTCCTTTTTTCTTCTTCTAAATACCATATGATAAGATCCAATCCAATCCAATCCATACCCCCATACTCAATCCTCTCCTTCATATTCCTTACTTTTATTTATTTTCATACTTTTATATTTGATTGTGTATATCTTAACTATTACAACTATTATATTCATAAATTAATTGTTATTTTATTCATTAAAAAATCTTGGGTAAGTTTGATATATAAACTCTACTTTTATCTAATTACAAAATAGAGTATTTTTGTAGATTCCATAAATGTACAAGACGGGTTCTCAAGTAGTGTAGGTTGAGTCTTTTTCAATACTTTTTTTCACGGTTTATTATTGCACTTATCGAAAAAAGATGAATCCAACAACCTCTATTTTACAACTATGCATTTCAAATGCAAAATTTATTTTTCCTCTCATGCATTTACAAATAAATTGGGAATAACATGGCAGTTTAATTTAGGGTATAAATGTGGAAGATGTTATTTGATTAAAAAAAAGAGAATAGAGATAAGGTAAGGGAAGGTACAAGAAGATGGTACCATTCCATTTCCAGCTAAGATAGTTTAGGTGGCAGTAGCGCATACCCCCATAGACTAATGCATCTACGTAAAAACAAAAGACAAATATACAAGAAGACACCATCTCCCCACCTCCTCATTTTCGGTAACCCCCCCTCCTCCCATCTTTATGTTTATGCTTTTGGGAACTCCCTCCCTTTCTTTCCTCTCCCAGCTGTACCCAACTACACTAACATATATAATATCTTCTCAGTTTTTCAATCCAATTTTCTCGTTTTACTTTACAATTTTCATCTCCCAAACAACTTCTTAGGTTCACTATACTTGAATGCTAGATACAGTGATAAGAATGTTTAAGTATTTTAGTAATAAATGATGGTTTGACATTTAGTCTTATTAATGTGTCATTATTATATATCTATCATCCAAATATATTTTTCATTTATACACGAGACATATATAGCTTAACCAACATATAATATATACCTAAACTAAATGGGAAAAATTAATCAAACTAAAAATTAGATTTTTTTTAAAAGAAAAATCGTAAGACCAAAAGAAAATAATTTTCCCAAATTAAAAAAGAAAAAAAAAAAGGTTGGAATTGGAAGTTGCAAAATTTTGCAATGTAATCCTAATCAAAATTTAATCTTTTTACTCTCATGGATTTAAATTCCACATCGGAAATGATGATGTGGAACTGTAAATAACGTTAATAAAGCCACTCTACACTTTACTCAAAATGGCTATAAAACCCTCTCTTACTTCACGGAAATATCCACTCTCTAAGCTCATCTTCCCCTCTCTGTTCTAAAACCTTTCTCCCATGGCTTCCTCTCTACTTTTACCATTATCCGTTTCTCTTCTACTCCTTGGTTTTGTTTCTTCTTCTTCTAAGTTTGATGATCTTTTTCAACCAAGTTGGGCTCTAGACCACTTCAATTACAATGGAGATACCCTCCAACTTAAACTTGACAATTACTCTGGTAAAAAAAAAACCCCCCCCCACCATTTTTACCCCTTTTTTTTTACCCTTTTCTTCGATCTTTCTAACTTTGGAGTGAATTTCAGGAGCTGGGTTTTCATCTAAATCGAGATACATGTTTGGGAAAGTCACCATTCAGATTAAGCTTATTGCTGGAGACTCTGCTGGAACTGTCACAGCATATTATGTAAGTTAGCTAGTTTTAAAAACTTTACATTAAAAAAAATATATTTATTAATAGAATGTGTTATTAATTTAAAATGAGTTTGGTTTTTTGTTTGTGCCGTAGATGTCATCTGATGGTCCAAATCATAATGAGTTTGATTTTGAGTTTCTGGGTAATACAACTGGAGAGCCATATACTGTACAAACCAATATTTATGTGAATGGAGTGGGAAATAGAGAGCAAAGACTGAAACTTTGGTTCGACCCAACTCAAGATTTTCATTCTTATTCCATCTTTTGGAACCGTCGTCAAGTCATGTAAGTATCTCTTCGATTTGTTATCTACTCAACCATACTGCAATGAGACTAATTATTAAGTATAATATAATGTAAACATTTTTATAAATACAATAAAATTTAGTTTCAGCTTCAACTGGTGGTTTGCACCTAATTATTAGTCACAGTAGTATTGTCTGTTATAATTACTTTTTTCACTAATGTTTATCATTAAAGAATTCACTTTTTTATAATTGAAATTTGATATTTTGATTTTTTAAACTTTAATAATTGAACTCATATTGACAAAAGATGAGAAACACTCTCAAAGAAGTTAAGGCAAAAGCAAATATAAAGAATGGCTTTTAAGAATCCAAATAAATTATTGGAAATTTTTTATTATAAAGAATGTAATGTTTTAGTTATCTGAGTTTTTAATCCTGAATGTAAGTTAATGGGTTTTTGGAGAATATGATTAAAAGGTTTTTCGAGTAACTATTTAAATAGTTATATGATATTAAGAATATTTTTTTTTTTGAAAGAATAATTTCTTAAAAGAAAGATATGTATATATATTAACATTCAAACTAGAAATAAGACAGGATAATTTTGGGATGAATTTGGTACCCATTTCAAGAATTTTAACTCCAATTGGTATGTGTTTTCTTAATAAGCATTTGAAATCCTAAACTAAACTATAGGTAATAGGAAAAGTTTGAATTTGAAAAACAAAATATGTAAGAGTCCAAATTATTAGAAAGCTAAAGTTTGTATGAATCAGTGCCAACCTGTTGGCGTTTAATGTACGAGCAGTTGCCCGATCGGTATCAATGGGCCAATGGCTCTGACAAACCCAAAGAGCCCTCGCAACGAAGCCACAATATTATTCCCTTCCTGACCACATGCATGTGCCGTCCATTTGTGGCCCCATTTCATTACTTCACCAATGAAAACAAATCTTGAAATTTCTTCCCAAACTAATATTAAAATAGAAATTTCTGAAAAAGATTAATTCTTGGTTTTGGGTGTAGATTTCTTGTAGACGAAACACCAGTACGAGTTCACACGAACATGGAAGACAAGGGTGTACCATTTCCTGGAGACCAATCCATGGGAGTTTATAGTTCAATTTGGAATGCTGATGATTGGGCCACACAAGGTGGTCGAGTTAAGACTGATTGGTCTCACTCTCCCTTTGTTGCATCTTACAAGGGCTTTGAAATCAATGCATGTGAGTGCCCTTCTGCCACTGGAGGAGTTGCCAACAACACTGCTTGTTGTAATGGTAGTGCCGCAAATGATGGTAAGAAGTTCTGGTGGGATGAACCGGTGCTTTCAGAGTTGAATGTGCATCAAAGTCATCAGTTGCTTTGGGTTCGAGCCAACCATATGATTTATGATTATTGTACTGATACTGCTAGGTTCCCAGTAACGCCTGTTGAATGTGTTCACCACCGCCACTAGCCTTGGTGGCATTGGCGGAGAGGCGAAGGTTTGATAGTTTCTTATCTATGTAAAGTAACAATATGATTTTTTTCTTCTTAATATCTATTTCCAAATTGGTTCCTCTAAGTTCGTTTTTCTAAAGTTCAAACAATTTCAAGCTATGAAATATGTACTAAGAAAACAATGAGAACACTTTAGTCACATGTCTTAGAAAAGGATAGAAGAAACAAAAGATTATAAGTGTATGGTTAAAATTAAAGGTTTAATTGGAGGGAGTATTGGTTAAATCTTTCAAAAGTCTTTGTTGGTACTAAATTGTACTATTTCCTTATATAGGGTCTATAGAAAAACCCCCTTTATTTAACAACCCATCATACTTCTTCTATCTAAAAATTACCCACATAATTTATTTCTACATTTTTTCCACCAAAGAAAAATTAACCTTCACTAAAGACCAACCCTACCATACCCCACCTCTCACTATTGTATGTAAAATGAAAGGAATGATATTTCAAAATAATATTCAGGTTGATCTATTTGAAAATATTGCCTAACTATAAGAAATATAATGAAGCTTTTCAAAGGTAAACATTCATTTTATTTAGATTAAATTAAAAGAAATACTCAATTTTGTAGTTTGGTTTTTGATAAGGGTTAAAAGATACCCCTATAGTCAATTTTGCATGAAATTTGTTAAAGTTTTGTTTAAAAAATATCTCTTAACCATTTTAAAATTTTGACAAATACCCTTAAACTAAAAAAAAATCTATTGAAATTTTGAAATAAAAATTCTTAAAATATGCTAAAACAATAACTAGTTAAATAAAAAAAATCTCACTGTTGACAAACATTTAAACTTCTAAATGTTCACTTTTCTTTATGCAATCTTCTCAACAACAAATATAGTAAATTGAACAAAGTTATTTACAAATATAGTAAAATTTTACTTTCTAATCTCAATTCATCACCAATCATTTTTTTTATTAGATTGGTAAACACTTTTACCCACTAAAAACAATTTTACTATAGAAAATGGTACAAGTGATTTAAGTTGGTCTTTTTCTTGGTAGAATACAAAGTCATTTAAAATGATGAAGTTGGTGGAAGCTATTCCATTGGGCAGTGAATGGGTATCCAATATGAGGTCTCATTATTGTATTTTTTTTATTTTAGTATGATTTAAAAAGAAATAAGATTAAAATGAAGAATCCCAAAAAGTATGGTCCCTATTTGAATTGTGGATTGGAGAACTCTTCCCTTGGGAATCTTCTTTTTCTTTTTCTTTTTTATAACTATGTATCTTTAATATCATTTTCTTTTGCATTTAACACATGGTTACATTCAACATTTTTCTTATTAATATTCTCTTTTTTACGGGAAATTTATCATTAAAATATATAAAATTATTGTAAATGACAAAAATGTTAATAATAGATCCGAATATAAGATTGTTAGTTCATTTTTCTATATTTGTAAATGTATCTTAAAATTTTAGGAGAATTTAAATCCGAAACCTCTTCATTTTCAATGCATACTAGTGTTAAAGCTCTTTTTTTTGTGTGAATGGTTCGTAATTAATTAGAGTACTATTTTAAAATTAATATTTATTAATTTGAAAATTGTAAAAAAATAGCAATAAAAAATTTCAAATTCTATCAATAATAGAATAACATATATTAATTCAAGTGTGAAGGTACATTTTAAATTTAAAAAATAAAAATGAAAACTCTCATCTCACATTCTTTCTCTCTCTCTCTCTCCTTCATCTTCATCTTCATCTTCATTTTCCTTTCCTTTCCTCTCCATTCATTATTAGAATCCTACTTTCGACAAACAAACTACAAGAGTTTCCTGTTCAGTGAAAATGGCAAAAGAAAATCAATTGAATCAACTGTTAAAGCCCCCCATTTGTTCCTCCCTCCCTCCATTTGATTCTTCATCTTCCGTTGCACCCTTTCCATCACCTCTCATCAGATGGGTACCGATTTCATTACAAATTCCGGTAGAATGAAATTCGCTATCAAATACGCAATCACAAACACAATAAAATAGCTCAAAAGAAATCAGAAATTTGAAGAGATTAATGGGCCTAGTTTTGGGCTATATTAGGGCAACGAGAAAGCCCATAAAACAGAGCGCAAAACGTAAACTTTGAGTTAGATTAGCTGCCCATCATTCCCATACTATTAACACACTCTTTTGATTCAATCTTTTTTCCAATGTTTATAAGCACCTCAATATCACTAAGTTAACCTTACTTTGTCAAGAATTCAATTCTTTCACTTGGAAATTCCGATGGGAAGTAGAATAAATAGATAATTAGATTTAAAAATCAACAAAATCTATTAATTATTTGTGAGAAGATTGATACAAATATTATCCACACATCGGCTGTCCACAAATCTTCCAAAAATACTTTTGGTTGAGCATGTGTGAAGCCCTACATGCAAAGGCCTATCATGTTCCAAATGGTTTCTTTCTAAAATTTAAAATAAATGGTTGTGTTTGTTTATATGCAATCTTGTTACCACCTTTAAAATTAGTAACAATACTAAAACACCTTTCAAATTTTTTAGACGAAAATTGACATTGATTCTAAAAATAAAATTCAGATAAAAATTCTTATTAATAAAAGTTGACACTTAATTTTGATGAAATTTTGCTGAAGAAGGATGAAATTGTTAAAAATTTCAAAATCTAATAATTAAACTGTTGTTGAATAAAGTTAGGGACTGAACTTTTTTTTTTAAAATTTGAATGGTTAAAGACTAAACTATTTTTAACTAAAGTTTGGATGATTAATAATTATTATTACTTGTGTAAAAGTTTAGGTCTTTGAAGATATTTTTTTAAAACCAAATAACAGTAATACTCACAATTAATTTCAATAATTTAGGGACATAGTATTAAAATAAATCCAATAGTCTAGAGATTATAACATGTATTAATTTCGAAATCTTAGGATAAGCTTAAAACAATATTTGTCCCCCACCCACCCATCTTACGATAAATTTAAAATAACGTTTGCTAACCCCCACACTTCTATCAACAATTTAAAAGAGATTTTGTGTGCGCGTTAAACATTTTGAGTTTAGAGCTTATCTAAGTTTCAACTTTCATGTATTGATATCGAAAATCCTTATGCTTATCGATGAGACTTTTGGTTCGATAGTCGTTGTAAAACTCGAAAGGAGTTCAATATTGATATTGTATTTAGTGTGGGGTGTGGGGTGTGGGGATGGCTACTACCAACCAAGAGTGAATCAACATCGTTAGTTATGTATTAAATAAAGAGTGTTATGGTATGTGACACCCTCCATCATACTCATTCATACAAAATCTTTTTGGACTCCAAAAATTCCACCTCTTAAATTGTTTGCATTTATTATTTTAACTCCCAATCCCTATCTCTTTTTTAATAGTTAATTCTAATTTCAATTTATACCACCAAATCCCCACGCGGCTTTTTCTTTTTCTTTTTTTTCAAAAATAAGAAGGAAAAAAAAGTAGCTTTCTTTCCAACTTTTATTTCATTTTCTGCTTTTAACTTTTGTACACAAATTTCAAACTTTCTTTATTTTATTGCAAAGAAATCGTGTTTTTATAGTCTATTTTCCAATCAAAATAAAAGAATTTTCTACGAAGATTCATTCGACGATGGGACTTTAAAAATTAAAAATTAAAAATAATAGTAAAGGTTTCCTTAGATGATGACAAGTCTGATTTTTTTTCTTTATAAGATGATAAAATGATATTTTAAATATGTAAGTCAGCCACTCTGTTTATTTTGGTCTTAAAAAGAGATTTTGATTGTTTGATGAAATGAGATATCAATTTTGTTATAAACTTTCTATTCACGTGTGAACCTTCAAGTAATTTTTTGAAAATTGAGAAAAGTAATGTAGATTAATAAAAGCTTACTTTTCTTTTTGAGTATACATGATGTTGAGGTTTAAGTCATTAAATAATACACTTTTGAGAATGAATTTTAATTGAGTTTTGCAATTTAGAGATGGAATGATTTCAATCTTTAAACTAAATGAACTAATTAATTGCTAAATACTTTAATAATTGGTTTCGTTTTTAGTTTTCTGCTATTGAAAATTTATGCTCATTTATGCAATTTGCTATAATTTTTACATATCTTAAAAATAAATATTTTTTAATTTTTCAAGTAAGTTTTCAAAATTTGATTTTACTCATTTTTTAAAATATAAAAAATTCGAAGATAAGATCGAGAATGGAAATAAGAACGAAGTAATTAAAAAAAAGCAAACATTTGAATATAAGAGAAAAATAATTATGATATATAGGTAGAGACGATATATTAATTACTTTTTACTTTTCATATAAAGTTACTTTTTTTGCTTTTTGGTGAATTAAAAAGCTAAAGCATAATTTGCAATTTGAGGTTGAAAGTTAGGTATCCATAAATATATAAGTAGAAGAAAATAATGGATATTTTTCTTTTCCATTTATTAAAAATAAAGTATAAGAAGTTTGAGTTGACAGCCATGCCTTAGCTCTCTATATTTAATTTGTCACAACCAGAACTAAATTGGCATTTATATCAAACAAAAAATGTATATCAATTATTTCCTTTTGACTCAATTTACATTCAACCAAACCCTTCAAGTTGGCTTTCCAAGGAGTAAATTCCATTATTTATTTTTAAAAAAAATAAAGAGAGAGACTATTTACACAATAGTTGAAAACTAGTCACATTTAATATCATCACTAGATTATCAATTTAATTCCTTTAGTGTGAGCTTAAGTTTGGTTTTGATATACTACATTTACTCTAAGTGGTAATTGGGACGTAGTCATTTAGATAATTATTATTTTTTCATACCGAACGAAAATTTTGATTTGGTTGTTTGATTTTTTAAAATTTTTTATTGTTTTAATACGAGGGATAGTAAGTTTATACTCTTAATTATTAATAAGAAGAACGTATTTGTTTTAACTCTTATTCTTAATTTATTTTCTTTTGAAAAAAAGAAGATTAAAGATCAGTAAATTAGAAGACAGAAAATAAAAACTATAGATTTATAGTTCATAGCTACTCTAACTCCACGCGGTATTGCTTTTGTTGGGAGGAAACAACCTCCTCCACCAAATCAAAATCCCTATATCAATTATGTATGTAATGTACTTTAGAACATAAATACAAAAACTTATGAGGACCCACCAATCCCAATTCTCAACCAAACAAACACAAAACCCAAGCACACACTTATGACTTCAAACTTCCTCTATTTAACACCCCAAAAACCCAAATCCCCATCGTCAAACTTCATCAAAAAAACTCCCTTCAAATTCAAAAACCCATTTTCACAAACCTCCTTAAACTAAATAAAAAGTCTCTTCATTTCCAAATCCCATGGCCAAAATTTGCCTTCTTTTTTGCCTCATTGTGGGCGAGATCTTCCTAATTCAAGCAATGACGACTTCGATTGCTACAACAACAGATCTCCCTCTGTCGGCGGCGCCAGAGTCATCGGAGAAGGGGACCAGAGAAGGGTCTGACGTGGCGGAGGCGCCGGAGATCCGGCGGCTGGGAAAGCACCATGGCGATAAGTCGATGGCCGGTGGGGGAGTCATCATCGGTGGCCTTGTAACGGCGGTTTTTGCAGCTGTTTTTTGTTACATTCGGGTTACTAGAAAAAGAGATGTGGTTGATTCGGTTCATTGAGACTGATCCTAATTTCTACTCTTTTTTTTCTTTTTCCTTACACAAACATATTCTTTTGATTCTTAAATTGTTTAGCCCTTTTTTTTTTGGAGGAAATTTTAGAGATTGTGGTTGGGTGATGAGTGGTGTTTGGTTTTGAATGTAAAAGAGTAATGTTCATAGAGAGAAAAAGATCCCAATTTCCAAATAAAGAGTATACCTTTTTTTGGACCGAATATTGAAGTCAAATTATAAATTATTTGGAGGCTAATTTGTTTACATAAAAGCCATAAAGGTCAAGTTCCAATTGGTTGTGAAACCTAAAAACGCCGAAGATTTTAAATCTTGGAAGCCCAAAGGGCGAAAGCATTCATTCTTTTTGGAAAAAAAAATTCTGTGACAAAATTTTTATGTTTATTTTTACTTTTAATATGCGAGATTGCAAACATATGATTAAAAGAAATGAATATTTGCTTTTAATACAAAAGACATGTCAATTACATTACTATTAAGTTAGCTTTATGAATATTATAAATATATGTATCAAAATATGATTTTCTTATTTGTTATTCACGTCTCTTAAGATAACATTCTATCAATGTCTATATAATTCACCACTTATTTGACATTTTATATATAAAGAGAGGTCTTTGATGGATCTTTTATAAGAACCCACAACAATGGTCCAAAGAAATTCTTTGGAGATAGTAGAAAAACTTAGGAATGTTTTTTTTTTATACAAAATTTATTTAATAATTTTGTTATTTATTATATATTATATTATATTATATTATATTTGTGGAATTTAATAAGGTTTAAGGCCCAACTCTTATTGGGTCTTATCCACTAAAGAAATAATTGGGCTTAGGGCCTCTCTCGATATCAAAGCTTCCCACCAAGAGCAGGTAAAAGAAATACCATTCTTCTTCTTCTGCTTCTGATGTGTGCAGAATTTCAATTTTGAATTCAATATCAAAATGGCTAAGTGTTCGTTTGAATGGTGGCTTGCACCCATCGTCTTCTCCATCTCTGTAGTTTTAGCCTTCTTCGCCATTTCCACAGCTCTCCACTCATCTACTTCCCACTCTCCAACTCCACCCAACAAATCCATGGCCGATGATCTTTCTTTAAACGCATCAAGAGCCTTAAGAAGAGCCGGTTTCAGCACCATTGCCACACTCCTTCAAGTCTCCCCTGAACATTTTTTCTCCCCTCAAAACTCCACCATTTTCGCCATTAAAGATTCCGCCATCTCCAATACCTCCCTCCCTCCATGGCTCCTCAAGAATCTTGTCCAATACCACACTTCCCCTGTCAAGCTTTCCATGGCTGACCTGTTAAAGAAGTCTCAAGGGGTCTGTCTCCCGACCCTTCTGATGCCAAAGAAAATTGCTATCACCAAAATGGATTCCACAGCTAGATTGGTTGAGATCAATCATGTTCGTGTCACTGACCCTGATATTTTTCTTGGTGGGAATGTTTCCATTCATGGTGTTCTTGGCCCATTTTCTCCTTTGGATCCTCTTGATCTTCGTCAGGGATGGAGCTTCATTCAATCGCCGTACTGTGATACGAATGCTACCATGATTTCCGATCCTTTTGAAACCAATAATGGGGTTATTGGAGTTGGAGTTGGAGTTGAAGTCGAATGGAGAAGAATCATAAGGTGGCTTAGTGCAAATGGGTTTATTTCTTATGCAATCGGATTACAAACCGTTCTTGAAGGGCTTCTTCAAGATTTCGAAGGATTGAGATCGATTACTGTCTTTGCGCCGCCGAATTTAGCCTCTGTTGCATCTCCATCGCCTGTTCTGAATCGAGCTGTGAGGCTTCATATTGTTCCTCAAATGGTTACATACAAATCCCTCGCTTCGTTGCCGACCAGAACTTCGCTCAAGACGCTCGTCTCCGGCCAAGATATCGAGATCCTCGGAGGTGTTCGTGTTCCGAGAGGAACGGTGAAAGTTAACGGCGTGGAGATTGTCTCGCCGGAGGTTTTCCGATCAGAGAACTGTGTAATCCATGGAATTTCCCGGTCGCTTGAGATCGCCGGTTTACCTCATTCATCGAGATGAGATCGCTTCAATTAGTGAAAATTCAACCCATCCATAGAACTAGAACATCTGTTCTGATTTGGAATTCAGAATGTAATATACAAAAGAATTTAAAAGGGAATTCTGAACCTGCATTTTCTATACAATTAGGATTTCATATTGCACAATATCAAAACAAAAAAACGAAAACGAAAAAAAGGAAATTAAGAAATCGAACGAAACATTGTTGTATCAAGAAGTTCTTTTCATTAAAATCCGAGTCATTTTCAATCCTGTTAACGTAACATTGATCGAATTTACAAATCGTGATTTCATAAACAACCCTACAATCTCCTTAACTTCATAATCCCCACATTCCTCAACAACAATCACACAAACACCATCAGGACGAACAGCTCTCTCCATCTCAGAAACAAATCGAGACGGAAACAACGCCTCAGCCAGATGAGCAGTAAACGCCAAATCAAAAACATGATCAAAGAAAGGCAAATTATGAGGATCAGCACGACTCACCAAAGGAGGCGAATCAATCAACTCGACACCGGTGACATCGTGAACTCCCATCTGAGACAACGCCATGACCTCATGGCCAGCGCCGGCGGAAACGCAGATAACTTTGGTGTGGTTATGGAGAAGGCCTAGATCTTGAATGGATTGGAAGAAATGAATGAAGGAGGAGAGCTTCTTCTTCCAGTCGTTGGATGACCAAAGACGCTTGTTCTTCTTGTCAATGGAGACGAGCTCGCGAGGAGTGGAATCGCAGGAGGATTTGGGGAATTTGAGATGGGGTTTTGAAGGAGAATTTGGGGGAATGCAGGTTTGTGGTGTTTGGAGGAAGAGGATGATGAGGGTGAGAGTGGCAATGGCAATGGAAGCAAATGAAAGCTTGTTGAGAAAACGGCGAATGTGGCGTTCCATTGTTGATTTGTCAATGGAAAAATTTGGGTTTCTGAAATGAAATTATATGCTTTGCCTTTGCCCATCATTCAATTCTCTTTCCTGTTTGAACATAAAAACGAAGAACATATAAATTGTTTTTTTTTTCTTTCTTTTCTTTTCCATTATATGATCATATCATGAATTTTCCCGAACATCATTTATTTTCTATTAATCTTTTAGTTAATATCAAAGATTAAAATTTGGATCATGTATTCACTTAGGGAGATTTCTATTGACATATGTTTTTGCAAACAAATATATTATCAAAAATAGGATAGACATATTTAAAAAAATTGACAAGAAGTTCAACCAATGAAATATCTTGAAGTAATACTATATAAATAAATTAGGTCATGTGTTATTTTCTTGAAAACCTAATTTATCTATGGTAATTTAAAAAGTGAACCCATTTGCTTATGTTTATTATCGTTTATGTGCATTTTATAATTGTAATGAAATGTGGAATCCATAGTCAACATACAATCAACAATCGCCATTCAATCAAAAAGCTTAAAATTACGTGTGACACGCCCCATTGGGATGACTATCTAGTAGTAGATGCATATTTAATTATTAAAAAGTAAGACTTCCCCTCTTTTTTTCTTTTTTTCTTTTTTTTTTTAAACGAAAGTTTACATAACATTTGTTTGTTATTCTCTTCAACAATCATCTCAACAGGTTAAACTCGAAAGTCCATTCTAAATATCAAATAGAACCAATCAGCAGAAGTATAATATGAATAAATGGAAGTTATACATCAATAGTTCACATGGGAAGACGCTTCTTTCTGCTATCTACCATCTTGTAAGGTGACTGTCAACTCATTATGGGAGAAGGTTTCTGGTTTGGTGGAGGAGGAAGCTCTGCTTGAGGGGCACCGCCGTACGACGAAAGCTGGTGGTTTTGGAGATGGAAGAGTTGCGGTTTCGCTGCCGAGCATGAAGACCACATTCAACATGGTGGGTCGATCCCATGGATCTTCCTGCACGCACAACAGCCCCACATTTAAACACTTCAAATATTCATCTCGTTTGCAATTCCCGCTTAGTGTTTGCTCCATTAAATCCAAGCCTTCGTCTTTCATCCATAAATCCCAAGCCTGAGAACAAATGAGACTCATTATTGAATCCGAGATGTGTTGATAATGAGAAGTTTAAAAGAAATTATCCAACTTACATAGCCCAGGAGACTCAAAGCTTTCTCCGAGTGAAAGAATCCAGTGTTCCTTTTTCCACCAATGATCTCGATTACGACTACACCGAAGCTAAAGACATCAGATTTGACAGAAAATATCCCATCCAATGCATACTCTGGTGACATGTATCCACTGTATTACGAACAAACAATTCAAAGAGATTATGGGATGTGATATTATGAATCTGGTTTGATGATTTTTATTGAATGAGACTTACTAAGTGCCTACCACCCTTTTAGTATTTGTGGCAGTTTCTTTCCCTCCAAATATCCTCGCCAAACCAAAGTCGGATATTTTGGGATTCATCTCCTCATCTAGAAGAATATTGCTTGCCTTCAAATCTCTATGAATAATTCTCAACCTCGAATCTTGGTGTAAATAAAGAAGGCCACGAGCAATTCCCAAAATGACGTTGAAGCGTATGTCCCAATCCAATGCCACGCTCATCTTTTGATCTGAAAAAAGTCAAATAAATCTACAATTCAGCATATAAATGAATAAGGAAGATAAGAGGAGCAAAGGAAGATAATAGTCACAAACCAAATATAAAGGCGTCTAAGCTTTTATTTGGCATATATTCATAAAGCAACATCTTTTCATCTCCTTCAACACAGTAGCCCAAGAGTCTAACGAGATTTCGATGCTGAAGTTTAGCAATTAATAAAACCTCATTCTTAAACTCCTCAAAGCCTTGCCCTGAACCACTTGAAAGCCTCTTTACAGCAATCTCCTGCCCACTAGGAAACTTGCCCTGAAAATGCAGTGGCTTCAATATATTCCTAAACCAGGACAAGCTTAAAGCAACCATTAATGTGTTTCAAGGATCTATACCTTGTAAACTGGCCCAAAGCCTCCCTGGCCAAGCTTGTTTGCATTTGAGAAGTTATCTGTTGCAACTAGAATGGTTTCCAAATCAAAAAATGGAATGTCTATTCCATTTGTATCATCTTCCTTGAATCGACCGGATTCAATCAGGTCTTTGACACGTCTCTCATTATCGTACAAGTGAAGCATTAAATCTTTTTGGCTGTTTCCCCTGCTTTCTGAGTTCAAATAGATTGACTGTATTTAGATTTAAAGGAAAGAGATGAAATAAGAAAAGAAGATTATTCAAATAATTGCTGAATTAAATCAAATTTAAAATTACCTTGTCTTTCAATGAGCCCACTTTTGGAGAAGTAAATGTAAAATACGGTACATGAGAGACTCATCAGAAGGACCATACATAAGGATGTTGCAACAATAATCACAGAAAAGGTCGTTTTGCCTCTTCCATCCTTTCTTTTGTTGTGATCTACAGAAACACCAATAAGGGACGCTTGGTATAAGAAAAATTTGTCCCAGCATCAGCACCATTACGAATGAACATAACCAGACACTATCTGAAATGATTATTACCTGTAGTGCAATTCAAGCTCCAGCCATTCCAATGAAAGTCTGTTATGCAAAGGCATCTTTTATTTCCATCTTTACTCATGTTGCAAGTTGAATAAGGCCAGTCTTTGCAGTCCGTAGTTGAAGAACAAATTGGCTCTAGTGGAGGCTCCCAACTGATTTCAACTTCATTGCTAGTTTTCAGAGAAAATTTTTCCTCGGGATTGGTCTCCTTAAAGTTGCACCAGCTGGTTACACGGAAAGGAGATGACTGGTTCAGCTGAAGGGCTTTGGTTGTCCAGTTTTTATCACCACAATCACCCGGTTCCTTGGTTTGGATGTAAAATTTTCGTGCTTCTGAATCAATGAATTTAACCTTGTATGTTCCACCTGCTGCTTCAAAGTTTACCTGGCCAGAAGCCAAGTTGCAGTTAAAATTGAAGTACATGGGGTCACCACATTTAGGTCCTGTGCTAAGTGGATAAGGAATGAGGTTTGTCCCACATGTTCCACAGTTTCTGGCAGTTGATTCTGCAGCATTGCAAACTCCAGAACTTCAGAAACACAACTGCAAATTCATCATTTTAAAAAACATAAACACAAACATACCTAGGTCTCTAACTGCTACTCGAACATTGAGGTCACGACCATCATCAAACTCATCCTGAAGATTGTTGAGATCTCCAGACCAAATCCAACAAGCAGAATTATAATTCCCACTCTGCCTTGTGATATTAGCTTCCAAATACGAGTAAGCCTGACACTGGCAGTTGTTAAGGCACTCCAATTTGCAATCAAAGTCATCCTTTGCATTAAACTGGAAGTCCGGGTTTCCAGCTTTCATCATCTTTAGACTCAAAAAAGTGTCACTGTCAGCATCCACACTGCATATTGGAGATTTCCTAATGCATCCACCTGAATAATCTCCAATATTCCAACTCCCTGGAGAGGTAGGCTCAAAACCAGGCAGGCATTTGCAAGCCATATCACCCTCACTATTACAGCTAGCAAAATCTCCACACGCATTATACACACTGCATCTATCTCTCGGCTCCACCCAAATCTGAGACCAAACTTTGTGATCTTCCCAGTTTAGGTAATGAAGCTGACCTGAGCTGTTCAATACTAGCCTTGTATCAATATACAATGATGATGTGAGATGTGGCACAGAGAAGTTTGGGACAGTTTTCGATGAGAAATTTGACAAAAGGTATAACAATGCAGCAGGCATCTTATCAGTGGTAATAAACTTACCTGAAACTCCACTTTTCCAGAATTTAACTGATCTTTTCCAAATGACATATTGACCTCCGTCCTGATCTAACTGAAAAGTGAAGTTCCCTTGAGCCGGGTCATCATAGCTCTTCCATGAAGCCAGCACCAAGTTATCGTCCATTAACATGCCAGGAAGAAATGTATCAGTTGGATAATCAAAACTTTGCCAGAGGATGTGCTCAGACAAGTCTTCTTGATCTACATAGCTTAAAACCAGATTTCCATTATCCATTAGTTTCAGGGTCCTTTGATTAGGTACAGAACTTCCAATGTTTGTTGACCAATAAAGATTCTGATTTCCATCATATACTTTGAGGTTGCCATCATCCTCGATCTTCAAGACACCATCTGAACCAGGAAGTGGTCTGTCTCGATTGGCAACCCAAACAACCGTAATTGGATTTGATTTGCAATACCATATTCCCAAGTATCTTCTGCTATGAGAGCTGCCATATGGCTGAAAGAATCCAAATTCGAACCTCGACCCTGCCGATACAAGAGTATCCCCACTCCCATGACTTATGCAACTCTTAAACTCTAAGGTATCTTTAGCAAAGCAATTAACAACCAAAATTAGAAACACAAATGAGTACAAATGGAAAAGAGACATCAAATGCTCTGCAAACCAGCTGATGGTGACCAATTTCTTGACACTACTTCTTTTGGCCACCATTTCACTACTTCTGTTATGCAACAAACATGTTCCATCTCCACTATTTCTATCTTCCTCCATTCATCCTCGTGATTTTTTAAAGTGATTATAAGACTAACAAAAAAAAGATCAGACTCGTGAAGAACATCTTTCTTTTTGGTTTCAACAACAATACAAAAATGTTGCTTTCCCACCTGGCCCACATGATCAAGCCATTTACCAACAAACACTGAGCATGATTTAGCAATTATAATAATAATGTGAAAACTACTAAAAAAAGTGAAAATTATATAAAGAATTCACCATGAATATGTCTAGAACAGAGAGACAGTTTAGACCTATGACAAATATCCTACAAAGAAAGCCATTTTCTCAGAGTAGAGTTCAAAAGAAAAATACTCATTCTTGGTTCAGATTCCAAAACCATATATTAAGCAATTTAATTTACACAACATGAGTTTACAACTTTTTTCCCCCACTAGCAAGTCCAAATTGGGGGTTTGTGATTGTCTAAACTGAATTATTGTAAAGCAAAAATGGGCAACCAAGGTCAAGATTTACTGTTGTTGTCAAGTTCACCTTTCCATTAGTGGACCCACTACCCTACTTTTTTTCTCACCATCTTTATGAGAGAACGACTAAAGGCATAGTCTACGCAATTTGATCAACCCTAACTTTTCTTTCATCATTATTTTTGGCGGGGCAATTCTAATGTATTAAAATCATCTACCGCTTTCAAATTTTTAATTGGAAGGAGAGAGACCCACAGAAGACTTTCGTCCATTGCACGTTCTTTAATGGTACAGATGGTGGGATTCTATAGCCTGAGACAAAGCAAAGCAAAGCCATCGAGCAGTACAAATTCATAAAAGAGTCAAATATACAAAACCCTAGGCAGGACTCAAACAGAGGTTTGAAAATTTGAAGTAGAAGAAGAAGAAGAAGAAGAAGAAGACTAGAAGTGGAAGCTAAGCAACTGTGGACTACAAACAAAAGAAGTTGAAAAGAAAAGGAAATTCATACCAATGATCAACAATCTTCCGGTTTCTGATACCCCATTTTTGACCCTCACTCAAGAATTCACTTCACTTCACATTTGGAGATGATGACGTCCAACCGACGATGTTATGAGCAACTAAAAGCAACTATTCAATTCAAATTTGGCGGTTTCTGTTTTCAAATTTTGGAATTTATCTCTCTATATACCAATTTATGTTTCACCCTATTTTTATAGTAAATCTTAAATTTAGGCACTTTGATGTTAATTTCTATTGAAATTGATAAAATTGATATAATAATTTTCATGCAATAAACTAGTAAGAATGTTAATAATAAAAAAAACTATATAAATTTAAGATTTATTAAGGTCCCTTGACTAAAATAAAATAAATTTTAAAATATAAAGATCAAAATGATATTTTAATCTAATTTTTATTATCATATTTGAATTTACAGGTTCAATTTTGCATATTTTGCATATTGTCAAAGAAAAATACACATCTAGTTTGTATTAGAGGATGAATAAAAGAGTTCCAAGAAAAGAATTTTTACTCACTATTTTATTTTGTCCTACATGTTAATTAGTCAAACAAAATTGTGTATTTTTTTTAATGTAAACATAAATAAGAAATATCATAAATTTACCATTTAACTATAGAAATGTATTTGAATAAACAAAACACATTTTTTTAAGTTAATGTTTGAGTAAAATTATATTTATATAATTTCTATGTGTGTATTTATTACCATAAACATATGTGTGTGAAGGGGTGTGGTGCAAAACCCTAGCAATAGAAAAATATTTGTTTGAATCGACAATCATCTCATTTGCCTCCTAAAATTTTGAGTTTCACTTGTTGATTTGTGATTTGTGGTGGACTGCCTTTTTTTTTTTTTTTTTTTTTTTTTTTTTTTTTTTATCATTACCAACTTTTGTGTGGATTTTTTAGGGGTTTCACATGGGTAGTGTGTGTGAAATTTTGGTGAAAAGTCCAATTTTAGCACAATGGTCGATGACTCGATGGCGTAGATAAAATTAGATCGATTCTTCCTCTCTTTATGATCATGGTTTTGATGATCAACCGACTGGTAATTTGATCAATCATGTTTTATTGACATTAGACCAGATCGGGTGGATGTAAAAATTTCACGAGAATGAATTTTTATATATTGAAATGTGTACTTCTGTTTCTTTCGACTATGATATGATGAATGTAAATAGTAATTTTGAGAAATTAGGGTTTTTGGCAATGTTGATACAATAAATGAGGCTGTGGAGTCAGCTATTGTTATTGATAATATAGAAGGCATTATGTATGAGAGGCATTATAGTTTCACTAGTAGAACAACTCAACGACAATGGATCAATGAGTGACAAAGTTGCTTTGAGTAGAGGCTTACAAATAAAACAAGCACATGTTCTTTTTAGTGGTTTTGTCATTGAATTGACACATAAAGAAAGTCCATCCCTCTCTTCACGTACTTCCCATTTTCTATAGCACATTTTTTTAAGCTATGATCAGTTTTCTATGCGCCATTGTACATTTCTTGCGACAATAATAGTAGGGCATGAGCCTCGTAAATTTATTGAGGCTTTGAAAGATGTGGGTTGACGAGAAGTTAAGTAAAATGAAATCGAAGCTTTAGAAGCTAAGCAGACTTAGGCCATGGAACCCCTAGCTTCCAGGCAAGAAAACCCTTGAGGGTTATATAAAATCAAATATCAAGTTGATGGAACGATCTATCGATCGAACGACTTAAAGTTCGCCTCGTAATTTTTGACAACCATCAGATTGAGGGTATTGACTATAATGAAACATTTTGCTCCAGTGACAAAATTGGTAACTATGTGAGTGTTTCTTGTAGTAGTTGTAGTTGCAAAGAATTGAGAACTACATCATATGGATGTTCACAATATATTGTTCCATGTTGATCTAAATGAAGAAGTGTATATGAAATTACCACCTAGGGTTTATTGGTAATGCATAAGGTATGTTGTGGTCGCCTCATGAAATCTTTGTATGGCTTACGCCAAGTTGCTTCAAGGTGTTACATTGGTCCAATCTTATTTCGATTACTCGATATTTATGCTGCATCAAGGACAAGTCCAACTAAATTTCTCTATATATGTTGATGATTTAATTGTTTCAGGAAACGATTCTTCCATTGTTGCTTCATTTAAGAAATATTTTGGTGAAATATTTTCTCGGTATTGAGGTTGTTCAAAATAATGCTGAAAACATTTTTCTTTGTCAACGAAAGTACAATCTTGACATAATTTAAAAAATGGGACTCTTAGGAGCTAAACATGCAAAGTTTCCAATTTAGTATATTCATCGGGTAGCATAGCTACTGACAATCTATTGTCAAATTTTGAACGATATCAACACTAATAGGACGTCTCCTATACTTATCCTTCAGATGACCTAACTTGGCTTATGTGGTGTACATTTTGGCTCTATATTGGCACCAAGACAAGAACATTGGGATGGTGCAATACATATGGTTCGTTATTTGAAAAGTTGTCCTAACCAATGCATTCTTCTTCACTCCAATCGCAACCTCTCTCTATCAGGAAGATGTTTTTCAGCCTGGATAAGTTGTTCCTTGACTCATTGCTCGTTTACATATTGGCTTGTTTTTCTTGGTATTATTCTCTTATATCTTGGAAAACCAAGAAGCAACAAATGATGTCTTGTTTGCCAATAAAGGCTAAGTATCGCTCCATGCCCTTGATAACTCTCAAGTGGCTTAAAGTGTTGCTTGGGAGACTTGGGGTGGATCATCCATGTGCCATAAATTTATTTTGTGACATTTAGTTTACATTACATATTCCTCAACACTCTTTCATAAACAAACTAAACACATAAATGTGGATTGTCATCATGTTCGTGATGCTCATAGCACTATTGCTACGAGTCACGTTTCACAAACAAACAACTTGCATATATCTTTATGAAAACCTTGGAAAAACAATAACTTATTTTATCTTTTCCACAAGTTGGACATTTGCAATTCTCATACTCCAACTTTAATGTAGAGATTAAAAACAAATAAGAAAATGATTAAAAACAATAATAAAGAAAAATAAAACGCAGAATAATTAGAAGGGTTTTTTTTTTAAAGAATAATAAATAAATAAATAACTACTTACACTTCCAACAAAAAAAAAAAGACAAAAAAACTAAGACAAAAACTCATGTACATATTCTGACCTCTTTGTCATTTTTTAATTCGGGACCTCTAGTATTTTGAAACATACAAATATCAATTAAGCTAAGCTCATGTTGTCAATTCTATATATCTATATAACCATGAAATATATAACACATTTTGATTATGTTTATGATTAAAAATAAAATCACCTCATATGTTCATGTAACTAATATTTGTTTTTTATAATTAAAATAAAATAATCTCATGCATCAAGGTAAAATGAGAAGAATTATCCTAAATGTCAAAACATTTGAAAATATAACAAAATTTCATATTCTATGACTACTGACATATAATTTTAGAAGAGTCTTTCGATAAAATATATATAAAATTTTGCTATATTTTATTAATATTATTAATTTTACTATATTTGAAAATGTAAAAAAAAAATTCTTTTACATCCTAGATAGGTAATATCTCCAATAGTTATCAAAATAACAAAACAATATAAAAGATATTGTGTTGAAAACCAAGAGCTTCCCTTCAATTTTCCTACCCGAATTTGTATTTAAAAAAAGAAAATTTTACATAAATAGAAAAAAATAAAAAGTATTTACATCGCGTAATGAAAAAAAATTGTGTTTGGGTTAAAATTTTGGTTATCCATTTTGGACTATTAAAATTTTGGTATGGACCGTAAATAGTTTGCCAATTGACAAAAAAAAAAGATAACAAACTGAAAAATAACAAATTTAAAAAATATAAAGATTTATAGCAAAACTGGAGTTGTAGACTTCTTTTTTACTTTTTTTTTTACCGATTATACCCCTTTGTATACGAAAATTATTTTTCGTCAGTATTTGCAAAAACCATCAATTTTGAAAAATATTAAATAATTTTTTATTTTCGAACTATATTAGCTTACACCAATATCTCCTAGATTTATGCTGCAATTTATATAAGATTTTCAGATTTTTAGGTTCAAATCAATTAATTAACAATTTATTTCTATAATTCATAATAGTAATGACTATTTGAATTCAATTTTTTTTTTGTCACCGTTAATATAATTTAATCACTTTCTGTTTCATAAGGTTCCTTTTAATATTTATTAATATTTTATTATATTATACATAATACATATTTTCATATTTCTAATAACAATTTGGAATTGACTTTTATAACCTCCAATAAAATCGTCAATTTGAATTCTTTTAAACGATCGTATCCCTAAAATAATGGCAAACATAAATTCAATATATTCAAATTATTTATATTCCAAAATATTTATAAAAATTTAAATTTAAAATATTATCATTCCCTAAAATCGTGTTAATTACAATTATCTACTTATTTTATTAAAAATTATATCATCTCCTAAAATTGTGTTATTTGATTAATATCCCTAAAATAAAATAATGACAAACATAAATTCAAATCTAAACTAATGATTGTATTAATTTAAATCTAAACATTTTCATAAATACATCCGTCTAATCATGAATATCCAAATAAAGCATAAGGGAGAGTTTAACTTAATAAATTAAAAAAAATCAGAGTCTAAATTAATGTTATTATTATTAGTTTGGAGTTAAAATGGATAAAATTTTAGAAATTTAGAGTTTAAATAAATAAAATTATTAGTTTAAGATTTAAATTTATACCATTAATTAATTCCAGATCCCAAATTTACAAGTATAACATAAATAAATAAAATAAAATCAAACCTTTTCTTTACCACGTGTTCATACGTTCACTGGTAGGATGACGAGAGATTTTGGGGGAAAAAGCTCCGGTGGCTACGGTAATCTTGAACTGACATCATAATTCATAATCCTGACCCATCAAATAAATTTATATAAATTTCGTTTTTTCTTATCGGCCACACGATTGAGAAAGAAAAAGAACTAATTTTTTTGAAAAAGAATAAATAGGTAAAAGATATAATCAATCGTATTAGATACTGGTGGAGCTACAAACTTTGCGGCTAATTCAAGGTAAGAAAGGAGGACCATCAATATCAAATCAAATTAAAGAGAGAAGGAAACTAAGTTATTGTTCTTAATTCTTATGGCCTATGGCTTCCTTCTTTTTTATTTGTGGACTAGATTTTGATTTGTTTTAGGGAATATAATTAAAGTTATTTACATGGGGTTTTTCATGAATTAGAATTGCCGACACGACAGGAATCGAATTCTGAATTCTTTTGAAACAAATTCAAATTCCCAATTTATTATTTCATTCTTTGATTGTCTGGTTTTGTCTAATTTTGTCTTAATTCTTATCTGTTCTTAATGATTTTTTTATTTCTCAGAAAAAAAAAAGATTGAAAATCTGTGGCCGTCGATTTTTGCTCTTAAATCATAGTTTAAAGTTTAGGGTTGTCGTTCAGGTACCGTCAGTCTGGCGTTGAATGTAATGTAACAATGTAAAGCTAAAGAGGGGCCTTTTTTTTCGTATTCATTGCCAGAAAAAACAGGAGAAGGGATTCTCTCTTCCATGAGATTGAAGTTTTTTCATAACTATGTTTGGTGAAAAAGGTTAGATCATCGATTCTTCCGTTTGTTTTATTATTGCAAGATTAAGTCATCTCTGGACTTTTTTTTTTTTTTTTGGATTGTAACTCTTCATTTAAGCTGAATCTTTGCCATAGAAGTTGCTGAAATCTTGTTCTTGTTATTGGTTGAATTGTCATATAGGATTTGGAAACAAAACTATTTGTTGTATTTATCTTCTTGAAGATTGTTTTATCCTATGGATGGTTTGTTTGTTTTATGAAATCATGTTCTTGTTATTTAGGATTTGGAAACAGAACCATTTGTTGTATCTTTTTTAGATTGCTTTATCATTTGGATGGCATGGCGGTTTGTTTTCTGAATCTGTATTTATATTTTCTTTTGGTTGTTTATCAGGCTTGGATCTCTTCTACATGTATGTATTGGTTTAGTTTCCCTAGTGGTAAAGAAAACTCCCTTCACTCTGGCAGCTGCAACTAGCTCCAAGTCTTCTCGCACCTTCAAATGGGTGTGGGATAATGGAGTGATATCTCTTGGTGTTTTGAGGAAATCAAGATCATCACACATTTGGAGATTGTGTCGTGTTTTAGAGGGGCTGTCGCTCGATTACGGCTAAGGTTATTATTGGCTAAACATTGTTGAAACTATCTGTGTAGTTGTTCTTCCGATTCGTCTTGTAAGGATTAGACCTTTGTTTTAGGACTTGTCATTAAACGAGCAAGTTGGTTTTTGTTATCGATTTAATATTGTGTACAGCAAATGTAGGTTGTCTGTGGATGTAGTTTTTCAGTTGGTCCTTCTCCACAATGGTTATATTTTCTTGTTTCCATGCTCACAATCATAACCACAAAGTAAAGGTAAATGAAAAGACTCACTTCTGGACATTGACGTATATTGCTTTCAATTAATACAGGTTGTGTATAATTGATTTCGTCTGTCCGTGTCATATACAGAAAATGGGCCAACAATCTTCCGAAGCAATGCAGAAATCACTCCAAGATCTTTCTCAAAGTAATGTCTCAAAGAATGCTCCTCAGAGTACAACTCCAAATGAATTATTGATAAAGACAGGGAATGCTAAACAAGATATCAACAGAGCATATCACATGGCTTCCATCATTGAGAATAGCAGAATGGCTAATGAGACGTGTCGCCTGAAAAAAAGTCAGTCCCTAGGAAGCATGCCATATGGGGATGGTTTGGCTGGTGCAGACAACGACACTGAAGAAGGCAGAGTATTTTCCTGTGACAGTTCCCAATGTAGGCTTGAGATTTCAGATTCTGGAAAGGCTCGAGGATTGGGCATCTCTGATCGGTTTAAAGACACCGTAGCCTCAGACTCTATTCGTGCAAGTTCTGGTGCTGTTATTAAAGAAGAAATCTTCTCTACCGATGACCCGGCATGTAGAGAAATGGAAGGTGGGGATAATGCTGGTTCTATGTTATCTTTTGATGGTGATAATAGGAATTATACACCTAGCACCACACAAATGATTGTAAAATCATGTTCAATGCCGAACTTTGATGCCTCATCACCTGTTTCTGGTGGTTCTCCCTGTAAGGATTTCCTACCACCATCGAGATCTTCTGATGATCTCCAGCTCTTTGTTCCAAGGCATGGAGAGATCTCACTTCATGAGATGGAAGTCCAAGTAAATGGATCGCAATCAAGAGAAGATATTGTGCATGAGAATGAGAAAATTTATTATGAAAATTTTTCGGATGACGGAAAAGATTCTTACCGCGATGTTGAGCGGGACTGGAAAACATCAGTTGTAGATGAAATAAATCCAAGGGAGGCTCTACAAGAAGAATCTGATTCCCCGGTATATTATCTGAATGAATTGCCAACCAATGACTTCAGGATGAAGCGTATTGAGGAGTGGGTCAGTGATCTTCAACATTGTAATTCGTGTGATGAAACAACTGAAGTATATGAATCTGCTGTTAATGAAGTGAAAAGAGATTCTAGTATAGAAACTGGTTCCAGTGTTGGACGAGTCGATTCCAAAGTGACTGCAGGCATGGAAGCTGCTAAGAGATATATATCTTCAATGAATGCAGCAGCCACTACTGCACAATTGGCAAACCATGGATTGGTTGTGATCCCATTTCTTAGCGCATTTGGAAGCTTAAAGGTGCTCAATCTACCAGCAAACTCCATAGGTTTGTAAGTTTAAGCTGTTCTGTTCAGAATTGATCTTTCTTCACATTTTCATTATTATGTTGATCAGCAGATGAACATTAAGCCAATGCAGTCCTCTAATAGCAGTTATTTTGTAGGAAAAATTACTGCTGGTGCTCTACCCCGAGGTTTACATAGCCTGAATTTGTCGAAAAATAACATTGCAAACATTGAAGGCTTACGGGAATTGACACGACTACGTATGCTGGATTTGAGCTATAACCGGATATGCCGAATTGGACATGGTATGTTTCCCAAATTCTAAACTCTATTTTGTTCGAAGACTGAAAAAATTATGATAATCTTGCCTGCAAAATTTTGGTAATCTTGCCTCTCATCTCTCCTTTTAATCTTGATGAAGGCTTGGCTTCTTGCTCATCGTTGAAGGAGTTGTATTTAGCTGGAAATAAAATTAGCGACGTAGAAGGTCTTCACCGACTCTTAAAATTATGCATACTCGACCTACGCTTTAACAAGATATCAACAGCCAAGAGTCTCGGTCAACTTGCTGCCAATTACAATTCTTTGCAAGTCATCAGCTTGGAAGGCAACCCGGCACAGAAGAATGTTGGAGACGACCAATTGAAGAAACAGCTGCAGAGCCTTCTTCCACATCTGGTTTACTATAACCGACAGCCCACCAAAGGCGGTACCTTGAAGGATGGTACTGACCGGTCAGTCCGCCTAGGCATAAGTAGCCATCAACTCGAGCATGGTGCAAGACCAGATCACAAGAGCGTGAGGAAGATTGCTCACAGCCACAGAAGCCAGGGATTCGTCTCGCCTAGACGATCCAAGCTTCGCCATGGAAGTGTCCATGCACTGCCCCCTACTGGAAGTAAAGTAAATGGCAGTACTCGACAACACCATCGTCTTGAAATGAGCAGTAGGCGATCAGAGTATAAATCAGACTCTCTTATGCGAAGGAGTCGAAGTGAGGGAACCTTGGCAGATCTTTGAGTTAATTGTTTATTACCGTACTTATTGAATGAGTTAAGTCGTCTGGACTACTCTTTTGAACTTTGTTTAGTGTTCAATAACCTCTTTTGAGTTAAGTTTTTAGTGTTCAATAATCTCTCAAGTCCAATGTTATCAAAATCTGAATTTTCTTAATGGATTTACTTTATTTTGAGTTTCAGAATGTGATAGTTGTCTCCATGTAAATCAATATATTAAAATACCACAACTCTTTATTTTAGGTAATTGCTCGAAACTTAGTACGTAAAGAAACATGGACGAATATGTAAGATATGCACTGTTATATATGAAAAGTAGTGTGAGAAGAACATTACACAAATAGAAACTAACATCTGAGCATACAGTTTTTTGTTCTTCAAACGGAGGATATGAAATACTTTTTCACCATGTACAAATGGAAAATGGAAATCTCTAACCATAAAGGTCTTTGTTCTTCCAACAAAACATATGAAATATTTTCATCATGTACAAACAACAAACTCTTCAAGTCAACTCAATTCACTCAGCAGTCTTCTCTACCTTTGTCACCTGTACAGTTTCTGTATTAAAAAAGTTCAAGCATGTCAGAGTTCTTAGTGATTACTGCTAAATAATGCAGAATTTTAGGCCTGAAAAACAGACTATAACACAATCAAATGTGCTCAAATCAGAGTGTACCCTAACATATACTACATATTAAAAAACAAATTACAATCACTTAGTTGCCAAGAAGTCAAATTTCAATTGAAATTTAGCTTACATGAACAGACTACCAGCCACAAACAACCATTCACCTCATTTAATCATCTGCTCAAGAGGAAAGACAATAGACGAATCTTATTATACAGGGCTATGTAACATTTATAAGAACTGCAAATTATCATACAAGAAACTAGATATAAAAAAAAATATACTTCGAATTTTCAATCCGTTTTTAAAAGGAAAGTCAAACGAACAAACAAACCATATTTTATATCTGAATTTCTAAATTCATAATTGACAAGTCCTAGATATATCTCGAAGTCTCTAAAACAATGACCAAAAATGGGAGTCTATGATTAGCTGGTCCATAATTTCCCTGATGTCCCCTTCAACTCTGCTTATAAAAAATATCAAACAAAACACTTACTAGTAGGGGGAAAAAGACAGATTTGGGCAGATTTCTAACCTTAAAGTGAAATTCCAAACTACTCCATGAAAGTCCAGGAAATTATGAACAGACTCTTTGGAAATGGCCAATGAAAAGACTGCAATACATCACCCTCACCACCCAGAAATCTAATCAATAGATACAATCTATTTTCCAACAGGAAAAAAAAAAAGAGAATCCAATGATGAACAGAGAGATGGAAAGGTCCAATCTCAGGTAAAAGGCTACATAAGAATCAAGCAATTGACGAGCAAAAAATATATACCCAAACACAAACATAACACAAAATGAACCCACAAGATTGAGATAAAAAATGTCAAGAACTCGAACCTTTGACCTCCTCGTCACCATCATGATACTCCTGCTCATCTTCAGGCACTGGATCAAGCTCCACTTCATCCCTAATAATACTCTTCACCGAGCCGCCGGTTTCAGCATCTCCATCACGAGAACCATCCTTGTCATCCGGATACCTAACCACCACCACCGGACACACACAATGGTGAACGCAGTAATCGCTAACACTTCCAAGTCGGCCCTTAGTAATTCGCTTTGAGGCGCCAAAGCCTCTGCTCCCCATGATAACAGCACTAAGCCCTAATCGTTCAACTTCGAGGCAGAGTCTTTCCTTCATGTCATGGTCTTTGACTATGTGAATCTTGAAAGGAATATTAGCCTCCACTAAAGGTTGAGCCAAGTCAGCAGCCTTGGTTGTAGTGAAATTATCGAAATCATCTTCCATCTTTCGTTGCGTTTCTTCAGCGCTTACCTCGTCGCTGCTGCTATTCCTTTGATGAAGGTCAACTGATCCCCAATCAGCTCCATAAAGAACGCTTGTAGGCTGAACGTGAAGAAAAAACACCAAATCACCAGGACGGAGATAGTTCTGAACAGCCCAACGGACGGCGTATGCACTCTCATCGCTCAAATCAACAGCGATAGCGATTCTCCGCTGAGAATCCAATGAATGACGCGGTGATAAAAAGGAACTCGGTGACGACGGTTTAATTTGAACGACAGCATTAGGACTGATGCCGTCAAGAACAGTAGATTCCGACTCCGATCGTGTAGGTTGAAGACTCATAGTGGGAAATTTCGGAATTACGGTGTGATCGACGGTTGAAGGAAATTGAAATTTGATGGGGAAACAAAATTTGTAAAGAAGAAAATGGGAAATAAAGAACAAACTAGAAATGTAAATGGAAAATGTGAAGAATTGAAAGAAGGAAGAAGATGGAGAAGACAAAATGAGTTGCAAACAAGAATTAGTTAAGAAAGCGTTGGAAAATTGACCGACGATTCCTTTTATAACCAAACCCTAACGGTAATTAATTAGTTTAATGTTCTTCCTTAATTATCATTATCCTTCGCATTAGTTCCTTCCAACACCAAAGTTGTTATTTATTTATTTATTATTTCCCCCTTTTCTTTTTCGTTACCAAAGAAGTGCTTTTATGTGTTATTATGAGGCGTTTTTAATTGTTTTGGAGTTATTTATAGATTTACTTAATTAAGGCTATTGTTTCAAAATTATATATAAACAAAAATCATTAAATTCTACCTTATTTTGGTTGAATTTTCATTGTTTGGATCCAAGCCTTTGAAATAGACATATACGGTCTTAAATCAATTGAACTACACTTTGGTAGACAATATTAGTAAAATTAAAAGTTGTATGTTTCCTATGATTGAATAGGTAAGAATTAACTTAATGGTGTGTAGTTGTGGATATTAATACATAATGAGTATACCACTTTTGTTAGACTCAAATATGCCTTCTCTTTTCATGTAGTACTAAAACAACTCTCCATTTGTTCTTCTTTCTGCTCTTTCTTTTAATATTCTTTCTTTATGACTTTACTTTGTATATAAAGTTTTAAATATGTAGGGGTGTGAATCGGTTGGATTGAGAAATTTTTTTAGATCAACTCGAATTTTTGATCAAATTGATAACCCAAATAAGATCTTTAACTCATCCAACCCATCCAACCCAATCCTTGGATGAGGTTGTCGCCTGTCGGTTATTTTTATTTATTTTTTATTTTAAGTGTATTGTTTATAAGCTTAAAACACTTAAATTTGTAACACATTTTGATAGTTAAAATTTCATAAAACTCAAATGAAACTTAAATGTTAAATATCAAAATTTAACGTATTTATTGCAATTTTTTTAAAAAACTTAATGATAATATGATGAATTATAATATTTATAAGTTGTAATATATATTTTAATAATATTAAAATTTTGGGTTGTGTTGGGTCAACTCAGATTTTTTTAAATGTAACTCGAACCCAACCCAACTAAAAAAAAAACATAAAAAATTCAATCCAAAATAAATAAAATAATCCAACCCAACCCAACCCATACAATTTGGGTTAGGTAGGTGTGAATTGTTTAGGTTGTCGAGTTATTTGAACACTTCTAATGCATAGTTATTTGGTCTTTTAGTCAATAAATATAGAGAAAATCGTATCACACTTTTCTTAGTCTCTAATGTATCAATATATTACCTTGTATTTACTTGCTTGAAAAATATGACCTTAGTGACACGAGACACGAAAAAGTTATGAACCTTTTGATCAATAATTTTGTGGTAGTAAACTTATTTAAAATATTAGAAAAGTATAAGTTTGTCATAACAATTAAACGCTATCCAATAGACAAATATACATCATATTCACATCAATATTCATCAAATATAATAAGAAATGAAAACTAAAAGACAATGGACTCACGTACCTTGAATTCAAAATCATTGTACACATAAACATAAAATGACAACACATATGCTGTGAGTAAATATGAAAACTTGAAAAAAATTAAATTTCATGAAAATTTTGATGATTGATGCACACAATATTTGCACTCGTTGAACGGGCAACATTGCAATAAGAACACCTATGCCCTTAAACATTTGACAATGACATTTTTTTGTTTCTTTATGGTGACACATTTTGATTTTTGTTTTGAGTACTCAAACTTGTTGCTGTACATTAATCATCATTGATGTAATCCAAGGCTTTTCCTTTTGTTCTCATTATTGAAGTGTTTGACTATTATTCTTTGTTTTTATATGAGTCTGTACAATTCCACAATTTATCTTTTTGTATAATTTTTTTAAGTCGTTAAATTAGAATTTTTAATGCATCACAACATGTTAATTAAAGACATAATCCTGATAATATTGAACTTGTATATTTTTATATTCTTTTAATGAACTTTTTAACTCTAATTTGATATGTAGGAAATTATGTAAAAGAGATTTCTAAAAAGAAAAGTTTAAAAAGATGATTAGAGGCTACAAAAAGTGGAAGTGAGGCCAAAATGAGGTGGCAGCAAAGCAATCACTTGAAACTGAAAAAGAAGATAAAACAATTTGGAAAAGGAAGATTGAAAGTGATAGAGTCACAGAAGAGAAGAGACAAATAGGCAAAATTAAAAGGGAAAAAAAAAAGAAGATAAGGATTTAGTAAAAGAGAACGATAGAACAAATAATTCTTTGTGTCCTTCCAACGGTAAATTTTAAAGTTTGTACTATCGACTTTAGAATCAAAGTTTAATTCTTATGATGAGGAAAATATCAATATGACTTGAACAATACTTTCAAATATGACAATGATCTAAACAAGTTTTCAAATATGATTATGTCAAAGGAAAGTTTCTCTCTACTGTAGGCATAATAAATAACCATGTGAGTCACAAACAATATGAATCAAATCCCCCACTTCACCATTAAATTTACCCTGAAGGAGCTATGAGAGGGGAGAGGACAAACTGATGATCGACTTCCAACAAGAACCTGTGGAGACTTAAAAGACTACTTTAAGAAAGGAGAAATAGACAAATCAAGAGATTGATCGACTAAATTCAATATTTTTCGACTAATCGATAAAATTAAAAAATTTGAGTGTATAATCGTAACAAACCACGTAGTTTAGGAGATGATTGATCAAATTAAAAGTTTAAGAATATAAGTATAAAAAATTTATGTTTAATTTTTTTTTTTTTTTATATTTTCTTAATGATTTTTAATTTTTCAAAAATATTTCTCTCCATCAAAACACTTTATTAGATTTTTTAATGATGTATTTTAAAAAAAAAAAATTAGATTTTTATATTTTCAACATAAAAACTTTGGTAGGTAGTAGTTAATTTAGAGATTAAGAATTATATATAAGGTAAAAAGAAAAACTATTGTGTAGAAGATTATTGTAAATAAAGTAGAAAAAGTGAAGTGAAATGAGGCCAAAATTGGGTGGCAGCAAAGCATCCACTCGAAACTAAAAAAGAAGATAAAACAAATTGGAAAAGAAAGATTGAAAGTGACATAAGAGAAGGGACAAAGAAGAGAATACAAAAACCATAATTCAAACACCAAACAATGCTCAAAAGGAAGGGATAGGTCCCTTCATGTATTGAAAAAGTATCAAAGAGGTTATTAAACGTTTTAAAATGTGTACAATATTACACATTAATCTTGTAATTATAAACTCAGGTAAGAGGTTAGTAGTTTATATGAATTTTGTCTCTCTTTCTTTTTAGAGGTGGAAAGTTCGATATCTTTATCATCTTTTAAATTATACTAATTGAAACAATTATATTTAGATTAAAAATATATATTAATGCTCTCTAACTTTGAACATTGTGATTTAAAGGTTGTTGCTCTAATTGATTCTTTTGGGGGCTTGGATTTTGGAAAAGTGAAAAATATGTTTTACCTTGTGGATTAGGAAGCCATCTTTGGTACTCCTATTGTTAGCAAGACAAACAATAATATAGAAGAGTATTTAGTTTGCAGCAGGTATGCCATTGTGTTCTCAGCTGCCTGTGAACGTCCACAAGTACTAATGGCTGGAAAACGTGGTGGAATAGAATGTGGGAGGCCAAAATCTCCTCTAAAATCAAGCACTTTATGTGGCGGACTTTCCACACTATCTCCCAACAGACAATGTCTTTGCAGTCGACACGCTGATGTTGATGATATTTGCTTAGTATGTCTCCGTAGTCGACATATTGATGTTGATGATATTTACATACGTGGGATGGCCACTGAATAAATGGAATACATCTTCATTTGTTTGTTCTCGGGTACATATGCTTGGAGGACTCTTATCCCAACTTGGTCCCAGATGGAAGATGCCTCTTTTGCAAATTGTATGTGGACCAACCATTATGGTTGTCTAAACCCAAGCATTTTGCTTTGGCTTGGGTTGGTGTTTGGTTTATATGGAATGACCGTAATAGAACTTTTCATAAAAAGTTCGTTCTATCTATTGCTTGTTGGAGTGGATGAATTAAACAATATTTAAATTCTTTCTTTGGTAAGATTTGTGCTCCATATCCTTCGAATGAATCTTTAGATATGATCTCCTTTTGGAAAACATAAAATTCATCAATTTTGTTTGTAGATGCACCTTATCAAGAAGGTGAGTATATCACTAGGTTTGGTTGTGTGATTTTGGATCCCTTCGCAAATATCTCTCCCGCATCGTATGGAATCTATAATTTCCATCACAATCCTTTGTATGTGGAGTTGATAGTGATTTGTGAAATCTATGCATCTTTTGCTCAACAAAGAGAAGGGTGTCAAAGTGGATTGTACATATTTTCTAATTGGCAAGTGCTTTTCAACACTACTAATCCCTTTATGGATCCAACATCTAAGAATGAGGAGTTGATTCAGGACATCTGGCATTGGTATCTTTCTTTTCGATGGTCACCTTTCAGTTTATCTATCGTGACTGAAACAATGCTGCTTGCAAGTTTGGCTAAACAATGGTTCTTATCGTATGGCTTTCACAAGACACAAATGTTTTCGATTGATTGTCATCTTGTTGTTCTAAATTTCTTCCTAAAGCTTGAGGACGTCGGGCCCATCTCAAAACATATATTACTTGTAACCTTTTTGTTTTTTTCCTTAACCAATTTTTTACCATATTATAGTTTTGCATCATCTTAAGTAAAAAAGTTGTAAAAGTGAGCTTCGCTTAATGGTATTAATAGAACTTAGTATGATCTCTATTCTTAGAAGTCGAACATTAACTATAAATAAAAATGATTCAAAATTAAAATTTTAATACAAATAATACTAAAATTATAGAAATTACACGTCAATATCAACCTTCCGATATTTTACACACAATTAAGAAAACATATAGGTAGAAATCACACGACAAGGAGATGATTAAAGAAAGAAACTATCTATTATTGAAGTCAACTACTAAAATAATATACTTTTAATTAATATCTAAACAAGAAAAAATTAAGAAAAATTATTTTAAATGATCAATAGTATTTTAATATATTGCTAAATAATTTAATTCATTTTTGTTACACTTAGAAAACATCCTAAAAAATTAAATCCAACTATATGATTAAAATACAAAATTTTGCATAATTTTGCGTGAGGCTACGAGCCTAAGACTAAAACTTTACTTCAAAATTAAAATTTGTGAAATACATAATTAATTAACGGATGATTCATGATATAGCGTCACGCCAAAGTGAACGGAGTGGTTTCGTTCGCAACACCGTTATTTTTTTTCCATCAAGTGCGATTGAATTTCATTTAATCGCCGAAAGTATCAAATTCTATTGAACATAAATATTCATCCCGCCAAATTCCCAAGTTTCGTTGGAAATTCGAATCGGACTCCTACGCCGGCACCGCCGCTGGATGGAGAATGGCCTGATTTCGGTGGACCGGTGGTCGGACGGTAGCCAGATCTATTTCCTGACTCACCTGCACTCCGACCACACCAATGGCTTGTCTTCGCAATGGTCTAAAGGCCCACTCTTCTGCTCTCGCCTCACCGCCAAACTCTTCCCCTTCAAATTCCCTAATTTCAACCTCTCCTTGCTCCGCGTCCTAGAAATCGGCTTATGGCACTCAATCTCACTGGTTTCACCTTCATCTGGTTCACGGAAAGTTATCAAGGTCGTGGCAATCGACGCTCACCATTGTCCTGGTAATTAAAGATTCAAAGCTTTGATCTCGCTGTTTGATGAGTTGATCGGCAGTTGTTTGTTATAAGTTCTGAAAGGAATGGATTCTTTTATCTAACTCTATGATAGGCGATTTTAAGATTTGTATCGGTAGTAATAATTACTGCATTTTGTATTTGGATTATGATTGTGTTCTGGTTCGTTGCTAGAACTCGTTAGTTGATCAAGCTTTTGCAGTCTTGTTCCTTTCTTGTTGTTGCATTTTGCAATAGGATGGACTATGTTTCTGTTCTTGTTTGTTGCTAGAGCCTAGAGCGAATTAGTTGATCAAGCGTTTACTGTGCTGTTCCTTTTTTGCTACGGTCAGGTGCTGTTATGCTCTTGTTTCGTGGAGACTTTGGCTGTTTGCTTTACACAGGGGATTTTCGGTGGGAAATGAGTAGTGAAAGGGCGAATAAAGGAAGGATCGCGCTTCTGAATGCACTCGAGGATAATACTGTCGACGTTCTTTACTTGGATAATACCTACTGCAATCCTTCATATGAGTTTCCTTCTCGAGAAATTGCTGCACGGCAGGTTAATAATTCTTCTTGATTGTTTCTTTATACTTTATGGCATGTAATTTCATTTCCTTGTAAGAATGCTAACCACGGGTTAGATTTAGGTAAATGATGGATTGAAGACTGTGAAGGATTCTTTCCACTCAGCCATGAGGAAGCAAAGGCTATTTGATGTTATTTCTATGCTATTATTCTCCTGGCTCTTGATTGAATTCAATGGAAATAACCATTTTGAACCATAACGTTTGTGCATTCATATGGATTGCCACGAGAGAGACCTAATGAAGCTTCTCTGACCTGATAGTATGCATTCTGGAAAAACATTGGGGAATGGGGTTTTTTAATCATTGGATTGGGCTTTGGAGTTTCTTTATTTCTTAGGATTGGACCCTAGACCCGTACAACCAGTACCATATCGTCTTCTTAAAATTGTTTTCTTTTGCTAGTTTTCTACCTTTCTAATGTTTTTGTTTCTTGATTAATTGATACAGATTGTTGATATCATTGCCTCCCATCTACAGCATGATATTATCATTGGCATTAATTCTTTGGGGAAGGAAGATCTTTTAGTTCACATTTCTCGCATGCTTGGATTGAAGGTTAGTTCTAAGTGAAGAATGTGATTATGCAGCTCACTAATGGGTTTTGGAACAGTTTTCTTTTATTGAAGGGCACAACAATTAAACGACGGAAGTGGTTAACAACCATGTAAACAAGTCATATATTGACTAATTTAGCATGTAGATTCATTAGTTTGGTTCAAATAGTGCTGCCTCTCTTTTTTGTGTAAAATTGAGTGATGGAAGATTAAAAAAAATAGCTTCTTTGAAGAATTACTCCCATCTCGAACTTTTACGTTTAGTCCAAAATGTAGTAGAAGTTGATTATATTTTATTTTGAGGCTGATTATAAGGTATAGAAGTATCTGTTCAAACTCCATGTGTCCAACTGCCCGGAATACAAAAATCCTATGAATTTCGCCATGCTAGATTGTTGTCTTATCTTACTGGTTTTCACTGTTGATCCTTTTTTTAAGAAAAGAAATTTAACTTCTTCTTGAAGGTTTGGGTATGGCCAGAACGCTTGCAGACGATGCATCTTCTTGGTTTCAATAACGAATTCACTACAAAGACGAATCTTACTAGAGTTCGAGCTGTTCCTCGCTACAGCTTCAGCATAGATACTCTCGAGGGATTAAACCAGATGCGCCCAACCATCGGTATCATGCCATCAGGTCTTCCTTGGGTGGTAAGACCCCATGAAGGAGATGGTATTCCTTCTGGTTCGCTTCTTACCACCCGTTATCGCCAAAGCAAGTTGAATGAAAATGGTCCGTTCTTGATTGAGAAGCAAACTGGAAAAGTAGAATCAGTTACCAAGTTGCACAAGTACATTTTTTCAGTTCCATATTCGGACCATGCTTGCTTCTCAGAGATACAAGAACTCATAAAGCTTATCCGTCCAACCACCATCAAAGGCATTGTTTCTTCATCTTCTTGTTACATCGAACCCCTTTTCTACTTCGGTCGCCTCTGTGGAGCAAAGCAACCTGTAAATAAGTTCCATCACAAGAAAGAAAGAACAGAGAAAGTTGAAAAAGATGTCGACATTAAGTTCGTTAACGGGAAGAAATGTACAAATGCTGGGATTTTGAATGCGGGTGTTCGTTTGGGTCGAGTGAGTGCATTGAGACGAGTCCAGCGTGGTGCGCGTCTTCGGGAAGATGATTGTCCTGGGTGATTTGGATGGGAGAACTACTGGCTTTGAAAGGTATGCTTCTCTTGCTTTCTTCCCTACCATGAGTTGATAAGATTCTATTATATACTAATTTTACCAACAGTTTTGAGCCCAAGACCTTACCACTACTACTAATACTACCAAGACCTTGTTTGATTAGAATCTATTCATCCTGATTTTGTATGATAAATTAATAACTTGGTTGTTTCACTTAGATCTGCACGATACCATTCTTATTTCCCATTTGCTTTCACTTTGTTAATAAAAATAAAAATAGAATGATGTTTGAGCAACTATTTGTTGTTTTAATTTTTTTTTTTTTTTATTGAAAAACATTGTTGTTGGTAATCATGTTTTATTTCTAATTCTGTAAAACTTTGAAATAAACATGTGAAAAGAATATGCATGGAAATTAGTTTTCAAAATCAAATATCCAAAACTTTTTGTGATATATTTATTTATAGATCTTCATTATCTATTTAATAAAGTCAAGAATGATAGAATTATAGTTTTATTTGTGTAAGAGAAAACACTGGAAACAGAAATAAGTATTAAGACACACTAATCTTATTTAACATAAAATGGAATCAAGTTTATAGCCAAATTTAAAGCAAATAGCTACAAAATGACCATATATATCTCAATTTAAATAAAATTACAATGCGAATAGATATTTTTGGCAAGGGAAGGAAAAAAAGAAAACGCCGTTGCCGGGGATCGAACCCGGGTCACCCGCGTGACAGGCGGGAATACTTACCACTATACTACAACGACCTCGTTGAGAAAAGTTCTATTTAAATTCTAATTATATGTTGACCAGATATCGATCGAGTTTAACCTCTTTGATACTGTAAAAATAATGTAATTTTGACAATAGTAGAATTTTTTTAAGATATTGTAATTATAATTTCAAATGAATCGATGCAATAATTTTCTAATTTTTTATTTTTCATTTTCACTTTTTGGGTTTTTACTTCACATGTTTTCTTTCTTTTCTCATTTTCATTTTTTAGTTAAATTCCACTTTCTTTTTCCCTCTTTTCTCATTATTTTTTACTTCACATTTTCATTGTAATTATTTAACGTACGGTGGCCTCTCATTACAAAACAAAAAACTGTGTTTGATGACATGCAATGAAATGGATTTGTAATGTACCAAATGCCTCAGAAACGACCACAAAAAAATCCATCCCCATACCACTATATATGTGTGTGTATATGTATGTATGTATACATATATGCCTATATATGATGCATATATATATATGTATATGTGTCTATATAGAGCGACATACTTAAATTGGCACACTGCAACAATTCAGCAAGTTGTCTCGAATAAAGAGCTATAGTAAAAGGGGAAAAGATGAGAGTAAGATACCAAATATTACCATAAATAATTGGCAGTCACGGTTAAAAATTAACAAACATCAGGCTCGATCAAGAGCCCACTCTCTGGTTCTTTATTCTCTACCTATAAGACTCTGACTCATATAAACATACCTCACTGCACTCTAGAACGGTCGATAATATCGTCCTATATTAAAGAATGTATGAATAAGTGCATTTTCGAAAATGAATGGTATTTTGGCATAAGTCCCTAAGAGAGAACTCCTTATACACACTAACAAGCTGGAAATGTAGATGAACGCCACTGCAGCCCAATATTGCATTGCGTATGTACCATTGTAATGTATGAGTGGCATGAAATTGCTAGCATACCATATGATGTCAAGCGAGGTTTCTAATAACATCCCCATCATGACATGGAACCGAATGAAATGAGGCAATTCTTTATTCCTCACAACACCAAAGTATGCAAGGTTGAAGTACAACATGGGGAACCACCACGGTAACCTCTGAACGGATCCGGGGACATAAAATATCAAATTATCAACATCCAAGTGTTCCAACAAGGGCATGAGGTAATATGCTGTACTTGACATCTGCAAAGCCATCAAATATGGAACACAGGCCAAAGTCCTCAACCACCATTTTGGTTTTTGGGTGACCCCAGATTGGCGTTTTACACTGTAAGAGTCGTCTCTGAATGCTCGAGGACCCTTTTTAGCATAATTTCGTGGAGGCAAAAGTGGAAGTTTATGGAATAGACTGCCTTGTTCCCCAGATAGATATGGGGATGCTGCTGCAGAAATATGTGATATCGACATTCCTGGAAATCATAATATTCAAAATTGACATTATTAGTTTTTCTCCAACTCTAGTAATATGATAGCATTGAATCAAATAGCAAAACTTGGATAAAGTATAAACTATATAAATCCTAGCTGAACAATATGAATCAACGCCGTTTTCCAGGGAATAACAAAGTTCTCAGACCAGGTTTTGGGTTGATCGAAAACCGATTTCCCAAGGTACACTTATACCATTACATTTAATCAACAATCAAGAGTATAATAACTATCCTACATACAGGGTAGACAGACAAGGATATCTTTTGTAATCCACCTTCACAATATTGTGCACACTACAAGATAACATTCTGTCCACCGATTTCATAAGTTGGTGACTGTTAAATAACTCAAATCTACTAACTATACCAATGCTCATACCAATGCTCACTATTGAAGTTCGCACGTTTATAGTGAACTCCCTCTTTCCCTCTACGTCTCTCCAATGTTTCAAATTCTAGACTAAATAACTCAGCACATCAAACACAAACTTACTATCTCCAACCTATTAACTCTTGATACTCAAACCCACAAACAACCACAAGGGTTAACAAAATCTATTCAAATGTTCAAACGAAAATAAAAAGTAATTAAAACACTAGAGTTGGAAAATATTCGTACCTCTAGAAGAAGAAAACTTCAGTTCCTTACAAGGTTTCTGTTTAGTTTTGGCAATAGATAAAGCAAGCTTCGTGTCTAAGTTAGCAGAACCCAATCGACGACATTGGGGCATAACCACTAGGCTGGGCTTGAAACATCTTTTCAAAAACACACCACTGTACCTAAATCAAGATCAACTAGAAGTTACACAACAAAACCATAGCCAAATTTCTATTAAAATTTACATGGACACCAACAGAGGCTGCAGCATGAAGAGTAATATCAACAATGCCAAAAACCCAATACTTGAAGTTATTCATTCAACAACTGAGAAATTAAAATAATTGACATAATTTTCCTTCGGACTTCCCAACAAATCATCTAAACTAGATTCCCCCCCAGATATATAGTCCAAACATTTGTTCTAAATTCAAACAAAAAAAAACGAGAAGAAAAGAGTCAAAATCATAGGATGCCAATACATTCTCTGTTATTAGTAACTAACGAAGCATCAACAATCAATAAATAACAAAAAAAGAAAAAAAAAAAACGAAATATCTCGAAATGAAACGCCCAAAATGAAAACTGTAATTATTTCCTAGTTTTGGTACAACGAAATAGCAATTAAACGGGAAAGAAGATGAAATTAAAAAACAGAATCAAAGATGGCAACATACCGTAAGGATGCTCCTGCGGCCGTGGGCGTCGGCGTCGGCGTCGTCGTCTCCGCAAACATCTTTCCTGTTTTTCGCGCAAAAGGGAAAAGTGAGGCGGAGGAGGTTAGGGCGGTGTTACTTTGCATGCAAGAATAGGCTACATCTCTAATTTCATATTTTATCGACCTCTTTCTAGAAATATCCACAACTTTTGGGGTCATTCTCTCATACTAATCCTTTTATTTTATTTTTTTAATCTTTTTTAAAATCTATTACTTATTTTTTTATTAATGTTATATATATATACACACTAAAATATTTAAATTATGTAAGATATTGAAGCAAAATTGTACTTAAGAGAAGCATTTGTATAATGATAAACATTCAACCTTTTTACTTAAATTGTTTTACTATTTTTTTTAAGTACAATAATTTTTTAATTAGCCCTAAATTTTGCTTTAAGTACATTTTTATGATTTATGAAAAGTTGGGGTATTTATTAATTTTAGTCATGTGTACACTTTATTTTTTAAATCTATTTAAAAATTCCCACCTACAATTTTCATAGTCTTAACTGGGCCTGGAAATGGGCCTAAATGAGCTCCTACCAGGATCTAACCACAATGTATATTGGACTCGGTGGCCCATAAGCTACACTAACCTTAAAAATAGTATGATGCTCATTCGAATTTCTACGAGAAAACGTGTGAAATTCTAACTTTATGGTTAAAATTTTATTGTGGTTTAGTGGATCTGATTAATTTTTAAAAAGAAAAAAGAAAAAAATATCAATTAAAATGATCTATCGATCGAAAAGCTTAAGTTGATTAGTGAGTGTAAATTTAATATTAAATTATTTTATACTCTCGTTACTTAAATATGTAGAAGATCTAACAAGTATAATCAATATTAATTGATGAAAAGATAACGTTGTTGGGATTCATTCACTAATCTACTCGGTAAAGATAAATTTAATATTGTATCATAATTCGTTTGATAATTCTTTTAATTTTAAAAAAATTAATCTATAGACCTAACTTTACTAATGAATGTCTGTGTTTTATCTTATGTTTTAAAAGCAAATTCAAAAATTGAAAACTAAGGTTTCATTTGATAACTATTTCGTTTTTTGAAAATTGAGTTTATAACCCCTCCTTTTACATCTAAATTTATGTCTATTTTTTGAATTCCAAAATTCAAAAACTTATTTTTGTTTTTAAAATTTATGGACCACGATGAAAAATAGTAATTTGATAGTAAATATTAAAAACTACCGTAGAAAAAGTAATGTGTAAGAAAGCTAACATATATAGTTTTACTTTACCAACCAACGAACCACAAAGTCCCACTTTTTCTTAGATAATCTAACAAGTTTGACAAATTCATATATTTTAAAATTAATTACTATAGTTATGAATTTTAATTTTATGTTCTATTGATTAAATTCATATTTTTCTAAAAGTATAGTTTGTTTCGTAAAAATTATAGAGTGGATACGTTGATTACCACATTTGTTTTTGTGGTCATACTAGATGCTCGTGTATTTAAAGATTCTCGAATATCCTAAGATGCCCTTATCAAGTATATCTTGAGTGTTTTGAATGCTCTTCGACAACATGAATTTTTTAGATTTACAACATCCACTTTTTACTCTCTTTTTAAATATTTTTTCATATAATTATATAAATATAAATTCCATCCTTGTTTATGTTAGAAAAATTGTCAAAATAGAACATTTGACGTTTCATAAAAAAAAAAAAAATCAAGTGCAGTAGTTTTGTCGAACTTTTTTATTAAAAAGTTTAACTTATATTAATTAATGTTTCAAGTAAATAACATGTAATTTCAATAAAAACAAAGCGCCCATTAAATGAGTAGTTGGGGTTGTGGTTGTGGGAAGATATAGTTTTAATAAGTGGGGATTATATTTCTCACTTCTTAGAAGTAATCATGTGAGAAAGAAAAGTAAAGTTATGAATTATGATGATATCTCAATGGCCTTTGGTTTAATTTACTTTACTTTATTTGACTCTACATTTTTGCAAATTTATGTCATTATGGCGTCACACAAAAACACACAAATTTGAAAACGACAAGTCGTCTTCTCAGTCTCGTTCTCCCTACCAAGTTGGGTGTCGTTCCTGACCAAGTCTCTTCATTTTTCTTTCTCCCTTCCTATTCAATTAAATTAAACTAAAGGGGTATTTCTCTAAATTGGGATACTTCATTTCAAAAGTCTATTTAATAACATTTGTCGCTATATTTGTTCTTGGGATTCTTCTCTTTAATATTTGAACTCAAACTAAATACTTCTCAATCAATTCATTCAAACGATCGACTAAATGATAGAATGTGAAAAAGGTTTGTTATCGAGAGAAAATAAATTAAGTAGAGAAAATAATAGTCTTAAACTTAAAATCAAGTTTTTACTCAATTGTTCTAATAATAATTAATTAAGGATTAAAAGTGTTTAAACAACATAAGAAAAACATTAAGCAATTAAAGTATTGAATAACGGTAGAAATGAACATTTAATTGGCGTAATATTTATTGTATATTATTAACGATATCAGATTTTACATCCCATGTATTTGTAAAAGAAATAAAAAATAAAAAATTAGTAGACGACTTTTTATTTCTAGTTATTAGCATAATTTTACTTCTAATGAATTTCCATCTATCGTCATTCAGTAAGATTACAATGATGTAATTTTGAGGTTTTTGTGCCTCATCATGGAAGGTGTGAGACAAGAAAACCAACTTATGAAATATGAGTTTCCGTTGTATTCAATTCATATGTATTTTTACTTTATAAACATGTTGTTCAGTAAATGTGTAATAATAATTTTGATTAATACCTATTTGATAAGAAACCTGAAATGAAGGACATAAGATTTTTTTTTTTTGTAATTAATAATTTCTAACTGATTGAGGAAGTTCGTGCAAGTTTCATCAATTGGTAACAATCACTTTATTAAATTGAAGTTTTAATTAATTAATGGGGCCCTCAAAATAAATTTGTTTGTCCCATACTCCAACTATTTCCATTTACATATTTTGTTTTCATACAATTATTTCTTTAAATCCTACTAAAGTTGATCAAGTGCCTATCCTATATGAACACCCTATCAAAATCATACAAATCCCATCAAACCATTGAAGTAAATAAGTTCAGTTTTTCTTTCTCCATAATTTAGTTTAATAGAAACTGTTTAGAATTAAATTGTGTTCTAACTTGTTATAGTGATGCCCAAACAATTGGAACATTTGAACGAGTCAGTTGAAGTCATTGGTGGGAACATTGACTTTTATTCAGATTAGACGCGTGGAAAACTTGACGCCATTGTCATTTCATATCAAAACCTTCTCTGTTTTTTCTATCTCTTTCTCTCTCTGCAAATTCATTCTGCAGCTATGGAAACCAGAGATGCTTTGTGGTGGTTCATACACTATGTCTTCTTCCTCATCTTTTTCCAACCATCCGTGGCAATAGATACCATCTCATTAAATGATTCCATCTCTGGAGACAAAACCATTGTTTCTTCTAAAGAAAATTTCAAACTTGGTTTCTTCACTCCAGGTAAATCTTCGTTTTCTTCATCCAAGTATTACATAGGCATTTGGTATAATAAAATTTCTGTTCAAACAGTAGTTTGGGTTGCTAACAGAGATACACCCATTTCAGATCCATCAAAATCTGTCTTGAAATTTCAAAATGGTAACTTAGTACTCTTAAATGGGTCTAATTTCCCTGTTTGGTCCACTAATGTAAGTTCTAAACCACCCTTTGGATCTTTACAAGCTACCATTCAGGATGATGGGAATTTTGTATTGAAAGATGGGTCTATTACTAATTCATCAAAACCCTTATGGCAAAGTTTTGATTTTCCTACTGATACTTGGCTTCCTGGAAGTAAGCTTGGAAGAAATGAAATTACTAAACAAACCCAACATTTAACTTCATGGAAGAACCCTGATGATCCTGGATCTGGTCATTTCTCTCTTGAATTAGATCCTAATGGAACCAGTGCTTATTTCATTATGTGGAATAGAACTAAACAGTATTGGAGTAGTGGACCTTGGGTGGCTAATATGTTTAGTTTGGTTCCTGAGATGAGGCTTAATTATATATATAATTTCAGCTTTGTGAAAACTGAAACTGAAAGCTATTTCACTTATTCAATGTATAACTCTTCAGTTATATCAAGGTTTGTGATGGATGTGTCAGGACAGGCTAAGCAATTCACTTGGTTGGAGAGTTCTAAGAATTGGAATTTGTTTTGGGGTCAACCAAGGCAACAATGTGAAGTTTATGCTCTTTGTGGAGCATATGGGCGTTGTACTGAGAATACCTCTCCTATTTGTAGTTGTGTTGACGGCTTTGAGCCAAACTCTAATCTTGAATGGGATTTGAAAGAATACTCCGGTGGGTGCCGACGAAAAACGAAATTGAAATGCGGGAATCCAGTTTCGAATGGCGATAGGGATAGATTTTTGTTGATGTCTTATATGAAATTGCCTGATCTTTCAGAGTTTGTGCCAGTTGGAAATGGTGGAGATTGTGAATCATCATGTTTAAATAATTGTTCTTGTGTTGCTTACTCTTATCAGAATGGTCAGTGTGCAACTTGGAGTGGAGATCTCTTGGATTTACGGCAACTGTCACAAACCGATCCGAGTGCGAGACCGTTGTATCTCAAGCTTGCAGCTTCTGAATTCTCTAGTAGGAAGAAGAAGACAGGAATGATTATTGGTGTTGCTGTTGGCGCAGCTGTTGGTTTAGTAATTGTGTTGGCTGTTTTAGCTTTTATTCTTTTGAGAAGGAGAAGAATTGTAGGAAAAGGAAAAACAGTGGAGGGTTCATTAGTGGCTTTTGAGTATAGAGATTTGCTAAATGCAACAAAGAACTTCTCACATAAACTTGGAGGAGGAGGGTTTGGTTCTGTCTTTAAAGGGTCTTTGTCCGATTCCACGATCGTGGCGGTGAAGAAACTCGAGAGTGTTAGCCAAGGAGAGAAGCAATTCAGGACAGAAGTCAGCACAATTGGGACAATACAACATGTTAACTTGATTCGACTGCGAGGATTTTGTTCCGATGGTAGTAAAAAACTGTTGGTCTATGATTACATGCCAAATGGTTCATTAGATTCTCATATTTTCCACAACCAGAATCCTAATAATGTCTTGGAATGGAAAACAAGATACCAAATTGCTCTTGGGACTGCAAGAGGGTTGGCTTATCTGCACGAGAAGTGTCGTGAATGCATCGTACACTGCGACATCAAGCCCGAAAACATACTCTTGGATGATCAGTTTTGTCCTAAAGTAGCTGACTTTGGCTTGGCCAAGCTGTTTGGACGAGAGTTCAGCAGAGTCCTAACAACCATGAGAGGCACACGAGGCTATCTAGCGCCGGAGTGGATTTCAGGGGTCGCAATAACAGCAAAAGCTGATGTTTTTAGTTACGGGATGATGCTTTTCGAGCTTGTATCGGGAAGACGAAACTCAGAGCAATCTGAAGATGGAACAATCAAATTTTTTCCAAGTCTGGTAGCAAAAGTAATAACCGAAGAAGGTGATATGCTTGGTTTGTTGGACCCGAAACTACAAGAAAATGCTGATGTAAAAGAGGTAACAAAGGTTTGTAGAGTAGCCTGTTGGTGCATCCAAGATGAAGAAGTTCAACGACCATCAATGAGTAATATTGTCCAAATTCTTGAAGGTGTTTTGGAAGTGAACAAACCGCCAATGCCACGATCTCTACTTGCATTTAGCGACAGTCAAGAGCATCTAGTCTTCTTCACTGAATCCTCATCCTCATCATCTTCAAACCAAAATTCGAAAACGAACTCATCGACTCCCTCATCTCAGACCAAAAGCAGCACATCTACAACAGCCTCCTTGTCTTGAAGATTTGCTGAACTCCCAAGGCTTTGCTCTCTTTTCATCCAATTCAGTATATATTCTCTCTTTTGCTCTAAAATAAGATCCAACTTTATGAATCTTCATTTGCACTTTCTCTACAGTATCCATGTAATATATGTTCTAAAGTTTTTTGTTTTATCATTTTCAACTGTGTGATTTTTTCTGTACAACCAACAAAAGTGGGAAGTTTTGAATCTTCAACTCTTAGAAGTACATGTCAATTACTATCAAGCTAATAGTTACTTTGTCAGTGAATTTCCTTTCTTTTATATCATATGGTAAAACTCCTCTCTAGTTTTATTTTCTTAAAAAATGGTGAAATATTTTTTATGGAATAATTTCCTCCCAAAAGGATTTTTGTTTGTGTTGGACCTAGTTTATCCCTACATAAGAAGCACAAAACGTCACTTATTGGATACGTATTGGACACTTGTTAGTGCAACAAATAAATTAGACATGTATAGAATAATTGTTGAATAGACCAAATACTAAAAAGACACATATGACAATAAAATTAACTTTTGAACCTCAAATACATGTAGCTAAATTTTTTAAGCATGCAAACACACCAACCCATTTACTTTTGAATTTTCTTTTGGTATAAAGTAATATATATTTTAAAAAATGTATATTTTATTAAATATGTACTTGAAAATATGACATATCGATGCATCCATTTTTCGTATCTATATCTTTACTTCTTAGATCACTGCTAGTATATAATATTTTATTGTTACTTTCCATAACAATTGAGTTCCTATATATATCCAAAGCCAAAAAAAGGTAAAATTTATTTGAAGCTTCATAGAAAGTTAGTTTAAATTAATGGTTTATAGAATTAATTTGTCTCATTTCCTTGTTAGACTAAACATATATGCACTTATATTTGACAATTTCAAATTCATTTAGACATGCTTTAGTTGCTAACTTTTACTAGGAGTGTAATTGGGCTGGGTCAGGTCGGTTTTCCTTCAAACACGACCCGACCCGAAATGCACAGAAATTGTGTAGGTAGAGCTTGACCGGACCTAAATTCGGGTCGGGTCAACATCGGTCGGTTCGAGTTAGGTCTTTTTTTCCTCTCTTCCTCTCTTTTCCTTTCTTTCTTTCTTTCTTTACTACACAATCCAACAAAGCCCAAATTATTAATTTTAAAGCCAAAACACTTTTTGTGCAAGAATAAAGTGTTGAGTAGTTAAAGGTAAGAAAAACGTTAAAAAAGAATAAAATATCTCCTACAACAAAAAATCACAAAAAATATTCTCAATTTACGTAAATCATACATAACATTCTCTTAAGCCTACAATTGAATGCATTGTCTACGTTCCGCCTTGTTCGTATAACCCAAAGTCTTGTTTATATAACCTAAAGTCCTTCTATCACTGTGCTTTAAGATTCTAGAAAAACAAGATTCAATATTTAACAAGTTAACAATTTAAAACAAAAAAGATGTAAATAAAAATTTGAGAGTATGGATTTAGACCATAGAGTCATGATTCAGATTCTCAAATGCAGCTTTCATCTTCTTTCCTATGTTTATGAATTCTAAATCAAAATGACAAACTGTTAGTTTAATGAGACAATTTTAAATTTTAAATGCTTACTTCGAAAAGAACATTACCTTCGTCAATTTCTTTAGTCATGTCATCCAAAGGTTTAGATTGAATCCAATTCTGAGCACAAACGAGTGCCTCTGTAGATTGAGGAGTTAATGAACTTCAAAAAGAAACTAACACTCGTCCTCCAGTGCTAAAGGCTGACTCAGAAGGCACAGTTGATATAGGAATACTATAAATGTGCTTGGCTACTTGGCTAATGATCTTAAATAGAGTGGAATTCACCTTCCACCAATTTAGCAAGTCTAAGTATTCATCTTCTATACGAGTCTCATCTAGATAACAAGCCACCTCTATTTTAACATCATTAAGACTAGTTTTGTTGCTTTGTTTAAATCTATCATGAACAGCAGCACGTGCCTTATAAGATCCACTAGATGAGATATAAGACATTTCACTTTGACTTTTAAAGCTAGCTAAATCCTTCAATAGGAGTACATGATTGTGCTTGTGAATATTTTTCTTTTAACATTGACATTCTCACATAATAATCATCACACAATCGACGAAATGCTTCTTCAACCTTATTCGTCCATTTTTTTGCACTATCTTCCTCCAAAAATTCATTAAAACAATAATTTACATAAGCCATCTTGTACCTAGGGTCAAGAACTAGAGAAACATATAATAATAAATTGGTCTTTTCACTTGTAGTTATACCCCAATACTTGTTGAATTTTGTCTGCATGTTTAATGTCATCTGACTCAATAATGCATTCTCATACCACGAGTATTCACGAATTATTTCTTGGATCAAACAAAGTTCTTGAAAAAATATATTTGAAGTCACAGACATAGATGCAGAAAACTTCATTGTTACCTCGGAAAAAGTTTTTAGGAACTTTACAAACACTTTTGCATTATCCCAATCTTCAACAGTAGAAATATCATCATTCGGCAAATAACTAGGGTCGTGCTCCTCTAATATTTCAAATGTCTTTTAACACTTAATTGCTCCATCCAACATAGTAAAAGTAGGAATCCATCGTGTTGGAACATACATTGTAAGACAATTTTTTGTTGACATTTTATCTTCTTTAGCAAAATCTTTAAATATTTCCAATCTAGTAGGAGATGACCTAACATACTTCACAACATATCTGACTCGAATGATAGATACATGCAAATTTTTTAAGGTATCACTAACAATCAAATTAAGAATATGGGCACAACATCTACCATGAATAAATTCACCATCAAACACCAACTCATTTTTGCCTCTAAACTTTTTAACCAAGTATGCAATGACTACATCATTTAAACTTGCATTATCAACTGTTATAGTAAAGAGTCTATCAATACCCCAACCTTCTAAGCACTTTTCAATGGCTCTTCCTATTGTATCTCCTTTATGATTAGCTATTTGACAAAAGTTCAAAATTCGTTTGTGTAGGTTCCAATCATCATCAATGAAATGAGCAGTTATAACCATATAATTAATATTTTGCACAGAAGTCCATGTATCTGTTGTTAAACAAAATCTTTGGCCACTTCAAGTTAATACACTTTTTAACCTTTTTTTCTCCTTCATATACATCTGAAAACAATTCTTTGCAGTAGTTACTCTTGATGGAATTACAAACTTTGGATTTAATGCTTGACAAAATTGATGAAATTCTTCACTTTCTACAAATTTAAATGGCAATTCATCCAAGATAACTATACTAGCAAGCATTGTTATACAATTTTCTTGAGTGAAGGATGTAGCCATTAAATTAGTTTCAAATATCATCAAATGATTTGCGTAAATTTGTTTGTCTATTCTTTAAATTAAAACGATTAAATTACAAATTTAGCAATTGAAAGTTTAATTTCAAAGTAGTTTGTGTCGATTACATACTTAGAACTTTCAAAATATATTAAATTTACTCAATGAACTTTATAATCTTTTAAACTTTATAGACCACCTTAAACATAAAATTCAAATTTATATATCTAATTGGTTGATTGATTTTTAACCGGTTAATAAATATATACAAATATTGTGTCAACTTAGTCAACATATCTCATACACTCCTATTCCTACACTTTTAGTATATCCAACTAAAAAAACAATTACATACAAATGAATTGAAATTAAAGTTTTTTTTTTTTTTTAATAACATGGGGATGGTAAAATTGAATCTCTACCTTAATATTCAAGTTTTATATTAAGTGAGCACGAGTTGATAACGTGTTTTGTGATCACAAGATGACATCTAGATATAGCATCATCCATAGTGAATAAAAATTAAATGAAAAGAAAAACCTATGAAAAGTCCAAAGATCATAAAATGTGAACTAAGGAATTAATAAATATTTCAATCCTTAACGATTAGTTTAACTCGAAATGTTCTTCTTCAACTCAACTTCCTAACATTTAGAACCCAAAGTTTGATTGATTCAGTTGACTATCCATTTAATTATAATAATAATGTTATTATTATTATTATTATTATTATTATTATTATTATTATTATTATTGTCTATTTTGTTTGGAATGGTATATATATATATATATATATATAATATGTAAACTACCTGCATTAATTAAAGCCTCTAATTGCACTATTGAAGAAAATAATTCAATTTTATTTTGTTGGAATTTAATACATGAATATATTTATAAAAAAAAAAACAAATTAAAATATTGTACTTTCACTTAACATTTTCTTAAAGTTCTTAATATAAATCTGTGTGACAGTTAATATGAATTTTGGAGTAAAGTTTTTATGAATTTTCTTGTGAATTCTTTTGAAATTAAAGTCCTAGACCAAAAATTGTTATATTTACACAATTAAACTTGTGAACTAACCCCAAATCCACCCTTCTTAACATAGTTTTATATGTATAATAATAAACAAATAAATAAGAATAATAAACATCCTCAATTTGTCTTATGTTCTCACCCTGAGTTATAGTCTTTAAAGAAATTGTGATGTAAGATTCATAAAAAAATAAAATACCAATCAATTGTGTCCACCTAAGGAGAATAGAATGAGTCTAATTAATTACACTGTAGATGATTTATGAATCAAATTCATAGTTAGGTAATAAATAAGAATAATAACATACGAACTTCTTTTTAGTACAACAATTATAAATAGAGATGATCGAATCTCTAATATTAAAAATAAAAAGTCATGACAATTTTCAATCAAGATCCAAATCTCAACATAATCTGATCTCTAATCTCGAAGAAAGAGTCAAACGAGTGATTAATCATGTTAACAAATAATATGTAACTATCAAAAAAAAAAAGTTGTACAAACATTGATCACCACGTACAGTTTAGTGCAAATCCCCAACAACAACATTCAAAAATCGGTGAAAAACATATATTATAATGAATGAAACCAATCACATCCAAAATTATTTAGTTTATTCACAACTAGCTGGTACAAAACTATTCTATTGGGATCTAAAAAAAATTCAATTTTCCTTTAGTACCTATTCAATTAACTTATGAGAAATTTGAAATAAAAAAAAGGTAATGATTGCATGTTGAATAACCATTATAATTGATTTATTTTCACATGGTAATGTTTTTAATGATTATTATTTTTATCAAACCTAAGGGCAGCCTTGGTATTTTTAATTAGAAATCAATATAGTTTTATGATGTAGAATTGAAGAAGTTTGAAGAATGGAGAACATAATTTTATTGTAATTAGTAATATTAATAAGGTAATTAAATAGTTTGTAATATTTATTCATAAATGTTAGTGAGAGATTAGTGAGAAAGAGTTGGTGAATTTACGAACAATGACTAAAATAATGGAATTTCCTCTGACCACATGTAGACCGTTGATTGTACTTGATTGACGCGTGGCAGTTATTATTATTATTTACACGTTTACTTCATTGTACGTCGTTGACGCCTAATTTTACCATAAATGTTCAATTTTGTACTTTTTATTTTTTAAAATTTATAAAAATAGAAAAAAAAAATTACGATAGAATTCATGTAATTTATATTTTAAAATTACTCAAATTATATTTATATTTGTCAAATTTACAATCTAAAAAAGAAGTGTTACGAGCTATTTGTTCTAAATATTTTTTCTTATACAATTTCCCAATTATAAATTTAGAAACTCACAAAGGTTATATTTAGTAACCTTTTGATTTTTTTGGTTTTGGAAATTTGCTTTGCTTCACACAATTCCAATCATGTTTTCATATTTTCTAGTAATCCAACTGATGTTTTTCTATTCATATAATATATATAAAAATAAACTCTAGATTTTAAAAAAATAGTTAAAATCTTTATTTTGTTAAAAAGTTTTATTATTTACAATAATTTTATATTGAGATTTATTAGATTTGGAATTAGCTTTAAATTCCGCATAATTTTAAAAATAAAAAATTTAAAAAATTAGGAGTTTTTTTTAAAGAAAACTAAAAACAAAATTTATTATCCAATCTATAGTGTAAATAATTTTTTTTTTTTTTACTATTTTTTTTACAAAATCTCTAAAATTTATTATAAAGGAAGTGTAAAAGAATCTTAACCAACAAGATTTTGTTTCAAACAAGGCCTAAATCATAAATTAACTTAAAATTTAATAGAAGAATGATCCACATCCAATCCTTTTGAACAAAATATAGAATATAGATACACTCTCTCTGAAAATGGTTGGAAGAATCCCCCACACATATCCCATATCCATATGGTTGAACTAAATGAAAAGTAATAATGATAATATAATATTATATACATGTGTGTATATATATATATAATAAAATATAGATAATGACATTAAATTAATTAAGAAAAGGACAGAGAAGAACTGTGAATGAAAAGGGTAGAACATTTCTAGGAAATAACATAAACAAAAGATCTTCAAATAATTTAGTACAGAATTAATTAAATATTTTGTACTTTTTTTATTTAATCCATACGCGTTCCTGCTTACTTATATCATTCTATCAATATAAATACCAATAAACTCTTTCGTTTCTATGACACACTACGCATTATTATTAATTTCATCATCTCTAACATCTCAATTGATATCAATATGGCTAAGTGTTGTTGTTGCTGTGATGAAACTACAGTGAAAAAGGGTGTGTGGACACCTGAAGAAGATCAAAAGCTTATTGATTATGTTAATAAATATGGTCATTGGAATTGGAGAAGACTTCCCAAATATGCTGGTTAGTATACTATACTATACTCATCTTTTTCATTAATTTAGTGTAACTCAACTTTGATGATCTTCATTAATTAAAGTTTATATGATCTCTTATATATGGTTGTGTTCATATATTGAGGTCTTTTGAGATGTGGGAAGAGTTGCAGATTAAGATGGATGAATTATTTGAGACCTAATATTAGGAGAGGAGGCTTTTCCTTAGAAGAAGAAGAAACTATCATCCAAATGTATGCACAAATAGGTGGCAGGTACTACCAAAAACCATTCAATTTATCCTATATATATATAGTTTCATTAACTTTTAGATTTATCCAAAAACTTATGTTGATGGATTATGGTAAATTTATTTTATCATGGCATCAAGTGTGAAGCACTCTTTCTCTACTAAATAGTGTTTTCCTCTTCCATTCTTTCTTTTCTGTGGCTCCTTTCCATTTCTTTCTCTTTTGTTCTTCTTCAAGCAAGTGTTAATATGAACATAATTTACTAACTCACATAAAATTTATAATACTGATATGGTTTTTCGTAAATTTATGTGTTTGTGTTTTTGATTGGCAGATGGTCTACAATGGCGGGTGTAATGCCAGGAAGAACAGACAACGATATAAAGAATCATTGGAATACAGTTTTAAAGAGAAGAGTGATGAAACAGCAGATCGAGAAGAAGAAAATGTTAATAAAATTGGCAAACAAACAGCCGTTGCCGCCGCCCACAGCGGCCGAAACCAATCCAATTGATCATGAGGTGTTTTCCAGGGAAATTGAGAGACCAAACAATAATTCTACTCACATTATGGATCCAACGGCTGTAGAGATCAGTGAGCAAATTGAGAGTATCGTTGAATCACCAACCGCCGGACATTATATGGACATGGAGCTGGTGGATGAGAGGCTGCCGGAGAGTTGCACCGGTGATTTTTGGACAGACCCTTTATGGATGGACAATTCTTTTCAGATGGCATTTGATAATTATCAATATCAAGGCCTAGGAGAATCCATTAATCTTTTGAATTTGGGGTTGGATCAATATCTTTTGCAAGAGGGCATATACTTGTAGAAAAAGGAAAAAAGAAAACGCAATTCTTTGTTTGGGATTTTTGTAGTCTTTTGGTTGTGGGTTTAGATTTAGATAGATGTATGTTAAGAGAATAAAGGGGGAATGTTTCATATATTATTTTTTTGGTTTTCTTTGAGTCATTCCTCATATTATTGTTGGGGACAAAAATATAGTGAACTGAAGTTGAATTTTGAAGTTTTTCAAAGATGTTTTTTACTCAGTTTCTAATGGGGTTCATCATATTTTTAATCTTTGTTTGGGGTGTGTGTTATCATTTGAAACTACGAAACTTAGAGAAAGATGAAGTGATAAATTAATAGATGAAATTTTTGGTAATTCCATGATACACACTAGTATTACCTTAAACCTTTTGAGTTCCATTAATTTTTTTATAAATAAACATTTTAATAAATTTGATAAATACATTTTAATTTGTCGTTTCGAGTTAGCTAGAATGAAGGGTTGGATTATCTTTAAGAATTCTACTTCGAGAAGTTTCTAAGTCTTTAAAGATTAAGGACGTGTTTAGAATGCATACTTGAGAAGAGTGAAATAGGTTATTAGAGTTCACTCCATGTTTGAGGCATGATTAAGGAAAAAAATGGATTAGGGTTATATTATTCCCTACAACACACCACTCCTGACCATACACTCACCCGTGACCATTGAAAATTTTGTTTTTCTCGGGGTCAATCTCGACTGAGATCGACCTCAAGATTCTTTCCAAATTCAAAAGCTATTTGAAGAAAATTTCTCGATTTCTCTCTATGACATTTCGAAGCAACCTAGCCCATACTACATTAGCTGAAACTATCTCGACCAACTTTGGTTTGAGATCATACTACATTAGCTTATGTTTTCTAGTTTGGAGCTATCTTGAGCCAACTTTAACCCATGATCTCAATGCTTAAAAAAAAAAAGCATTATGTCAATAATTTTGAGTCAAAGTTAAAAGGAAGTACAATATCATCATATTATCGTATTCTGATGAACTTCATCATTATCATATCCTGAAATTCATCATATTGAAACAGAGAAGTACAGATCAACAAGTTGAAGGAAGGAGAAACAAAAGTGATAGAGAGCATGCAATAGAGAGAAAGATAAAAGCCACGAGATGTAGGAGAAAATATTACATAAAAGGCATTTAGATTCATAGAAATATGTGTAGGACTATACAACTAGATACCCTACTTTAATACATATTAAACAAAAAAAACTAACTCATATACTTAAATTGAGTAGTTAATTATGATAAATTTAACATTATATATTAACACAATAACACATCAAATACCATAAATATATATTACTGATCAACTTTTCACAATTCAAGGAAAATCAAGACAATGTTCTTGAAACTAAAAAAAAAAAAAAAAAAAAAATGCCAATTATGATGTGATTTTGAATGCACATGCAATCAGACATGAATGAAGTCGTTTAACAAATTTTTTACCAATCTTTGGAATAACAACAGTCAAAAACTCTAAAAGATATGCTTTAATGCTAGACTACCCTAAAGAGACTTAATATCGAAAATTGTTTTCATTGATATACCATAAATTCAGATCAAATTTGGAAAAACAATATTAGTCAGAGTAAGATTCAATTTTGAGGATGAGAAATTTCATCACATTTTCACCCAGGGTTAGAAAGTAAAAAAGATAAAGAAATGAGTAAAGTAAATAATAATAACATAATGTGACATGTTGATTAGAAAAATAGAATAGGTACGACTTTGGTATAAAATAAATAAATAGAAAATGCACGACTTATCCCTTAATTGGTGGCGACAGTCCCAGCTACATCCATTGATCAAATTCCAATGCATTGCCATTCAATTATTATTACTATTTATGATTCCTTTTTCATACCTGCTTAAAAACTATAATATTAAATTTGCTTTCAAACACAAACAAACACTCTATAAACAAAATAATAATATTAAAACAAAAACATAAAAACCAAGAGAATGAATTGAGTCAATACTAATATAAATGAATCTAAAAATTTTGAAAGAAAAAGAAGATGAATATAGATATGATCCTGAAACTAAATAATTAGAAAGGAAAGATAAATACATAATTATTAATGTTGACAATAGAAAGAGACAAAAAAGGATGACCACAATGAAATACTTAGATATGAATGCAAAATAATTAAACCCATGTTTCAAAATTTGTGTACCCCAATGTATTTTTTATATCTTTTAAAATTCTTTTAGTAACCATCCAAGTTTCTTGTTGCCATTACAATTATTTCCAAAGATTATAGATTTTTTGGCCATAAAAGTGACAGAAACTATATAAATAAAGCCACCATGTTTGAAAATTTAAATCAATGTAAATATGTCACCCTTTCATATATATTAATTATTTCCTTATTGGATTTTTCTCAAAAGGAAAACATAAAATCTTGAGTGGATTATAGTTTGTATTTGAAGTTAATTATGGTACCAATATTAGACTTATAATAAAGTTCACATATGGACAAGTTTATTTGTGTTAATTAATTAAGTAATTTATTAGATGAATATATTGTAACGTCACCATCATGCCCACGAGATTTTGACCCTTCTAATGGCCAACATATTATTGTTTAAAGCATTTCAAATTAGAAAAGAAAAATCGAAAAATTAAAATATAGTCTCCTATCTTTCTTTATTGTTATCTCATTAACTGTATTTATATTATTTCGTGTTTAGAGCCTTAGCTACTTTTAATTTATTAATCCAACGTATACACGTCTATGGAATTTTTTTATAAATCTAACAAATCGATAATCATTTTTTTTCTTTTCCAATTTTTTTCTTCATCATTGTCTACACGAGATTTCGAAAAAATGTAATTCATGGAATTGAATTTTGATATATTGATGAATATTATGAATACAAGCTCAGAGTATTTACTCTTTTGATGCTTTCTCCCGAATACAAGATAAAATAAACTTTAGAACTTCTTAGTCTTCGGTCTTCAGGATGTTGTAGTTTCAAGTTGATCTGAACTTCGTTCTTCTGGAAGTTGATCTGAACTTCGTTCTTCTGGAATTCAAGGAAAGTTTAATCTTCAAGTCTGCAGTCTTTCAGAAGATGTTGATCTTGATACGAACTAGCAAGTCTTGAGAGCTTGTAGAAGTTTGAATCTTCAATTCTTCAGAGCTTTAAAGCTTCAATCCCAAGCCAAAAACCCAAAAAAGAATGAGAAGGGTCCCTATTTATAGAGAAATTTTATGGGCTTTAAGTGGGCTTTGGCTCATTTGCTTGTTAAGCTTGGGTTTGGGCTCATTTGCTTGTTGGGCTTAAGCTTGGACTTGGGCCCATTTTCTTAGCTGGCTCGGGCCTCTTTGTTTGGCTTGATTTTTCATCCGGAGCTTGCATTGGGTTGGATATGAGAAAACTTGATTACCCAAAATCCAATCAAATTATAATCACCACCATTTTGTTGTGATGACATGGCAAAATTTAATTGGCCGAAATTTCTTCCTCAACAATCATTTTCTCTTTTTCTTCAATTTTTTTCTTTTCATCGTCTTTTTCTTTTTTTCTCCAACGTCATTTTCTCTTCTGCATTTTTTAAAAATATTTTCGTTTTTCCTTCATTTCCATATTCTTTCTTCTACAATTTTTCTTTCTTTTCATCATTCTTAATTTTTTTTCAAACTGTTATTTGGTTGTTTTTCTTTTTTTTTTTCATGTCTTTTTCTCTCATTCTACAATTTTTGAATATCTTATTTCAAACTCTTATTTAGTTGTTTAAGATCGTGTGCAGAATATAAAATATAAAAAAAAAAGTCATTGGAATATTGAGTTATCAATTAAACGTGTACATACAAATAGACGATAAATCTAAACGATCGTTTTCCTGTGTACAAAGAATGTTAGAAAAAATGAAAAAAAAAATTGTTGATTACCCAACTATCAAATCTAAATGATTGTCAAACTATTGTTTGCCACATCTAATAATTTTTAAAATACCACAGTTTTATTAGTTGAATTAATTATTGATTTTGTGTTTTTGAAATTTATTTTAAATGAAATTAAGTTCAAGTTATAAATCTTTTAAAAAACAGTCTAAAGTGGAAGAAAAATTAAAAAGAAAAAGCGTAATTGTTAATAGAATTTTAAAAGTTGATATAAATTAATTTCTTTAAAATTATTTTATTGCTTAACTTAAAATACAAAATATATTTAAAATATAACAGAATTTAATCTAATAAATTATGATATTTTATCATATTTATTTTTATGTATTTTTATATATATATATATATTTTTAATTTTAAACAGTTTTTGTATACTTTTTTAAATTAAAAGCAATTTTTTAAAAGTATCAATCAGACAACCCATTCCTTAAAAGGGTACACACTTTTCTTCTTTTGTTTAATTTCCTTTTTTTTATATATATAGATACACATATAAATTAGAGTCCAAAACTATTATTTCTAAATTAAGAAAAGCAAATATTTTTCCAAAATAACAACACATAAATTATTTTTTTTCAATAAAATTGTTAAAAATAGAATATTTGACAAAATGTTTACAGTTAATTAGTAATGATTTTTTTTATAGATTGGAATTAATATTAATTTATTTGATATTGTAAAAGTATTTATATTTACAAATTGTGGTTTATTGTGGTGAATGGGGATGTAAGTGAACCGTTGATGAAACATGAATGAGGTGGGAATGTATTCCCACCATCCGATCAAACAACTAAGCAATAATTTGTTTTGAGTGACATCAGGTTTATGACTCTATAATTAATAATGGACTTTCAATATTTCTGGAGAAATTATATTAGAAAATAACCCAAAGTTTTTTTAAAAAAAACAATCGAAAATTTTCATAAATGTAACAAACTCTACAAAATACGGTAAGTCGGTACAATATTTTTAATAAACTATTATTATGGTACAAAGTTTAATTTTATTTTAAAAATGGTTCCTAAGGGTAGAATATTTCACTATCAAACTGTATTAAATTTCTAGATTTAATTAGATGAATTTCACTCTTTTTCAACTTTATCTATGGTAATAATATATGTGAATTTACTAATTTTGATAGTAAATTTATTTTATAATCGGTAAATAGGTTTTGTAATTCATTAGAAAAATATATATGAGAATACTTTTTTGAGTGAAATTTCAAATGAAATTTGGTTAAAGAGTAAAAAATAATACAATGTGACAAAATTTGGGCAAATTTTAACCATGTTTTTTTTAAATAATATTAAGATATGTTATTTTGAGGAACATTTTTTTTCATTTAGAACATTATTATAATTACATCTATTGTTGTACTTACTTGTACTTGTGGGCAAATTTGATTTTACTTCACATTATTATAAATCATTATTAGTTCATGCTGAGATTTGTGATATGTACAAAATCGACACATTTAAGATTAAATTAGAATAGTTTAATCCATTAATAGATGTAAGTTTAATATTGGATTATAAAGTTGCGGCCCAAGGTCCAAAAGATGCAAGGGAAAAATAAGATGAGATGAGAGTATGATATGCTAATTATGTTTAATTTTGAATATAATCTTAATCCAAATCTTAAATCAAAGAATATGATCTAAACAAATTGGATATATATTGTCACATCTAAGTACTCCATTTGTTACTTTTTCTGATGGGGTATTGATCACATCAGCTTTCAAATGAGTTGGATCCACTATTTGAATAACACAAAAATTTACTAAGCCCAAAAGTTAATATTTTCTTTAATTATAAGTGAATTACAAGGTTCTTATTTTATGGTAATCCCACAATTTCATTTTTTAAATCCTCTCATTTTAGGTACAATAACTAATAAGTCTAGGAGTATATAACTTAATGTAGATGTGATATTAATTGCCATTATTTTAGTTAACATGCGTGAAAGTATTCATATTGTTGTTGTGATAATTAAGTCGAGTATGCACTCGAATACTTAAGTCTAAGTATGAAGTATTAAGCTTAATGAGACATAAAATTGAGTTGCATCAATTTCTCATTTGAAGTTATTTAGCTAAGCACAAGAAAAAACTTAAGAGGTGTTTAAGACAATGAGTTTATTATGATCTTAGGTTATTATAGTTGGATTATAATAATTTGTGTTTGGGGTATAGTTTGTTTTATTTTTGGTTATTATAGTACGTGTTTGAAATGTAAATTATTTTAATTTGAAAATGAAATAGTAAACGCTGTAACAAAAAAGAACGATAAATGTAAAATAGTAAAGATTGTACCAAATAGAGATTTGAAATAATGTTAACGGTAGTTAATCTTAATTAGAACCACAAATAGTGTTATAAAGCGAAGAGAAAACGACTATATAAAAAAGAAGTTGGGTGGCTAATGATGGGAAATTAATAAAAAGTTTGAGTGTATTCAGTAACAACGATATTGCTCGTGAGTGTTGGGCGGGTTCCACTATGACAAAGATGATGAGAGTGTTGGGCTACCCCACTACATCGTAGAGTTAGTAAACGTTGGTTAGAGCGTGCCCTACACAACGTAGATTTGTTATGTTAGTTAAAATGTTTAATATACTTGATGTGTCTTGTTAGATTTCAATGACGTACTTACTGAATATTTGAGAAAGTTGATATTATTACACGTTTACATTTGTATATGTTTTTATTAAACATATGTATATGTTTAAGGTTTAACATTTGCTCTAATTTTTCGATTTACAATTTAAATTTGAGTCACTCACTGAACATTATTGTTTATCCTTTCAAAATATTTTTCCACTCTACAGGTAGAGATCGAGCTCCCGATGCCTGATAGGCTGCATTAGTTTGCTGAAAAGCTCCTAGACCACGATTGCCAGTATGTGGGTGGAGTTGTACATCAAGTTTGTTTTGTTATGTTGTATATAATGTCTATGTAAGAATTAGATAATTTATAGTTTGTGTAAGCTCTAGGCATCTTGGTTGTGTAAACCTTAGTTGGATATTTTATGGGTTATGATGTCTCTATCAGGTTTATTTTCCAAAAGTGAGTTATTTCAATGTTGCACTTCATGTATGTCTACAGGTTATCTAGGTTATGTTGTGTTGTGTTGCATGTAAAGTATTTTATATATAAGATTAGCATGTTTATGAAGTTCAACGGTTCAGTAGAGTTGGCAGGTATCGTTAGAGGAGAACGATGTTAGTCAACTTCACACCGTCTTTCTGACTAATTGAGTATTAGTATTAGTACTTAAATTAGAGAAGAAAAGCTAACGGAAAAGAAAAATGTTACATGTGTGTGTGGAGTGAAGAAAATTAAATTTAAAGGTACTGACTTTCTATATATATGTGTGTGAGAATATACATAATTGCATTCAATTATGATCCAACCAACAATTTTTCTAGTTGTTTTAATAATATTTTTAATAATTTATTTACTTTTTACTATTTGATTGGAGTTGAGATGGCACCTACTGTAGTCATCTTTCGTAATGACTTAGTTACCAAATATCCATGGATGCTGGAACTCGTAATTTTGTTGAAGAATATTAAACAAGGAAAAACCCTCTTTATCAGCAACCCAAATACAATTTCTATAGTCGCATCGATCAAAAAGCCAACTTCCATTCTCGGGCCAAAAGACCTCGAATGAAGCATGCCCGTATTTGTTACTGTAAAAGTTGCACCAAAACAATGTTGTTCGAAATAAATTCTCCTTGAATTCCCAATCGTATATATCTTTAAACTGAAGGAGATGCACACCTATTTAGGAATTTTAAAGACAAATCAGTTTATACCTGTTAATTAACCTTGAAGTTGTAATATTTGTTAAAATGAAATAAACTAAAAGAAAAAAGAAAAAAGAAACGAGGAGGTAGACACTTATCTAAATCATCGTCTTTCGATTTGCAATGAACCTTTAGAGTTGCATTTTTTTTATAGTTAATAATCGTCACTTTCCAAGACGATCTCAGATCTTGATATTTCTTGGAATATGCTGCTAAACAAGTTTTCACACATCAAGTTGATGCAAAATTAAATAGCAAAATCAAACAAATAATATTCATAGCTTTCATATTTTGGCTTTAGATTATTTTGTTCGTGTATTTCATTTTGTATCCTTTGTCCAATGAACCATTTATATATAATCATGATAATTTGGTAATTTCGTTCATGAATGTTAATAAATACTTAAAGTTTTTTTTCTATTTATTTTGATTTCAGTTTCTTATGCATTAAAATAAAGAAACTTGAACATTTGGTCAGTTAATTTATGGTAATTTTTTTCATTATTTTTCTATCTAAAATTTGCTGCTATAAGAAATAGTTATTTAATTAATTATGTTATGTGCAAGGTTTAAAATCCAGATTGAGTTTATGGATCACATGCATCGAACGAAACTCAATCGAAATCTTAATAAGTTAATCCTACACAAAGGTTATAAGAACACATTTCACATTAAATGATAAGAAGATTAAAAAATGAAGGTGTGATTAACTAGGTCCGTTTAATAACGTTCTCGTTTTCTCGTTTATATTTCTCATTTCTCATTTCTTTCTTAAGAACAAGAAATAGGACTATTCTTGTTCCCTGTTTTCAAAATAGAAACAAAAACAGATATTTGTTTGATAATCATTTTTTGTTTCTCGTCTCTTTTGTTATTTTTTCTAACATTTTCACTTATTTTTTTAATTTAAATATAATTTAATTATGTAAAAATAAAAAATAGATAGAATTGAAGTTTGGTTAAAGGGTATAGTTTTTAGGTTTATCTCAAAAACATTTGTTGGGTGTGTATGGCTAACTATTTGAAAGCAACTTGCTCTTCTAGAAATGTCAAACGCCCAACAAATGTGAAAAACACAAGGATTACACAAAACTCAAGAATCCAAAAGATTGCAAATATATGTTTTGATTCTGCTTTTAGTTTGCTTTCGTAAGCACTTTCAAACAATTAGTAATGAAATCATTATATTTACTCATTTTAACATGTGATTGTGATTTTAGATGATAAAAGTGATACACATATATGTATACATATTGCTATTGATAGAAGCATATCGATGATAGAATCCTAAACTTTTGTTTGTAAATATTTTGTGAAACTTACTATTTTTGACAATTGAAAAACCATTTTTTAAAAAAAGAAAAACAACATTGTTAAAAAAACAACATTAAAATTATTTCAACATTAGTTCAAGTAATAGAAGGAGGAATTGTCAAAAATAGTAAATTTGACAAAATATTTACATCATATAGCAAATTTTTTGTATTCTATTAATAATAAACATTCATATTTTAATTTATTTTACTAGTTTTCAAACCAAGTAGAGTATTACATGATTATTGAACCAAAATGGGAATATATAATTTAAATTAGAAGAAAGAAAAAGGAAAAGAAATGAAGAAAAGCAGTGTGAAATTTAGAAATAGATGAGTAGGGCCTGCTGTGTCCCACCCCAAAATAATCTTTTTGACCAAAGTAAACCAAAGGTTCTTTTAATATAATCATTTTAGCATTTGATTCAAAAGTATCCTTTCACAGCCACCATTATTGATTCTACACAAATCAATTGTTTCTCTATCATATATGTAATGTCAAATTCCCCTTTAACCATCAGTAATTCCACATACCATATTTTCTTTACACATCTTTTTACCTTGAAAATAACTTTTTTTTTAAAAAAAAATAAAATAAAATACCAACTTATATATGTTTAACTATTACTACAACAAGATTGGTTTAAAATAGAAAACAACATATATGTAGAAAAAGTAGTAATAAATGAGAAGAGATTGTTAACTTTCTTAACATATATAGATATGAACACAAATGTGTGATTTGGATAAAAAGGGAAGAAGAGATGTGAATGATACTCAATTAGTGGATGAGAGAAGTTGGAAAGAAATTGAGTGGAAACTAAGTCCACTTTTCTTTCATTGACTCTTTAAGCATAAGAATTCAAAAACATATTAACATTCCATTCATTCATGAACGCAATTTCTTTTTATTTAGTAAGATCTATCAATCAATCCATTTACACAGAAACAACTTTTCCCTATTTCTTTGGGTTCTCTCTATTCTTACAGTATTATTATAATAATTATTTTGGAATATAAGAAGAAAAAAAAAAAAAGGAAATATACTTTAAAGAGGAGACTTACTTTTTTAACAAAGAATAAAATATTTTTTTAAAAAAATTACTTATGATTAATAACGTCAGTCTGTAAACGTCATGTTTGCCACCGAAGTCAATTTGCGTCACCAAATCCTGGACTGCATAAAAAAAAATCAACCGTTGTTTTTTAAATATTATTATTTATTTAATATCGTGCTATTCTTTTTATATTTTAATTTAAATTTTTATCAAAGGATACTTTTTATCTTCAATTTAATGATTATAGTTATATTATAATATATTTTAAATTTACCAAATAATAATAATAAAAAAAAGAATTAAAATATTTGGTAAATTAAATTGAAGATAAAAAGTAAAACATTTCTTTTTAATAAAAAAATTAATTTTAATTTATCTTCAATTTGTTATAATCATTGACTTTTTTATCTATTTTTTTAATTTCCTTTTTTTTTGTTACTGCAGCAAGTCGATTTAAATTGGAAAAGAAACATCAATTTAGTTTGAGAGTTTCTTTCTTCTTGTTTTAACTTGGAGAAAACACCAAAGCTTTTGGTAAAATGGATTAAAGATAACATTTGGGTAAAAAAAGAAAAAAAAGTACGATTCAAGGTCAAAACCTTCTTATCGACCTAGGTAATCGAGGAGTTTGACAAATACTACATTTTAGTTTTTGGGAATTACATTTTTCTTAATTAAAAAAAGTCATCGTTACTGTATATTTGTAAATTGGATGAGATGTGCTTTGAACTAATGAAATTATCATATCATTTAAAAATATATATATATAAGCATATAACTCAATTATCAGTTATGACATATGTTCTTACGTAAGAGATTTGATTGTTCGACTCTATTTGTTGAAGAATAATAATAATAATAACAATAATAATCGAGAATTAAGTAAAATTAACAAGTAGTTCCAAAATAGGTAGGGTTGAAACACTTATCAAATAAAGCTAATATTTTCACATCACTATCATGAACTTTATAAACTTACGTGACATTAACAATCTGATGTGTATTTGGTATATATGGTTGAGTGAATAAAGTTTCTATACTATCATATTTCAAATTGAAACTCTTAAGAAAATTAGAAATTGAAACTCTTAAGAAAATTAGAAATTGAAACTCCTAAAAAAATTAGAAATAAAAGCTACATAAATTGATATATATAAATATCACCCTCAACTTTTTCTGTCATTTTGCAAGACAAACTTTTACCTTTCATTATCATCTACACCCAATGTGGAGAAAAATATTTTTTGTGGATCACTCGTTATATGTACTTATTTAGTAGTGTTGGAGATTTCGAAAGTTGACTTTATATTTGTTTTTTGTTTTTCCTCGTGAAGTCTATACATTCGATTTTAATATTAAAAGATTTTTCTGCAAATATTTTTTTATTTAGAATTTGCCGTTGGATTATTTATTCAATATACTTTCCTTTTAGAAGAGAAGCTGATTTTTTCCTAATAGGTGCTATTTCCCTTTATAAATTTGAAATATTTAAAGTAAGTTATGAATTAAGCCCTTTTAGATTAGTTGTCGACTGTGATTATTGCAAGTAAGTTATGTTCTTCATACAAGCAGCATTTGTTCTTTGTGTAAGAGTTTGTTTTGTTCTACGCATTAATTGTGTTAATGTTCTTGCTCGTTGCTTGCTGTTTCGCTGTGCAAGTTCTTTATTCGTTGATTGCAACATTTTAAAAATTATTTTTGTTTAGGAAGAGTCTAAACCATTGATGTCAGGAAGGGATTTTTAGTCTTAGGGTGAGCCTATAGACACAACCACGAGAGAGATTCCTTATATCTTTAGAGGAGCCTAAGATCAATCACAGTAAAAGGTGCTTGTAAAGATATTACTATAAGAGGGAGTCAAATCTCATGTTCATTGTCAAAACCAAAGTGAACACACTAGAGCCAAAGCACATGAAAAGCGAGGGGACGAGTGTGAGTCTCACACCTAGATGATCATGGAGAGTGATATAGATATATGAGTAATACATGGAAGGCAGCTTAATTAGGGTAGCTACAATGTACCTAATGAGTGCAGTTAACAACTTTGTGAATGGTTTTATGTTAATCAAGGGGTTGGTCAGATATGCTTCCAAGTTGTTAGATTTAGTTTAATTGGTAAGTGAGTTACTTACCTACAAATATATCATTTGAATTTATAAATCAATAATTAACCCAAAGGTCTAAGTTATAATTCAAAACTCATCATTAATAATTGCGGGCGTTAGATCTGAAGGACACTGTCCCTCCATAGTCTTTTCATCTTGTTTAGTAAACGTGTTTTTTTTTTATATACCAAGTAAAACATTAAAATATAATACCATGGGCAAAACCTTTATATATATATATATATAGTATATCATTCATAAACTCGGAGAATTAAATAATTTTTTTTGCTATTTGTGCTTGATTATTTTAGGGTAAATGAAACTTTTAGATTTGAAGTTTTGGTAATTGTCGATTTTTCTTAACGGAAAATTTAGGGAAATTAAACTAGATATAAAAAAAAAACAAAATCATAAATAAATTTAGAAGTAGATTGAAAGTTGTCAATATGTGCTTTGACACCTGTTGTAGTCGCGACAAGAGGTTCTAGGTTCAAATCTTTCCATTTGCATTATTTAATTACAATAACTTTTTAAAAAAAAAAACAAATTTCGTATACAAATTTTTGGATGTTTATATAAAATGAAATTGAATTGGTTTAGAATTGAAGTGTAAAATGTATTATTGTAAAAACGTTTAACTGTGCTTGCTTTAAACATAGTGATACCGTTTGGGACAAAGTATTTATAAATATTATTTAAAAATCTCAAATTAACTACCATACATAGTAATATTAATTACTTTTTACTATTTGACATTCATCTTTTTTATTGTTTACATTGTTTACTATTTTCTTATCAAACTAAAATAATCAACTCACCAAATACATATTATTATAACTCAAACTTAAATATTCTTCCCAACACACAAATTATTCTGATCAAATAATCACGCATTTTATTGTCCCAAACACCCTCCGGTGGTGAATCACTTTCTTGATTTGGGAAATTTCTTAAGTTTCTAATACCCCTTTGGGTGTGCTGTGTAAGTCTGCTTTTCTGTCTTCTGTCTTAAACTCTCTTTGTTGATACAACTAAGCAATGTTGAATGAGCATTTATTTCCTCCCAAAGTACAATATTTTTCAAACTAATTGTTATCCTTTCACAAGAATTTTCATACTTTATTTTCTATGTAAAGCATATAAAACAAAAAAGAAAAAAAAATCCAAATAACTAAAATAAACGAATATGGATATATGTCATTTCAACTAATTAAAATCTTAGCTAAGAAAAGAAAACGTGGATTAATTCTGTACAAACGCACTAAATTAAACGTGTTTCAACGTATTATTAGCCGCACTTTTTTTATATTCTTATCAGCAAACTATTTTTAGAGATTTTTAGTTGTTTTCGAGTTGTTTTTCCCTTCTTTTTATTTTATAAAAATCAATGTTCTAAGAAACACAATGACTTTTTCAAATTAAATAGAGTTTTCCCCCTTCAATTTATGATGATTTTAACGAAGGAAGCAAGATTTTTCATAAAAAGTAATTTTAATCTTCTCTCAAAATTGCATGAACCTAACTCTATTCACATCCAATGTGTATTAGTAAAGAAAAGCCACAAATCTATTGTACTGAAAAATCAATTTTACTTTGTTGTTAATTTATGTTTTTTTTAAAAAATAACTTTGTTGTTGAGAAAGCCATATTTAAATTTGATGAATGTTTGATTCAAACTTTTTTTGAATGCACATATGTTAACAAATGTACTTGTTATTCTATTAACATGTAGACGGTGTATTTAGTGAATTAGTCGTTAATTAAAGTATGTATTCATCTTTGTTAGGAAAACTTTTTACAAAATGGCATAGTTAGAGAAGTCTTGGAATAATTCAAGGTTAAATTGAAAAGAATAAAGATTTGTAAAGAAAGGATGATTAAAAGTAATATGGACTAATTATTTTATACATATATTCCCAAAAGAAAAAAAATAGAGAAAGAAAAATAGAGTAGAAAAATGTCGAAAATGCCCCTCTCGGTTGGATTGTCTATTCAAACGATGCTTTTTTTTTTTTTTGTTGTTGTTTCTGGGCAGTGAACTTTAATTTGATCGTACTTTGTCCTTTTATTATGTTTTGATGAAACACGATGGATTTTTCATGGCATCTTCTTCCTCTTTTGGGTCCCTTCTTTCTTTCTTCTCGAAACAGCAGTAATATGTACAATTTTTTATTCACTTATATATATAAATTCTTTAGTGGACTATAAGTCTTTCTTCATCAGACATAGACTTCAAGTTTTCAACTCTCACCATCTTCTTCTTCTTCTTCATCAAAAACTTCTGTTCATAATTATTAGATATGGTTAGAGCTCCATTTTATGATGAAAATGGAATCAAAAAAGGTGCATGGAGTGCTGAAGAAGATGAAAAGCTCAGAGCTTATGTTCAAGAACATGGTCATTGCAATTGGCGAGAGCTTCCTAGATATGCTGGTAATTCGTTCGCTAAAGTTACTAAGTTAATTCTTTGATTAATTGGTTGATGATTGATTCATATAAACCTCCAAGATACCCTTTGATTATAATATATAATTGACAAATTAAAGAACTAATGACCCATTTGAAAAAAATATATGGCTCCTTATATTTGGTTTTGTTTTCAATTGCTTTAATAAAACCTTGTCGAGAGATGGATTATAACATAACTTACAAAGGTTTATGATCCCTTTGAGTTCATATTTGATCTTGATCTTCTTTTCTCTCAAGTTATTTTGTTAAATCAAAACATCCATTTAAACAAAAAAATGGCCCTCTTTTACTTAATTTTAGTTTTAATTTCTTCAATTATATACCTTATTGTGAGATGAACTGGATGTCCCCCATTAATTAAGTTTAATTTTGATTTTCTTCTTTCTTTGAAATTAATTATTTAGTAAAACCCCAAATAACCCACTTGAAAAAAAATAGCCCTTTTTTACTTAACTTTGTTTTTTTTCAACTGCTTCAATAAAAACCTTATAGATAGATGAATCAGATAGTTTCATTTTAGGGTTTAATTTTGATTTTCTTCTTTCTTTGAAGTGAGTAAAAACAAAAACAATAACCCAGCTGGAATCAAAGAGGGCTCCTTTAATTTTAGTATACTTTAGGTTTTAATAGAGAAATTAATAATTGAGAATATCACCTTAGTGTTCAATCCATATCTTCTTCTTTCCTATGAAGTTTATTTTGTAGAATCTCATTTCCAAAAGATGTCTTCTTTTTCTAATTACTTTAATAAACCAAGTTATGCATATAACTTAATTACATATTCTTGATGAACATGGTATAATTAATTTAATTAAACAAGTATTTTATTGAGATACTGAGATTTGGTTGTGATTTTTTTCATGATTAGGTTTGTTGAGGTGTGGTAAAAGCTGTCGACTGCGTTGGATCAATTACCTTCGTCCAGATGTGAAAAGAGGCAATTACTCCAAAGAAGAAGAACAATTAATCCTACAATTGCATCAACAATATGGAAACAAGTATGACTTTTTTATCTAAGTATTAATTTCATCAAACATTAATATCACATGTTTTCAATATATATATATGCATCTCTCTAAAATACATTTCATTTTTAAAAGAGAAATTAGAATTAAGGTTAGTATGTTTAATTAGTATCATTCGATTGAGTATTAGCTAATTTTGTTCAAGTAATCTATTCAAAGATTTTTATGAAAATTGCATTTTTAGGTTAAATCGATTTATCATAGTTATGCGATGATACTTTGGTGTAGATATATGCGAAAAATTATCTTATTGTAATATTAGTTATATTTATAATGTATGATTTATTTTTTTTTACAGATGGTCAATGATAGCTACAAAATTACCCGGACGAACAGATAACGAAATAAAGAATTATTGGCATACCCATTTAAAGAAGGTGAGAAGCAACAAGAATACAAAGAAGCATCAAGATGAGGAAATTTCCAGAAATAATAAACCCATCCAAAAAAGAGAAACTACAATAACATCAGCAGACAAAACCAATCTGACCAATGAAATACTGCCATTATCTCCTCAGATATTTGAAAGCTCTTCATTTTCCACTTTGTCCTCTGAACTTTCCACAGTGACTTCGAATCAAGAATGCACACAAGATAGCCCTCCAACACCATTATTCAAGTTTCAAGACGAACCATATGATCATTATAACAATGGAGATTTTTGGGCTAATCCATTGTTTCAAGCTGAAAATTATTTTGAAGCTGAAAGTGATCAAAACTCAATCAACTTCGGTTTTACTGGAGGCTTCAATCAAACTTATGATTTTGAGTTACTTGATGAAAACTACTTGTTAGATCAAGCAATGAAAGAATTGCCTGAAAATTATCAATCCCAATTGTATCCCTTTTGAAAAACAAAAAATACTGTATGTGTGTATATATAATATAAGTGATTAATGGTAGAACTTTGTTACATCAAATAACTGTGTTTATGAAGTGTTTGGAGATAATTAAGATTAGTAGTAATCATGTGTCCAATTGAGGTAAGAACAACAATGTAATGGTAAAGTATGAAAAAATAGGGCTTAATTGAAAAATAATACCTTCCCCCAAAATGTAAGGAGGAAGATGATATTTTGTTCATTAAAAATTAGAACTCTAGCAGTGTAGCTCCACACCCTAATGGAGTAAGGAAAGGAAAAAGGAAGATGATTAGAACATATATATAAATATTAAATGTAGGAAAGGCAAAGCAAGATTCTTTAGAGAGAATATATATATATATGTCTAATAGTTATTGAATGGAGAGAGAAGAATTATTCTGGTCCTCATGTATCATGTGTTATAAAAAGAAAGCATAAAAAATGAAGAGCATCAATTATGATGTTTCAAAGTATAAGCTGGAAATGATGTTTAATTTATTTGGTTAGAGCCACTAAATCTCTTTTAACAAAAAATTAAGGATTATCATTAATGAGAGAAGAGAAGGGATGCATTGATTCTTTTGGAATCACATTTAAATAATATAATTTTTTTGTTTGAATAATTTAGATTATTATGATGATATGATGGGATTTTTTTTAATACCAAAAAAAAAAAAAGAAAAAGAAAAAGGGAGGATAAAAGTTATAAATAATTTATGTTGCTGAATCAGAAATCCATTATTTATGAGAGAAGATAATGAAATAAGAGAAAATAAATGAATTAAAATTAGAGATTATAAGGTTGTAAAGTGGTTTTTGCTGATTGCAACCCTAAACCCCTTCCTTCCCATTCCATCGTATCGTAATCGCATCTTTGGAACTTTAAAATCTCTCTTTATTATTAACATTACATTTCCTTTTCATTAATCATTCTATATTTTCAAATGCAACTTTATTTTCGGTTCCTGATACATCTAAGTAGATATTATATAAATATCTATCAGTGCTTATCACTAAAATAATAGATGTTCACATCATATCTATCTTAATTTATTATCATTTATATTTGTGAATAAGAGCTAACTTATTTTGTTATATTTGAAAACATTTTCGTCTCGTGTATGACCTAGAAGCTTAAATTGATTTCTGAAAAATTAAATTTAATTTATACCTTTTTAGTATAACTACCTGTTTTTCGAACGACACAAAATATTCATGGTTACTTATACATTCGTTTATAAATTGAGTTTTGCTCACTTTAACAACTAAACTTAATTCTTTAATATTCTGACTTCGGTTCTCAATGTTTTACTTTTTCTTTTTCCTTCTTCCATTTTTGGTATTTTAATTTTTTCTCCTTTTGTTTTGAATCAATTCTTTTTGTTATTTTTCAAGTTAAAACCGAGTTTAGTTTTTCTCTTTAAAGATTGGATCATTTTTGTTAGTTGTGTTTGGAAATTATTGTAAATCACAAAACTATTGTAAATATTTTAGTTTTCATTTATTTGAAAATGCCTCTTTGTCTATTCAACATAATAATTGTATTTTTTCTAAACAACAAAGATATATATGCATCATAATAATTAAGGGTTTGAGATGTTTCTTAGTTGGTTAATTAGTATAGTTTGTGGGTTACAATAGTTTGAAAAGATAACAAGCAAGCAATCACCACAACCACTATACTCCCGACACTTATTGTAAAAAACGAAATGAAAAATATTATCCAGAAAAATCTCTTGTAAGATTAAAGAATAATAATGTTGAGAGGTTTGAAGTCAAAATTGCAATATACCATGGACAAATTTGTTTTTGTGTCCAAGAAGAATTAATGTGACAAAAAACGTACCATATCAAATGAACCTACTCCTCTTCAAAAAAATATATATATCAATTATTAAAGGAACCATCCATGAGTTGATTCAACTATACATGTGTGGACTCTCAAGTCTATAAAGAAAAAACTTTACACTATTATATAAGGAGTTAATTGAGCTTAAAGTTTACTTTCCCAAAGTTTGCTTTCTTTAACTAATCAAGATTTTCGAAGGGTTAAATTCCTAAATAATAACTTTAATTGTATGAAAGTTTGACCCAAACACACAATAGGAAAGTTTTTCTTCTTTATTTCTTTTTTGCTACTTTCCATTTTAATTTAATTTCCAAGTCTTCTCTAAGTCTGTTTTTGTTTATATGATCCCATGTAATTTAGTTGGATATTTCTAGAATCTTTGTGTGAATTCATTACTTTTTTAATTTAGATTTTTTTTTTGTAACTTTCAAACACACATAACCTTATCACTCACTTTTCTATAAGTGAATTAGATGAATTGTATATAAATATTTTAACATTCTATCTCTCTTTTAGTCTATTTTAATTAGTAATTGCAAACATGGTTTCCTCCATTTGTTTTGAATTCTAAAGGATTATTTTAACAGATTAGTACTATAAAAATAATTAATTTTAGGTAAGGTTTAACCTTTATTTATTTTTGGTTTTATAAAATTGAGTCTCTTTTTCACTCTTTTTGTTTTACCATAATCTGCCTATTACTTAGTATAAAGAGTTCAATTTCTTGGTTAAGTTACAATTTTTCAAAACCATGTTTTCAGAAACTGATTTTTTACCCTATATTGAATAACTATTTAGTTTTTCTTTTTTTATTTTGAAATTTAAGGACATTTTCTCTTAATTTTTTATCATGACTTGGAGCTTCATTGAATTCAAGAGTTGAATTCTTGGCCCGATTTTGAAAACAGAAAAATCTTTTTAAAATCTACGTTTTAGTTTTACAAATTTTGCCTGGTTTTAAAATATATTAGTAAAACGTAGATGATAAAAGAAAAAATTTAAAGGTGAAAATAGTTTATAAGTTGGAGCAATTTTCAAACATAGCGTGATGAAATTTTGTTGTTTATCAGTGATAGAATCTAAATTTTTGCTATATTTTATTGTAAATATTTTCAGCAATTTTGTCATTTATAATAATTTCTTTTATAATGTTAATTAAAATTAATTAAATAGTTACCAAACGGTGTCTTAGTTTTCAATTTTTCACTTGATTTTCTAAAATAGTAAAAAGTAGACAAATAAATAAATGAGGAATTGTTATGGATAAGAAAAAGATGAAACTATTTACAAAATATAGTAAAAAATAAATAAATAAGTTTTAGAGAGTTGAGTGGATTTTGCTATATTTTATAAATAATTTTAATATTTTGCTATTTTTGAAAATGATGAATGAGACGGTTCGTAGACTCAAACTTACAAAATAAAAAAAAAAAAAGAAAAAAAAGATCAATTCCTTACCTAATGAGAATTTGTTGTTATATTTTTATACTTTCAATGATCCAATTTTTTTAAAAAAAATCTTAAAAGTGAATTTGGTTAAATAATAACAACAATTTAAATATAAAAAATATATAATATGTAAATATGTTTTGAAAGTTTATAATAAAAATGTTAAATAAATTATAATACAATAATAAGTGAAAATGATCCACAAAGTTCAACTGGTATAATATTTTATTATCAACCTCGAATAGAAGTTTGCTTTCTCTACCTCACAACTTATATATAAAGTAAATAAACAACAATCTACCATGTATGTAATACATACGCTTGTGAAGCATGACTGTCGATTTGATTTAATATGCAATTTGTGACACTTGATTGTATGCTTGTTTCAATAAGCAATAATTTAGATTGGTTTGCTTATTAAACTAGATTTGCATTGATCTAATCAACTTAAAATTGAATAAATCAAACCATTAGCTAAGTGCTTAAAAGTCAATTGTTCCACCTAACATGCCTTATATCTTAATTCAACTAGGATAACTCGAACAAGCATGCTTTTCATCTTTTCGGATTAAACTAATTAGTTATTTAGAACAACCTAATTAGCTTCTCAAATTGGATTAGTGAGGTGAAAGCATGCTATTAAGTTTGGTGACGAGAATTAGATGAACAAATATTATAGGAATAGGAAAACTATGTGACAACCCAAGCTAGACCTTCTCGTATTGATTGTTTGCTTAATTTAATTTCGAGTTATTTTTTATTATTTGCAACAAACCATGACAGTCACCTCTCTATGTTCAATCCGATCTTGTCACAAGACTAGCTCTAGTCTTGTGGATTTAGACGACGAAATTTGTTCCATCAATTTCACAATTTGACTTCCACAGGGTCCATATATCAACAAAACATCCACATTTATTTTACATTAGTTTTAGTATCACTGCAAAATCTTGGATAATAGTATTTTGGTCGCAGGGAATTCTTACAAATCATTGTTTTAGGTGTTACCTATTTTTGTTGTTCACCAGTGTTACATTTTCGAGCGGATCTGTGAAAATGAATTGGGAGATGGCCCAATTAGCCAAAATTTATGTTCCGAGAGGAATACATTGTGGCCCAGTTTCGTTTTATTGTTCTTCAGAAATGAGAAGGACAAAAAATCATACGAATTGTGAACTCTGAAGTTTGTGGCCATTTGGAACCGATGTGGCTAATTGCCTTATCTTCTCCCTTTTGTGGACATCAAAATTTAGCAACTTTTCAATACAATCTCTCCAACCACTGATATAACCATTACCCACATTTTAGATTTCTGAGAAAATTTCCCCTCCACTCCTTGCTCTGATCCATCCATGGCGTCTTCCACTCTATCTTCTGCAACCCCATCACAGGTATCTTTAATTTCTTCACTTTACTTCACTGATCTTGTAACCAACTTCAAATTTTTTTTTTGCCCATTGTTATTGTTTTTCAGTTATGTGCCAGCAGAAGTGCTTTGTTCTGTCCGTCTCAAGCCCTTTTGAGGAAACCCAAAAACACTCAAATGGGGGCAAAGGGAAAGGTGGTTAAAATTTCTTGTCAGGCTACTAGTATTCCAGCTGATCGAGTCCCCGATATGGGTAAAAGGAAGACTATGAATTTGCTTCTTTTGGGTGCCATTGGACTTCCCACTGCTACTATGTTGTATCCTTACACCTATTTCTTTGTCCCTCCTGGGTAAGTGTTCTTTATCCTCTCTGATTCTGTATTGGCCTGCTGTATTATCAAGGATTAGCATAGCATGAAGTTCTTTAAAAGCAATTAGGCTTTGATGGATGACTTTGAGATCTCTGATTAGGATAAAATTGTTTCGATGATGGGAATTCTGATGGAGTTTGGTGATCTAAGAGCGAATATTTGACTGTCTAGTTGATGAGTTGCCTTGGATTAGTATTTATAATAGTCAAATTTCTGTGATGAATGAATGAAGAAGTGCACCTTCTTTCATTGATTATTGTTGTATTGATACTCATTCCACAACTTTGACAAGCTTAAAGCATCTTTCAAGTTGGGAAATGTTCCCTTTCATCCGGTGGATTGTCGCTAATTGTAAAACAATGTTGGTCACGATTTTTAAAGCTGTAAGTTTTGGTTAAATATTAAAGAAATACTCCCGAGTCCTAACTTTGCTTTTTGTTTTTTTTTTAAATACCTTTATACCTTTCAGAAGTTGCAAGATTGCCATTGATTTTTCCTAAATCTTATACCATTGGAGGAGTGGAAATCGGACAAAAGTTGGGACTTTGAATGTTGTGGTGGACTAGAACAGAAATGTTGATTTCCATACAATTTTTGGTCCCAATTTCTGTCATGTTTCCTACTCTAGAGTAATTTTAAAATATATATGAAATGTTAACGGTGGTATTACAACTTCCGGAAGAATTGGTGTATTTATTTATTTATATGTAAAAACCACATACCTTTCAACTTCAAGAGTTGCAAGGTTACCTTTGACCTTTCATAAACCTTATACCATTGGAATAAAATATTTAGAATATCATGTGGAAACTGGAACCTGAAATGGTGTGGTGTGGCAGCGACCTAGAACAGAAATTTCGATTACCACACGTTTCTGGGTCTCAATCTTCTTCCAAAATTCTGAATGATATCTGCTTCAAGGGGAATTTTGAATTGTTTATGCAAGGTCAAGACCCAAGTATGGTATTGCAACTTTTGAAAGAGGGTTTTTTCAATATATATATATGTATATATTTTTAATTTTATGGAATGAATAGAGCACTTCTAAAACAAGGGCAAAATTCTGGGGTATTTCTTATAATTTGCGCCTTAGTGTTTAATTTACTTGAGTGGATTTTCATTTCAAGAACTGAGATTCTGTATTAGCTGCATTCTGATTGTTCATCTGGTAACCTTTTAAACTTTTTCTGTATACAATTACAGTACTGGAGGTGCTGGTGGTGGGATTGTTGCCAAGGATGCTTTTGGAAATGATGTTTTTGCAGATGAATGGCTGAAGGCACATGGACCTGGAGACCGAACCCTCACACAAGGCTTGAAGGTACTCTAACTCTTTAACTTTTCTTAATTAATGTTATAAATTCTAGCAACCACAACCCTTGTTGCTTCCCAAAGACCTTATGTCTGTCTGTTTCACATGTTTATTTAACACCAAAGTAGTAATATGATTATTGATCATGTCCCAATGGGATTAGCATATTCATAAAAGAGAAAAATGGAGCATGCATATTTAAAAGACTTGTTGAAAAGAATGTGATCCGAGTATTCAAATTACGAAACTAGATCGAAAAATAAACATCTGATATCATATAATGGAAATGTGGTGCTTGTATATTGAGTTCCTTAGTCTTAATTCCTATGTTTTATGGTACTTGGAGATAAGCGAATAGTAGTGTGCATCTAAAGGCAAACTGGTGGTGATGGATTTCAGGGAGATCCTACCTACCTTGTAGTCGAGAAGGATAAAACGCTTGCGACATTTGGAATCAATGCAGTTTGCACTCACCTCGGATGTGTGGTGCCATGGAATACAGCTGAGAACAAATTCATCTGCCCTTGCCATGGATCCCAATACAACGATCAAGGCAGGGTTGTTAGAGGACCTGCACCTCTGGTAATACTTTTCAAAACATTTTTCATGTTGTTGGGACAAGCTGCATCTACTGACTTGTAAGATTATGTGATGATTCGTATTAACTAAATAGAGTTAAATTTTTCCTTGGTGGGACAGTCTCTTGCATTGGTTCATGCTGATGTAGATGAGGGAAAGGTAGTGTTCGTACCGTGGGTTGAAACTGATTTCAGAACTGGCGAGAATCCATGGTGGGCTTAAGCTTGCTTCTCATGTAATATCTCTTCAAGTTGAAGCAATTTTTTTTCTTCCATCTCCTCTCAGTTTTCTCCTGTTTGTATATTTTGATTTTGTTGGATGAAATATGTAAAATACAAGACAATTGAATCCTAGGCTTTGCATTGATAAGCTTTGATATTAAATACCCCTCTCCGTTGTTCTACTTTCTCTTCATCTTGTATTCAGTACATGGAATCACTGTAGATTTGCCGCTGCAAATAATAGTGTTATAGTTCATGTGCAAATAATATCAGCATTGTTCTTTTTATAAAACTTCCACTCAAGACTCAAGAGGAGTCTAAATTATTCACATCGATGGACCTTCTTGTTTATGATTGTAGAATAAGTCGTCAAGTATTTATTCGAACTTTGGTTCGACAAGAGATTCAACTTCATATTAACATTAATAACCCCAGTTAAGAAATCTAATTAATTATAATTTGTCAGAATTGCTTTCATCTCATTAACCATGCAAATGTGAGGTCTATTCAAAAGAAAGGGAAAAAATAATGAAAACCAACAGTTTGCTTAAGTTATAAAACACTTAAATCGGGTTGGCTACTTCCTTTGCCTCTTTCTGGCTCTCCTCCACAAGCAGTAGAGGTATAATACATCCTTGTTTTTAAAATTAATTTAAGTTCATTTGGTATTAATCTAATGCAAATGGGGTATTAAGAAATAATAATAATAATAAAAGAAGAAAATATATATTCTTTTTGGAAACGTGAAATTGTTTAAGTGAGATGAGCACAAATCACAAATGAGAAGACAAACATTCAACCGTAAATCTCTCCTATGCCCTAAAAACATTATGTAATGTGTTGGAATTTGATGATTTTTATTTTCTGCACTATTGAAATTCCAACACACTTGTTTTGGTTTTCTAACCAATTTCTCGACACCTCCAATCCAATTATTTATGTTTATTTATTTTGTGTTCGATATCCCACATGATCACTCACTTCCTTCAAGATAACATATCATATTTTTTATTCAATACCTTCTAAATTACCAAAATCTTAATCAAATCATGTGCCTTGAAAAGTTTTAATCATTATGCACTAATGTTTTAATTTATATTTGTGTTTCACACATGTTTGCCAATTCAAATTTAGTAAAATTTATTACATTTCATCTATAAAACTTATTAGATTCTTGAACTTTAAAACAAACTAAATTGATTTCATCTATCTTCTATCTATACATGTAACAACAGAAAACTTGCCGTTGAAAAAGCAAATAAAATCTTCAAAATGTTTTGCTTTTGGTAATCTAACAAAAAGTTAAAGTTAAAGTTTTAAGGTGAAAGTTGCTGGTTTTTCCGAGAGAGTAATGATGTGTTTAAAGAAGTGCAGCAAGTTTTAGTTTCTGATTAAATTGAAAGCCCCAAGGAAAATTTTGTCACAAAGTGAAAATGAAAGGGATGAAAGAGAAAAAGGCCAAAAAGAAGAAAAAGAGAGAAAAACTACCCAAGATTTGACATTTACAGTGTAGTGAAAAGACAAAAAAAGCCCCTCCAATCAACCTCCTTCCTATTCCTTTCTGTCTAATAGCTTCACGTGACCCCCGACAAGGGTACCCTCTCTCCTTGTCAAACAAAAACCAAAAAAAACAAACGGATTCCAAAACCCCCATAATTCCCTACTGCACATTGCCATGCCATTAGCCACTACTAGACGACGACTACTACCACCAAGCAAGCCAATAAACTGAAATGAGTAGGGGTATAATAGGAAACATAGAAATGGAGGGTGGAGATGAGGACTGCGCTTTTTCCATCTGTAAAGAGTCGACGGCTAACGGCATGTTCTCTTGGTCGGGACTACAGGTAGACTGGTGAGGAGGGTGAGCGGTGTACATGATGGCTCGGAGTACGGCGGAAACGGTGGGAATGTACGTCGTTTTGTTCCGAGCGAGTAACCACGTTAACCCCATGAGCTGGCAGTCTCTGTTGAACATCTTGCTGGCCCTATCGTTGGTACCCTTCTTCTTTGTGCCCGTAACCTGGAATTATCAATCCAGACAAAGAACAATTATATCTTTGTGTCCAAACACGCTTTTCAAATCATCCTGTATCAGCTACTGATTTCCAAATAGCACATATATTGTAATATTCAAGGGCTATAGCCACATGGGTAGCCTTACCCTTACTCTACTCTTTTATTCTTATTCCAACCCCACCCCCTTAACAATAATTTCTTCCGCTTAAACTCATTTTTATTATTATTCAAAACACAATTAAATATTCTCCTAATTATTTCTTATTCTTCCATAACTCAAATTTTTCATAAATAATTCTTTTTTCCTTACAAAATTTGTACATAATTCTAAAGCAGTTTCTTTAAGGGATGAATGAAAAAAAAATATGGAATAATTACCAATTAATTATGTGTCTAAAAGAATGGAAAAATGTCAACAAACATCCCCCCCCTAAGTTACTCTTTCTTAATAAAACAATTTTATAAAATTGCGCAAGTTTTTTTAACAAGAATAAAATTTAAAATCGTGTTTTCTTTTCTAGCTTTATTTTGATCATAAATAGAAATATAATTCTTTTCATAAAAAAAATATATAGAGATTTCTTTTAAAAAATGAAATGTTACGTAAAAATTACTAAAAAAAAAAAGCATGTGTGAAATAGAATTTTATTTCGAAAAAAGAAAAAAGTTGCTCTAATAAATATTCTTGAAGGCTAATCCCAATACAATTATAAAAAGGACTTTTTTTTTAATAAAAAATTAATCTACAATTAATTAGAAGCCTAAACATAATTTTCAGGTAAAATCTTTGATTAAATAATTTACCTTTTGAAGGGCACCAAGGCATTTGGTACAACCAGAATACGACGAGTTCTGGCAATTCTTTTCAAGATTACGAACGGCGGCCGTCGGGGTGGCGTTGCGGTAAGCGCCGTTACCGCCACCAGAGACATTGAAGGCAGCAGGGCAAGATAAGGAGCTAATTTGATGAAGCCGAATCCCACAAAAGCACAAAACGGCGTCGCAGCTCGCATTCGGCTGCGGAATCCTAATGTTCCGACTCAACAACGACGTCTGCAGCGAGTTCACGCATTTCTGCGAGTCGTCCGGCATCATCGGAAGGTCCGCCGGAGCTGCCGGCGCCGGAGCAGCAATCTTCAGAGCGGCCCGAGCGTGAGCAGCGAAAAGCCACGCCGCGAGAACCGGACAGCAGCGACTCCGGTCCAAATCTCGACCGCAAGCTTCCCTAACGCCGCCGAAAAGCTCGTCGGAGAGATCCAAATGGCAAATTTGCATCTGAGTTTGAACTGGAAATGCCGGAACCGTGTTGGGAGATGAGTACTGGCCGGGATTTAACGGTTGGCTTTGACCGGAAACCGGTTCGATAAGAAAAGCGGCTGAAGAGGAATGAAAATTTGTAGCGATGCATAAGAAAATGAAACAAATTAAAGGCACTTTTAATAGGAATGAAGACATGAGTTTAGTTTTAAAAATCCTTTTTGGTATTTGGTAAATGGAGAAAAATATGATTAGATTGGGATCAGTAGAGCAATAGAGAAAGTGCTTTTTAGAAGAAAGTGAATAGGGAGAAGATTCTGAAATATTCTCAAAAACTTGAAGAAAAAACTCTCAAAAGATCAAAGAAAAAATAGAGAGGATAGGAAATATATTTGGGTTGTTGAAGAGAGTGGAGTGAAAAATTCGAACTCTCATTATAACTATACTTCTCATATTATATTGTATTATAGTATTATGCTCTATATGAATCTCTCTCAATTATTCTGCACTATTTGAAAAGAAAGGATTTTTTTTTTCTCTTTCTTATGGGTTGCATTTATAAAAGAAGGGAGAATTTGGGTAGTGGGTGTTTGAGAATGGGGCAAAAGATTCGTTTGGTGAGAGAGATAGAGAGGAAAAAATAAGGGAAATTTGAAGGGGAAAAAAAAGGAAGAAGATGGAGGAGATGGTACAAAAAATTTGTCAGGTTGTGGTGTCGTTTTCTTTTTCATTCTTTTTCTATTTGGATGGGTAGTGAGGAGATGGAGAGAGTGATATGAAATAAAGCAAATAAATAAATCCACTTTTAAAATTGCTCTATAAAGTTGAAATGGGTTTAATGGTTGGATGTATCTGTCTATCTTCATCTCACTGACCAAACACCCTACTTCATTATTCCCTATCTTTTCTTTAATCCTTAGCTTTTTTAGTATTATTAAGGGGGAAATTACTATAATTTTGTAATTCTATATTTCCTCCCTCTCCATCTACATTATTTTGTTTTTGTGTCCCATAACTCCTTGATTCTAATGTATCATATGTTGACAGACACTATTGGATTTTCCACTACCATGTTTTTTGTTTTTCAATCTTTTGAGATCGTGTTGCCGATTACGAGTATAATCAAATATTGTTTATACAAAAATTTTAGATTCATGAGTGTGCATTGAGAAACAGTAGACCATTCAAACTCAACTTTGAAATAATTATTCACAACAAAAATTGGATGTTTTTTACTATATGATAACTTCACATGTATACTTAATTAGCAATGTTCATGTGAATTTTGAACTATTATTTTCAATGGTTAAAACATTTTATTTGAAAGTGGGTTTTTTTTTTTTTTTTTGAATTCTTAGAATGAAAACATCCCATAAAACGTTTGCAAATAGGTTGTTTATGCAATTTAAAACACATAGCCAACTGGGAGAGAATGAGTAGGCTGTTTTTCTTTGTTTTCTTGGTCCAGCATTTGATTTATTTTTATGGTCCTATCTTACCATTAACAATTTAAGAACAAAAACAATTGAAGGCGAAGAAAAATTAAGGATTTTTTTCTTCAATTTTGGTCCAACTTTGGGAATATGTGTTATGGTCCATCAATTTGAACTATATGATCTTCTCCTTCTTTTTCTTTTATTTTTTCCTTGAAATCATCAAATGTAGTGATGTCTTTCTATAAATCTAATATTTTATAAATAAGTATAAATAGAATAGGAAAGATTCAAATATGATACTTCAAATCAATTTTAACTTTCCACCTTTATATGGTATAGACTATGTGAGGTTTGTATTTTATTATTTATATATGCTATACGAGAATATGTTGTATACAAATTTGGGTTAATAATTAATAAGTTCGTGGTTCAAAATTTTTCAAATTTACTACTGATAGTTACTATTGAAATTGAAATGAAAAGTTATAGTTAATTACTCTTTTGATAACTAATTTTAGATATTAATGTCATTAAAAGGTAAAATTAAATCGTTACTCACACAACTTAGAACTAGAATTAGAATTTCAAGTCCATCTTTTTAATATCAAATTCATTTAATTAATTTGATTAAAACATTAATTTGATTTTCTTTACTCTTGGTATGATATTTTAATCATTTCATCTTAAAAAGTTTATGTAATTTAAAAAAAAAAAAACCATGTGAATAATGTTTATATTGATTAAGATTTTATATTATAGTAGTTATATTAACTAAATTTAAAAAACTTATAAATTAAAATGGAACCAAGCTCAAATTTTGTGGATTAGAATGATGTTTTAATTTTGATAAAACTAATCTAACTTAACCTCTAAAATTTGAGATCACCATTTAATGATTTATTATTTGATTCCTTGTGTTAACATAAATGATGTATTTTAAGAGAAATCTATATCCTATTTTTTAGTTTTTCCATCTGTTGCTACATATTTTCTGTATATATTCTTGTATCATTCACCTATCCAAATAAATATAGAAAATATGTACCCACAAAGGAAAAGACTAAAAAATAGGATCTAAATTTACCTAAAATACATCAATGACACCAAATTAAGGATCTATTTGGTATAGACAACTCAAATTATATTATATATGTGTTTTCAAATTTGAATATGCATTTGTTTGGTAGTCAATTTTGATTTAAAAAAATTATTCAGAATCCTGTAAGATCAAAACAATACAAATTTTAGAAACATTATGTAAGATAGGAGATTGAATCTTGCAGCCGTAGGGAAGAAAGTATGTAACTTAAGAAATATATTTATATTAAAAAGTAAAACTTTTTATGTTGGGAAAACGACTTGGATTTATGAACTGTTGAAAAACATTGAAAAGTAAAATAATTAAGGTTTAGGGAAGAGAGAAACACACAGATAAATAAATAAAAGAAGGCATCTTCTTGGCCATTGACATTTTCTCTCTTGAACACTTTCCTCTTAGCCTCTTTCTACACACAATTTTTTCTTTTATTTGTGTGTGTTTGTGTGGGTTACAGCCATGGCAGAATGAAACCCACTTTTTCTCTCACATCTCCACACACAGAGAGAGAGAGAGAGAGAGAGATGGAAAGAAAAAAAGCAAAGGGAAAGTTTCACGTGGAAGTGGCCACCAAAGTCCCACTTTGGCACTACAAACACACTGTCAAGGCCTTCGAATAGCTATTTTAATATGGCATCAAAGAAGGAAATTTTAAAATATATATATATTTAAATTAAAATTGGTGATTTGGGTGTCTCTTTAATCTTAAATCAAATCCAAAATCTTCAACTTGGAGACTTAATTTTGGTGTTTTTTGATTGAGGATAAATAATGAAACAGGTGGTGGTGTGCATTTTCCCTATGGATCAAAAGATGAGATATAAAGTTGGCAATAATGAATGCCCAAAAAAACACTAATCAAATACTAACTTTTTTGTTTGTAAAAAGGTAGGTCACTACTACTACTACTACAACCTACTATACTACTTTCCCTTCCACTCACACAATCCCATACATAGTTTCTATTATCTAAAATCAATAATGTTAAAACATTCACAAGTACCCATCTATATATAAAACAAAGATGATCCTTCAAGTATTTTCAATTTTTTTTTTAAACTATTGTAAGGGTCCTACTTATGTGTGCAATTATACACTTTTTGGTACTAATTAAGTTAGACATCGACGTGTGATAGACTTAAGACCATGCCTATATGCAAAGAAATTCTATATAAATCAATTCGAAAAAGTGAAACCAAATTAAGAGGATGAATGTCAACCCTACAACACGATTCTAATTATTTACGTTAAAAAAACAAAAGAAAACACAACAAATGATTCAACATATATATACGGTTTGTGTTATATACAATTATTATTGCAAAATAGAATACCTTTTTAAACTTCCAATCAGCTAGGTTTTCCTTTTTTCCCTTGTTTGTTTTTGGGTCTCTTTGCTTTTCTTTGATTATTCAACTTTCAATCCAATAACTCAATAATAATGTCTTAGAAAAATAAAATAAAGGCCCCAGGCCCCCAAGTTTTTCTTTTAAGAAAAGGAGGGGTTATAACTTTAGATGATTTATTCAATCAATAGTACAAAAACAATATCATACATTACAGTACACTACAAGCATGATGAGAGAGAGAGAGAGAGAGAGAGATGAGTTTTCTTTCTTTCTTTTCTTATTTTGGGTGCACAGGGAAGGCGTTGGTAATTGAGCATAGAGTGAAAAGTGATTTTGGATGGTACGATTTTGTGTCAGGTCATAGTCTCTCCACAGCCCACACTATGAAAAACCCCCCAAATTCATATTATTTTTTGCCATTTCTGTGAAGGGGTACATCATGACCCTCCTCCTCCATGCCTTCTTCAACAGTACCATACCCACTGCCACCCGGACCGACCGCAGCACCACCCCCACCTATACATGATCGGTGCTATATGCAACAATGATCAACTTTTACTCAATATCTTCATTCTAAATTACATAGGTTCCAGGGTTTAAGAATTCTTAAGCACAATCCTGATCAAAACTTTAAGGCTAAAATTATAATTCTATACTTTATCATATATAATGTACTCAAACTATAGATTCAATGCATACATCAATATTTAGTATTAATAATAAACATAAATTTACTAACAACAGTGTTAACTTAGTTTAGAAGTAAAATAACTTCATTAATAATTTTAATACTTTATATAATACATATATATATATATATATATATATATATATATATATATATATATATATTTATTTATTTATTTATTTATTATATTAATGTAGATGCAACTTTGATAGTTTAATCTTTCAAATTAATATCGTCAATGGAAAATTAACCAGTGGAATAAAATATACTACCAAAATTTAAATTTAATGGGTTAAAATGTGTAAGTCCTCCAAATATTACAAAACTCAAATAATCTAAAAGTGTAGTTTTTTTTTAATGGTAAATTTGTCCATTTTTTTTACTAAGTAACATATGAGATAATATGATCAATAAAATAAAATCATGCCCAACTATGAAGTTGTGCTTATGCTACTAAAATTGTTACGATGAATTTTCAATTCCTAGCCTAAGAAAATTGACAATCTATTTATAATATAATGAATGAAGTATAAAGATTTGAACTTGCTTTTCTTGAAAAAAGTGGCACTAGAACCACGTTATATTTGGTTTCTATTGTTTATGAAAAGATACTGCACAACCTCTTATTATTTGCTAGAACCACGTTATATTTGGTTTCTATTGTTTATGAAAAGATACTGCACAACCTCTTATTATTGCACGAGCAAATGTTGCCATTAAAAAAAAAAGTAAGAATATGTAAATAACACATGATTAGAGGTTCGGTCTTCCAATTGGTCTTGATTAGTTTTAGGAAAATGTGGGCTCCCAACTCTTGCCATGCAAGTGCTTCACGAGATCATTAAAAGACTCCACCATCACTAAGCTCAAGAGCAGTAGGCTGAGAGCTATGCGTATTTTGGAGGCTTAATTAAACCAATCAATAACAAATAGCATGTCATAAACCAATCACTAAACAATGACACAAACAAATCAATAATCATCATCGCATATAATCGTTGAGAAAATATAAGGAAGATTTAATCATAAGGATACATTAGATGAAACTCAATATACGTCACCAATGAGCCACCCAAGTCACTGTGTCAGTGGTTCAGCACCCAATGTTTCATAGAAACGGCTTGGAGGCCCATGTAATTAGCCCAATACTACATGGGAAAGCCACATGAAGACCCATCAAAATAAAAGGTAGATTAATTTCATTTTTCTTTTAATACAAAGGTAAATAATAATATATTAGAATGTATACATGAAGAAGCAAGCGAAAAAAAAAAAAAAGAAACACGTGTCACCGACAATAGAAAAAGGTTCCTAAATTCGTAATTGAAAAAATTAAAAAAAGAAAAAAAAAAAGAAAAAAAAAAGAAAAAAAAAAGAGTAGAAATAATTGACTTTTAATCCAATTTGAATGAGCAATTAAATTGTTTCGTAGTCTCACGCAATTACTTCCAATTCAAATTATATAAATTTAACTTAGGGCAGGACCCTAAATTTTCCTCTTCTTTCTGCCGCCTTTCATTTCACTTTGTTTTGATTAATTTGGTGTCCACCATTACCCACCTTATCCATTTCAACTTCACCATGACACTACAAACTTCCTTCCATTCCAAGAATTCTTGTTATATATATATACTCTATACTTCTACATATATACTAATATACATCCATATTCCAAATCTCTTCACTCATGTTCAAAACTCTCCTGTCAACAACATGCTGCATGCTCTTTCTTTACTATCTTGATTTGTGTTACGTCGATCATTTGAGCAGTTGCAAGTTTTATGTTTAAAACCTAATCATCCACTTAAAATAGCACTAACATGTTAAGTACTACTTGAGCCTACAACTCATAGGTTGTTATGTTTAATAAAGTAATAGACAACTTGTATTTAGCAAGTAAATAAAAAATCAAAATTGAAGATGAAAAGGGAAAATTGTTGCAATCATGATCATTAATAGTATAGATGGTGAGCCCCGCTCCAAATAATTTGTATTGATAATTATATCATAATTTACTACAAGTATGGTTTGGTCAATATTATAAGCTGTTGTTGTTATTGTCCATAAAGTTAGGAGAAGAGATAGAAAAAAGTGGTAATTAAAAAGGAATTATGAGGATGGTTTCCCACACATGTTTTTAGTTTCACACACAAAAAGAGAATACTACACAGCTCATCATCAATTTCCCAATACGACACATAATTATATTCTTCTCTGTGTTTTATGCACACACCAAAAAGAACAGTGATGGGTCAAAAAAGTAGCATCTAATATTTCTATTATATATTTATATATTATGGACAAAACAACACTTTTTCTAGAGGTTTTCAAGTTTGTGTGTGTAAACCAAAATCGACAAATTAACACTTTTCAAAGATGCCTTTAATGGAGTTTGGGCGGTTCAGTCTTTTGAAAAATGCATATACTCTCATCTCATCATAGAATTAAGTTTTAGTTCATTATCATCTTTTTAAGTTAATTGAAGAAGATCGAAGCTATATAATTGAGTTAAATGAATAATGACGATGATTCGATCATTTCTAAACTCTACAAGTGTTTGAGTTTTGTTTGTTGTTTTTATCTTGAGTATGAGTTTTTTCTGACCAATTTCTTGTGTTTCTTTAAGTGATGTGTAAGATGATTTTTAGTTAGGGTAACTTTTAGATGAACTTTGTTAGTAGCTTGTCAAAAAGAATTTGATCTACGCTAGCTCTAGTTTACGTCTCTATTTTGCTCTTTTCAGTTTACTTAGGTCCTTGAGACTTCCTTCACATGTACATTACAAATTTGCAACATCATGATTTTGTCTTTCGTTCAGGAAACGAAATTAGGCTCAAACACCCCTCTCACAAATAACCAATTTGAATGATATATATTACTATGTTTAGTTAGCTTATTTATTTTTCCTTTTTTTATTGTACTAAAAAACATTGATCTTGAACCTATCGTACCAATTTTAATTAATTTATTTTTTATAAAAAAAATTGGCAATGTGGATGATTTTTCCTTTTATTTTCATCAATCATGTTTACTAGAAGTCAAGGATGGTTCCAACTTGGAGAGGGAGATCTACACCAAAAAGTAATATAAATTTACAAATTTTTAATTAGCCCCATTATTTTTATTTTTATAATATCATCATTTTTGGAAAAAAAGAAAAATATTAATATACCATCCTTTTCTTAATAGTTAATATATCATTTTGTTATGCCTACTTTTCACATTTTATGGAATGTTAAATCGTATAATCTTTTTCCTATTTACACACAAATGTTCAAAATACTATTGAAAAAAACACTAACATTAGTCTTTGTAATGTACTTCTCAAAAAAAAAAAATTATAATAAAATTCACAATAATTTTGAATTTTATAAAATGTTTAAAAATGCTGAGAACAACATAAAGTAATTATCAATGTAGCTGACCTTATAAGTTATCATAAATAGAAAATATTCAACTTAGCTTTCTAATCTTTATATTGATACTAATAAACATTTTCTTTACCTAATATTTAATTATCTTTGACATAATTTTCATTTGAAAATTAAAAATTACGTATCTCTCTATTCCAACTCAATTTTCAAAACACTTAAATTACAAGGCAAAAGAAAATAGTTGAATCAAACAATATATAATCTTCTAATTAAATACTTCTGAATGTATTTTCCACAAAGTTTTTACCATTGATTATCTACGGGTCAAAAAAATGGACATTGATGTAATATAGTATAAAACTCAATCTTTTCTTATGGTATACAAAAAACTACAAGCTGGGGGAATAATAAAATAATACAAATACAATAAAATACAACCAAAAATTGGAAAAAGAAAAGAAAAAAAGAAGACAATATCCTAAATTAATATCCAAATATTTACACAAAATCAGCAAAGTCCAAACCTTCAGGAATTTCAAACTGCAAAAAGTTACTACAAAAACTATCTTTCTCATCCTCATTGCTGCTGCTGTTGTTTAAATAAGTAGATGAAGAATTCAATGGCGTAGGGCTTGATTTTACAGAATCAAACCCTAAATTTTGAGCATTATTATTTGAAATGTCGAGAATTTCCGAAGCCATTGGATTCGACCCATCGCCGCCGTCGTACATGTAATTGGGTTGGTTCATCAAAATATCCTCACCACAGTTCAAATTTGTAGGTAAGAAATTAAGATTCTCTTGTGAAGTATTTGGGCAGTCAACAAAGGTAGAAGAAATGGGCATTACTGAAGAAGAATTTGTATTATTAACATTATCATTGTGTTGTAAGAGTTGTGATAATGAATCCATTTGAGCTTGAATTTGAGCCTGAGCTTGAGCTTGGAGAAGTAAATTATGGGCATTTGGATCTTGTTGTTTAAGGCCTAAAAGGGTGGAAATTAGCCTAAGAGATTCAGGATTTAGGGTTGTGGTAGTTTGGTGGTTGTTCAATAAGGTTGATAGGCTGAGGAGTGGGTGGCTTCTAATGGCGGCAGAGAGAATCGATGATAGGTCAAGAAGATCAATCCGAGGTGCGTGGGTCACCGGATCGATTCCCATTCGAAGGAGCCTTTTTCGTATGTGGGTGTTCCAATAATTCTTGATCTCGTTATCCGTCCTTCCCGGTAAGCGAGCAGCTATTGCTGACCACCTGAAACAAGCAAAAACGTTAATAATCTATATATCTTCTTAAGCTTTTAAGGCTAATTGCAGTCTAATTACCCGTTAAGCGAGAAAAATCTCAAGAAAGATGAATAAGATATATCTAACTCTCTAACTAATTAATATTGATAATTATTGATCCATTTTAAGCTAATTTCGTAGTCTACCATGAGAAATGAATGTCAAAGGGATATAATATCAAGATATCATTAATTGGGATTAGTCAATAAGTATCCTTCCCAATCAATCAATCAATCCAATCATAGCTAGAAACAAAAAAGGAATTTAATTTAGTTAATCAACAAACTTTCTTGGACTTTGTTTTTCAAAAAAGAAAAACCCAGAAAAGAAAAGAAAAGAAAAGAAATAATCTTACTTGTTTCCCAAAACACTGTGCAATTGAATAATAGTCTCCTCTTCTTCAAAAGAAAATCTGCCTCTCTTAATATCAGGTCTCAAATAATTTGTCCATCGAAGCCTACAACTCTTTCCACATCTTTGAAGCCCTATAAATAAAAATAAAATAAATAAACAAATAATTTAATTATAATTTTAAAAAAGAAAAACGAAAAAAGAAACATACCAGCATTCTTAGGAAGATTACGCCAATTCCCAGAGCCATGAATTTGAATATAATTAACAAGCTTCTGATCTTCTTCAGGAGTCCATGGACCTTTTTTAAGCCCATTTTTGTCACAGCATGGAGCTCTTCCCATTTGTTTTTTAAGACCGTGTTCAATGAAGAGACCAAAAGTTTGATAAAGTGAAAAATAAAATTAGAATTTAGAGAGAGAAAGAGAGAGAAAAAGAGAAAAAGGGAAAAAGTGTTTGGTTTTTTGTGCTGAGAATTGTATGAAGAAGATGAAGTTCTTATATACAGATTTGAAGGTGAATGGAAAGCCGAAATTTCCAAATATTATTTTAAGTCAAATGTATTTGGTGCCGTCCTAAATGCCACGTGTTTGTTTTTGTATGTAATTATGTATGTATATATGTATACATATATGTATATATATGTGTATTAAATTAAATTGAATTAAATCAAATAGGAAAGTCATATAGTTTAGGTGTGACTATTTGAGTTTAATTTATTTCTAGAAACTATAGAGTTTTGGGTACAATTAATGGGCTGACTTTGTAAGAAATGGACTTATATATGTACCATGCATGCATGGTTATATATATGTAGATGAATATGAGTTGACATCGGAAATGTCCAATACTTTTTCCTACTTTTAATTTTGATGTGTTTTACATTGTGTGGTTGAAAATATTTTAGTGGGTCTTAGTTGTTTGAATTACAATAATTTCTATTTTTGAGTATCAGTTCTTTTAAATTTCTTTATATAATAATAATTAATAGTTAAATAAATATGAAATAAAGTTATATATGCATGTATGAGAAAAATGATGAAATGGGAGCTAAGACAAAGGGCTATAGGAAGCTATGTGTTTGAATATTTGAGGGAGTTGACATTTTTAATAATTTGGAGTTAGCAGAATGATTGGACGGTCATGGTTGGTAACTTCTCTCATCCACATCCAACAAAATATCATAATAAAATGGAAAAAGTGTAATGATCTTATTCAAGTTTTTACCAATTAACCCATTTTTGTATTACATTATTAGTTATTAGTTATGGTGATGAATAGTATTGGGTTTAGGGTCTAAGACTTTAACCAACCAACTAATGTCTACAAGTTTGATTCATACGTTAGTATATAGTTTTTACATTTTGTATAAACATAGAGTTAGGAATTGAAGTTGTTATATTCTTCTTCTTCTTGTTTTTTTTTTTTTTTTTTTTTTTTTTTTTTTGTCGTCGTCGTCGTCTCGTATCTAAATTATTTAATTTGCTAATTCCACATTAGGAATGTGGACGTAATCTCACTTCCTATTAAAAATATATAATATTTGTTTCAACTTTATATATGAATTAACGTTTCTTTATTGAAACTAAAAGTAAATTAGTTATTATAAAAATATGGAAGGATCAATAATGTATGTCAAATTCGAAGGATCAATATGCTAATTCATACCTATTAATACTTCTTATACTGTTATGTTAAATTTTACCCACATGCTGGTTTCCAGTTTAGATAGTTTCAATTATTTTTTTTCTATCTATATAAGGTTAAATTATATTTTAAAAAAAGGGTAATTGTTATTAGTGGTCATCTTAAAAATAATAATTAAGGATATAACAATATTTTAAAAAAATTGCAAATATAGCAAAACTATTGCTGATAGATTCGCATGGCCTATCAGTTGCAACATGGTCTATCAGTAATAGACTTCTATCATTGATAGAATTTGATATCTTTTGCTATATTTGCAAACTTTTTAAAATGTTACTATATACTTAATTATTTTGAATCTAATGGCTAAATTTGTAATTATTCCTTAAAAAATGTTATGAATTTTATCCTTTGTATCAAAAATTTCTTTGAAGTTTTAAAAGTTTCAAAAATACTTTTAAGCTTTTAAAAATAGTTAAAAAAAATACTCTTGTCATTAGTTTTGGATGAAAACTGTTAATGCGTTGTTTCAAAAATACCACTAAACTTTCAAAAGTTTAAAGAATACCGTGAACTTAATAAAAAAAATTTAAAACATATTGCATGTTAGTATTTACACAAAAACCGTTAATATAATTTTTCGTAACAAAAATATTCTTAAAATAAAAGAAAAAAAAGAAATGCTCCGTAATCAATATGTTTGAAGTTTTCTTAGGTTTGAATTAAAGAACCAATTTTAAAACAAATTATGCAAAGACCCTAATTGTTTTTTTCATACAAATATTCTCACTTAATTTTCTAATTCTAATTAGCTTACACCACCAATTTTCTCAACAATCAAAATAAAAACAAAAAAAATAAGTTAAAACATAATATCCAACAAAATTTCAAGATCAAAATCTTCTCTAAACACATACCAAAACAATAAATAGTAAAAAAAAGAAAAGAAAAAAAACGACTATTAACACACACTTTAACTCTAACGTACAATTTGTTTTATTTATTATCTTTCTTCTTATTATATAGTTCAATATATCTTAATTAAAGTGTGTAGTTTTATTTATGTGTTTATGTTTAGATAAACAAATGTTAAATAGATAGACAAAAATGATAATAAGATGGGGTTGAAGAAGGGATGTGAGAAAAAGATGGAAAATAAAGAGATAAGATGGTATTAATGGTATGATTTCAAACTCATTTAAAAACTTTACGAGTATTTTTAAAAAAAATTAAACTTTACATTCATTTCTACACTTTCTTTTATAGTTTAACTTTAACCTTGAAAAACAAGGTATAGTTTCCAATTTTAGTTTTTATAATTTTAAAAGTTTTAATTTGACAAAAACTCCTAACTTTATTTGTTATGGAAATTTATATTTCAAAACTCTCATATCAAATGCTTCTTTCGAATTGTATTTCATATTATTTATAAAGTAATCTTATTGGTCTTTTTTTTTTCTTTTTTTCTTATTTAGGTTAGTTGTACCAACAATATTTGAATTGAACTACTTTGATTTTGCCAATTTAAATGAATTTTACACATCAAAATGACTAAATTTAAGATTTAATAAAAAGTAGAGAAAAAAAATGAAATAGAAGGATTATATTATATATATATATATATAATGGAATAAAACTACAGTATTATAATCTAAATATTAGAATAATTAGTTAAAGAAAGTATTAAGTTTTGACCATAAAGAGTTAAAAATTAATGGAAAATAAAAACTCCTTAATTTCTTTTCCTTGTATGAGAAGGAAATATAAGCCCTTGAAATTAGAAAGCAGTTCCCTTATTGTCTTGAATTACTCATTTTTCAAAGAGAGGATAAAGTAGAAATTAAACCCAAGAAAAATTAGCAAAGCTAAAATTAGAATTTTTTTTTCTTTTAACAAAAACAATTATGTTGTATAAACTTCAACTAAATTAAGCTTAAATCCTTAATGTCAATACTAAAGTTCCCCTTTTTCTAAAGATGTAGGTGGGAATTAATAGTACAGTGTTTTGAGTTTTAATCTATAAATTAAGTTAAAGAGTGCAATATTAAAACTCTACAAAAATGAGTAGATCACATGCATGTTCTAAATTAAAAAGTATAGAAATCCCTATTTTCACTAATTAAAAATGATAAGATATGTTTATTTAGATCAAACCTTGGTAGAACTTTTAAGTATATGCTTTTTCATTTCATAATTTATGTTAATTGAAGTATGATCATATTGATCTTAATGTTTTGATTTTTAAATTAAAAATAAAACTTTCTAAACCTTACTTCTTTATTTTTGTTTTCTATTTTGATAAATGATTTTAAAATTTAAACCAAACTAAGTTTCTAAAATGTTTTACTTTAGTACAACAGCTATATTATTGAGATAAGGAACAGAATCATCGACCTCGAGGGACATCATATTTATTTTATGTTATATATATAATGAGAATATATATATATATATATATATATATGATGATGATGAAATATTAATGGGATTCCATTTTTACTTTTTATGTAAAGAGTAGTCAACTTCTAGAAAATCAAAAGATTATTTTCATATTCATCCATTTTTTGATGATACCAAACTTATCCTTCAAATACTTAGGGTTAAATTTTCAAACTTAGTAAACTTGGTCGGTTATTTAGTTATTTAATTATTTTTAGGCCTTCGTTTATTATAATCTTTGTTTTTATGTCTTTAGATAACAAAACAATTTTCATTTTCTTTTATACTCAACTTTTATGTTAAGTTATCAATATATGTTTTAATCTATGTGCTTTATACGTTCTTGTTTTCTTTTTCATTTTATAATCTTTATGTTTGAATATCTTTCTATGATTTTAGAAGTTTTAGTTTTTGGTCCTAAAAATTTGCTGAATCTTTTAATATATCAATTATCTTCGTTGTTGTAGGAAAGTCGCACGCTCTATTCCTAGCTTGTCACTGAAGGCTCTCTCTATAGGCATGTTTGCCAACTCGCTTCTTTGGTTTGGTCTCTCGTTCTCTAGTTTGCCTAAGTGAGAGTCACTTGCACAAGTGTAATGTCAAACTTAATTAACCCGCACTCTAATGCCTTAGTACATTGAGTCTATAGTTAGTTAAGCATAAAAAGATAAATTAAAAATGATCTTCTTTGGAGATTACTTACTTTTCTTTCTTAAAAGTTGTTAGATGAAGCTATTTATAATGCTCCTCTGCTAACACTTATCTCTAGTGACATATGACATCGGCATTGTCAAGGTGGTTGTAATCCTCAAGAAGGTTTCATGACTATTTTTTTTATTTGGCTTGGTCGGTTTACCCAATACTCGCAACTCTGACTCTTTTCTTATTTTATTGATACGTGCATTTTTTTTCCATATTGTTTCTCGATTGTCATTGAACTTGGACCCAATCATAGATTTTAGACATCGCCTGGAGCAGCCTTCAACAATATTAATCTAACAAGTTTTTTTATGAATGTATTTATGCAACTCATATCGATGTCTTTCTTTCTTTATTGATTGTGTTATATATAAAAAAAAAAGTGTTACATCTTTAAGACAGAAGACTATTTTGGAAGCTTTAACTATAAGAGATCATAAAAACTAATTAATTTGTGGAAGTTGAAAATTTTAAGACTATAGGCATTAAACTACAACAAAAGCAAAAATCATAATGACTTTTGAAAAAGGAGAATAATGCCTAATTATATAAAACACTTTTCAAATGTCAGTCAAATTTCACTAAAAGAAGAAAAGTTATATTGACACATAAACTCCTCTTTTTCAAATTTTGACTCAAACTAAGAAAATAATTATATATCAAATACTTCTTTTAAAACTTTATATTAAAAATATACATTCATTTACTACTACTAATCTTAAGTTTAAATAATTAATCCCAAAATTACGTATTAACTCATCAACACTCATGATGTTACATAAAAGCCTAGACACTTATAAAAAAAATTCACATCTTTAATTTATATTACATAACAACAAATGATCACAAACTCCACACAATCAAATAAGTTCAAATTATTATCCATTATATATTAATAACCAAACATTTCAAAATTCAATGATGAGTCATCAAGTCTCTCTATATGTGATGAAACATTTTCAAATATGAGCCATAAAATTAAGTTAAAATAATGGAAAAGAGAATCTAAGTTGATTTTGGATGGTTGAGCAACAAAATATTATAAAAATGAGTATACATATTATAATATAAAATGAATTGGTATAAAAACGAGGACATACCCTTTATGTACATAAAAACATGTTGTTTGTTTCACATTTTAATGCAATAAGAATCAACGAACACAGAAAACTATATTATAGCGTGTAAGATATCATATTCACATGTTCACCTACAAATTTCCAATCTGGAGCCTTTTAGCTAGCTTTGGTATATGAAACAAAACATTGCAATTCCTACACGTAGCACTAACCAAAAGGTCAACCAATCAACTAAAAAAAGAAATCAAAGCTCTTTTTCTTCTGTTGACATTTGTCTACTGTGGCACAGTACCAAACCAAATCATCAGGTTCAGTTTAAATCCTGTGGCCAAAAAGTTGTGTCTTTGCCTTTTGGAATCAATTAAATTCAAACTCATTGAAATTTATGTCCCATATTTCATCCACTCTCTATCTAATCTAACCCATAAATCTCACTTAATATATACTTTTTTATTCCCTTCACTTTTACGACCACAAGATTTCATCATTTCTAAAACTTCCCATTTTCTGATTTAGTTTTCCTCTTTCTTTCTCTGTGCCAAATGGATGGCATGGTGACGAGTGATGCAAATTGAGTCAACTTCAACTGCCCACTTAACCATCAAAGGCTAGGTAATGCTTTGATCCTAAAAGGGTTTGTTGATGTGTTAATTATAATATATTTGGGGAGAAATTAAACTTCAAAAATTCGTTTAGGTTTGTACGAATCGTTTAGTACATATAATAAGCACCTGTCCCTCTCGAATGTGCTTAGCTAAAATGTCAAAATGAAAAGTCATAACCAACAAAATGGGAGAGCATTCATGAAAACCTTTAATATACGACCTCTTAAATTATTGCACTTTAAAACCATATTAAATCACTGACTAACCCAAAAGTTTAAGTGGATGTATTACTGAAGTTTGAACATAGAACCTTCTAAACTCCTCTACTATGATAAGATGTTAAATCACTCAAAAATTTAAATTAATGACTAAAGATAAGTTTGATATTATATCATCTACCACAACTTGAAATGTGTCTTTAACTAAAAATAATGAGCAGGAAAACATATAAAAGTTAAGAACTAAATAATGAATGTATATTAACATGCAAAGTAGGGCATATGTCATCTTTCTAACATATGATCGTCTCCAAGTTTAGTAGGTTATTTTATATAAAGAAATAGATACAGTGATTGTTATTTAAATAAAAATTTTGGTGAAGGAAAGATTCATTTTATTCAATATATTAAAATAAAAGCCATGCAGTTTGGTCTCGGGTTTGTCCACATGGCCATCATTTCTACCAAATACAATACAATAATACGTCTATTCAAACAAAATGATACGTATGTACAAAACCCTCTAACAAACTCTCAATTATATATTAATTATTATGTATAAACTTAATCCCCCAACAAACTATCTAACAATTCTTTTTTCTATCAACATTATATCAAATTCTAGAAACATCATATGATTCTTTGCATTTTATAATGTAATCATCATCTTATAATTACTTCGAAATAGTTTACTTCGAAATAGTTCTGTGATCCATTAACAACTAAACAGTGTTAAGCATCAAAGTTATAACTTAAATTATACCGTCAAAACTAGAAGCCTCGTGTTGTGTTTATAACATATATGATTAATTAGTTATATGATGTATATAGTTGGAATGCTAATATTCGTTACTTGGTCATATAAACAACTTAGTATGAATTTTCGTTTTGAATATATGTATTTATTATATACTTATGAGTTATGTACAATTTGAACTCTAAGAATTAGAGAGGTACATTCTATTATATAAATTCTTTAATTTAATAATGTCGTTTTGTATTATAAAAGTATTGTTTTTAATAATATTGTTTTCTTTCAACTTCGTAAATATAGCTAACATATTGTTAATGAACTACGTAGTTTTGTCTATCAATCTTTATTCATCCTTGAATTGGTCATGAAATATATTAGAGTGTAATAGTTATAATAAAATGGGGAGTGAAAAAGGGAGAGCAGAGTAGAATGGGTTGCGTAAGTGGGAGTCGAATTAGGGTTGAGGTTGGTGGTCTTCTATGAGAGGCTTTCATATTTTCATGCATTAAGGAACTCACACGTATCAATACAACATCCTTACGTGTCTTCTATTCAAATATTGTGGCTAACTATGTAGCTTTTTTTTTTTTTTTTTTTAAATTCAACTTTCCAAATGTGGCATATTAATTAACCCTTATGGTTTTTAATTTAGATTTCATGTGTTCTAATCAAGAGAGTTCTTGGTATGATTTTGATCCATTTTTATTAAACCATCAATTTCAAGTCTAATTTTTAGTAGTGTTTCCTTTGAGAAATTGATGAAAAAACCCTCTAGGTTAAGATACAACATATACATGGTAGTGATTTAGACAAAGACAACATTCTATCTATTTCATCGCTACTATTGTAAAAAATTGTAATTTTTGATAGAGTAATTAAAGACGCATATATTTTTAATTTACGTTCAATTCTAAAAGCAAAACTAAACAAGTTTGTAGAAAGTATTTTTTTATTAAAAATTTGATTAGATTGGGGGTTGTTACAAATATAGCAACTATAACACTCCAAGTTTAAGATTCCAATTCAACCTCAGTGCATTCATATTCCCTACTTAAACTCAAATCATTACAATAATCTGTTCAATGAAAATTTTTTACCAATATAATTAATTTTAGATTAAGCTTTTTGATTCAACTATTGAAGTATAAAAGTGATACATTATGTCGTTGGTAGAATATGCAACAGAGACTATCACTCAAAAGAATCAATTAGTGGTAAAGTTGATAGATTTTGTTGCATTTACAAAAGTTTACAAAATGTTGTTAGATAATAATTATACCTAAAAGTAATAAGTAATATCAATGCAATTTACCTATTTAACTTTGGGGTAAATTGTCAGTCATAGGATAGACCCAGAACAGGCCCAATAACCGCTATCCGTAAGCCTATCACAATAGGCTCATTGGATCTTTACCAATAGCCTCATTCTATTGGGCCTCAGTCTCAGCCTTATCATAGTGGGCTTTCCTCTCAGATATGGAGTCTTAGAGCACTCTGGGAGAATATTAATCTTTTTTTTTTTTTTTTAACGTATTAGGTAACTGAATTAGAACATATAATTTTTTGGGAGAAGATAAATTTTATTATTGAGCTTCACAAATCTACACAATTGAAATAGCACACCTATAAAACAGATCAGTTCAAGTAAGGTCATATTTTCAAAAGGATGGTTCTAAATTTAGGATTAAAATTCCAAACTATTAACTAGATCAATTAAAATCCTAAAACGTTTATAATTGAAACAATTTAGATCATACAAAAGCAAATAGCCAAATATCAGAATAATACAGAAAGGATAACAATACAAAAAGCAGGTGGTCAAATATCCCTCGAGGAGTAATTACTGCACAGAGTGCGAAAGCATTTTGTATTGACAGTTGCACTCAAAGTATGTAATACAAATGATTAAAAAATAGCTTGAGTGGTGGTTATATCAAATGAGAAATAAAGGTAGAGCCGTGGCTGAATACAAAATTTACCAAATGCATGAGACCCAACATAATACATTATATATGCATATCTAACAAGTATTTAGAATAATATTGCTATAAACTCTCTCAAGTCTATCTCAAATTAGGTAGCGACTCCAATTACCGCTTATAAACCAGTCTGCATGCTGTATTCTCCCAAGCATTTAGTTATGGCCTCATTAGCTGTCTGTGATCCAGCCCTCTCATCTCTTTTCTTCTTCTCTCTACACAATTCAAAACCCGCTGGTTAATCATATAACTTCTATCCTTTAAATCTTACTCCTACAACCACCATCATCCACCCAATTGTCTACCTCATGTAGACCTCAGATAAGATCCAATGCATATAAATGCTATGATAGTGACTTGCAGGAGATTTCACAAATACAAGATTGAGACAGTTTTCAATTCGATTGTAGATTTTCATAAAGTCTGTGAAAAAATGAGGGCTTTAAAGAGCATATTAATCTACCATGCCTAGAACCATGAACTTAACAGTCTCTTACCTGTCGATGTATTCCTTTAGGAGCTCTTTCGCCTGAACCAACTTTGAAAGCAGGTTGCGGTATACATCAAGGTCTCGGTCTACACCTTTTTTGTCGATATTTAAAGCGGCACAGAGCTGTTCAGAAGTACCAAGAAGTTAGATCTCAATACCCGGGTTAATTCTCTATCATATGACTTCTGTTGTTTTATAAACTGTTCAACTACATAGCTTTAGCCGTTTTAAGAGATCAAAAGTATCTTATCTTCAGTGATAGACACAGTAAATAGAATCGGTCTTCACAAGGGTGAAAGGAAATCCCACAATAGTACTGTGTGTGTGTGATGGGTCAGCGGCAAGGGAGGAAAGGGGAAAGACAAATGTTCCAAAAGACTAGTTAGCTAGAAAATAAAATGCAGCCTTATGCACAAAAGAAGCCTTTGAACCTAATTCTCTCGAGTCTCGAACAGTAGGTTAGGCAATGTTCCATCAAGATCCAATTTCTCTAACGAGTAAAAAGATAACTAATGAACCAGAAACACTATTATACTTTATTAATGGCAGCACTCAGAGATAACATCTATTGATAAAAGTCCTACGAGAGAGGCTGGCTGTCATTTAATTTAGCTATAAAGAACTCGATAAGAATGTCATATCAAAATCTCAACTACTTAAAAGCTATATCACAGAAAGGAATATTAAATAAACCTTTTCCAAGATACTGGGCTCAGTAGCATTTGCCAATTCAAGGAGACGAAATAGTCCAATAGCAAAAAATCGGCTGTAACTGAAATTCCCCTTGCTCCCTGCTCGTTCTGCAATGTCCTTCAAAATACTCTCAACTTCTCCTTCTCTTGATGCAAACTCAACCAATGAAGCTGCAGTCTGAGATCGAGCCCACTCTTCAAATTTTTTAGCATCAATTCTGGATGATATAACAAAAGTTATTACTTAAAATAAAGAAAACCCTTTTTGAAATATAAAAAATGAACATTCGTAAATTTGTTTACTAGCTACAAATAAAAGTCGTTAATACTACTTTTCGAGTATGCACTAACATTCAATACAGATCCAATTTAGTCATTTAGACAGCCAAAGGGAATCGTGTTGGTGACTTTTAAACTTAACAATAAGGCAACTGAAGTTTCTAGCTGACAAGTGACAAGAATTGATAGAGATTAGAGATGGTAAAAGCAAAGGGGAATACATGGCCAAACCTATATTGCTCTGGATCCTCATTCAATGCCTTAATGTACGCTTGGAAGATGGCTTCACGATCCTCATCGCTTGGGTACCCTTCCATAAGCTGATCATATACAGTAACAAATCCAAGAGCGAAAACAGGATCATAACGGTATGTCCTCTTATACCTCATCAAATGCTGCTGAACAATCAACTCTTGCAGAACCGTGTTGTAAATACTAGGGATAGGCCGTTTATAGGCCTTAAGGAAGTTCAATTTTGTCTCGGCCACAGTGGTCACATCTGAGCCGTCAAAACAACGCATCAGTTTCTAACCTAAAGTAGTAAGAAAACGAACTAGAGAAATCTCTCAACAAACTACAAAAGTAGTACAGAACTGATCCAACTGAACTACTGGAAGCTTAATAGTTACATAAAACTTCTAATACTCATTATAACACTCAACCTCAAAAAAAAAAAAAAAAAACAGAGATTCGCAAACTTAATCGGAATAGTCAAATTAAGCAAGTAAGGAAAATAAATAACCAGAGGAAGAAGCTACCTGTTCCGGCGGACATGCAATGAATGACCATGCGAGAACTGAAGGTGGATGCTCGAACTCGGGAATAATGAGTGAAAACGCTAGTACGAAAACGAAAGCCGTCGAAATTGGAGGAGAGCGAACGAGAGGAGGGAAGCAGCAATCTCCTATCGGAACATTGGTTTAGTGTAGAGAACGAAATGGAATTAACAGCCGCCATTGAAGAAGAATGAGGAAAAATCTGCGAAGCTTAGGAATTTATGGAGAAAATGGATTTCATATCGAAGAAGAGAGGGAGAGAAAAGGAACAGAAAATGAAATTCGAAGAAATTTTTTAGAAAAAAAAAAAGAAAAGAAAAAGAAAGAAGGAAGAAAGAAGAGAAGGGTGAGACTGAGAGGCCATGATAGAGAGGCTTATCCAAGTGTTAATTTCCACACCTAAGTAAAAGAAAGCCAATAATAAACCGACACGTGGTAGCGTCCGTATATTGTAATGGACCACCGCGGATATGAATTGGGCTTCTTTTTGTTGTGGGCCGCTTTAGAATTGAGCCCGAACATCTAGAGGGCTGGACTACTTATGTGTAGAGCCCTAACTTTAAGTTTTGTTTGTTATCCTCATTCCTCGAAGTTGACTACACTATTGATACTCAATACTCATTTTGAAATCATGAACTCAAGCATTTTAGTAATAATGTATCTCATGCAAAACTTTGAAATGATGATTCCAAGCATTTGGTATTATAAAAGTCCAAAAAAAAGTTCCAAGTAGGCTTTTTAACATTAACTTTTAAATGTAGAAAAAGAAAAGAAAAGAAAGGAAAAGTTGTGGTGGGGGAGACAAGATCTGCAAAGGGCTAAATTTGGTAATAAAAATGGGTTTGATCTTATCCAATCACTCCAAACGTGTCCTTACTATCCTTCATTCCACATGCCAATATGCTCTCTCTTCCCCCCAAATATTATTTCATCCATTCTCTAAAGTCTAAACCCCTTGAAAATCTTTATTCTTTTCTTTTCCAAATTCACACCAATGCCATATCATTCCTACAACCTTGCTTTCCTCCTAAGTTTTTGTGTCCATACTCCAACTCTCTATTCTATGTATGTATGACACGTATCAAAAAAGTTCAACAAATATTAATAATGAGTAAGAGAAAGTCGGTAAAACTCGAATCTCTAAAACTTCTTATAAAAAGACATAACATTCTTTAATATTACAATAGTAAATAATTCTTACTAACCTTACTTCTTACACATTATCTCACAATCAAAGGTGGAGAATATTTGAATCATCTTCATCTTCAACACATTAAGCTAAACTTAGTTTCACTTAAATTTTATATCTTACACACAGTCAAGTTGTATAATCTCTCTTGGTGTGAATTTTTTTTTAACACTAAACATATGTATCAACTTCTTATTCTCTGTTGTTTACTTCTTGTCATTCTTTTTAATTGTAAGAAGATTCTTTAACAGTAAGTCTAGAAATTAGTTTCAATAAGTTAAAAAATGAGAGATATAATTAAACAAATTTGAAATTTTGAAAACAAAAATTTAATTAATTTGACATTATAGCTTTAGGTGAGTAATTGGCTACAAAAAGACCTACATGTAGAGTCCACATGCAATAAGGGGAGATGAAATAAAATTTTAATGCTAGAACGTACGTAATCCCTTAGGTAAAATTTGTGATCTTTATTATTATCTAATGTTAATTATCATATATTATTTTAGTCCATTATTATTATGGATTATGTTCTTCAACGTAAGACCCAATTAAATGTAATTGGCTAAGTTTTCACCAAGATCAAGAGAAATTACACCAACAATAGTAATCAAAGAATCCAATTGGTCTCTTGTCCTTTGGCATTGTGCTAAACTCTTTTAAATTTCTTCATTGGGATATGGGAAAGATGTTTAGCTTCCACCTCTATAGTTAATTATACTTCAAAATTATTCTCAATGTCTTTTGCCTTTATTCAAGTAGATCTATTTTTTTTTTCTCATATTCTAGAAGAGTGATTTAATCGTAAATAATTTTTATCTTATTCATTCGATCGTACTATTTATTAATGATCATTTTTTTTATTAAGATTAATTAAAACGTATTCAAATTTATTAAGTGATAGGTTATTTTTTAAACTTTTTTTTCTTTTTGAAAAATGAATTGAGATCGTGTATTTTATCACTATTATTTATCTAGTAAATATGTACATTCTCATAAAATGTTTTTGTAAAACTTCAATGTTTAGATTCTTTTTGTTATTTTTTAAATGTTAATTTTAGGTTCCTTAAAATGTAATTTAAACTTAAAAACGTCTCTCTTATATTTTCTTTTAAATCTTTTTAAAGAATTGAGATAAACATATCTCAATTATAATAATTTTATTCAACAACCATTTGATTCTATGATATTCTATTGTCAAGTTAACGCATCGGCTAGATATTAAAGTTGTTAAATCTTATACTTTTCACTTTCCCTCCTGACCATTTGGTCAAACTCCTGTAGTGGTTGATAGGCTAAACTTTACTAATTAGCAAATAAGATATTAAAATTTTAAAAAAATAATCATAGCTCTTTCAACTTGCATGAATAAAAATGTATGGCCTCAAAATGAGATCGATCCATATCCAAAAACTATATCCTTCTTCATATTTAACTGAAAGATTACGTAATACCTTAACATTATATTATCGTCTCTTATCAACGTGAATAAATTAAGACAACACTTCTCTTAAAAATTCATCTATTTGAATATTCATCTTTAACATTTTATGATATAATTTATTATTTTCTTTTAGAAAATGTCAATATGATCTCTTCGAGTGGAAGATGTTTTTTACTTAAAAAAAATGCATTTAGTAGGTGAAGATGAGTGTAGAGAAGTGACCTTTAAACCCTCAAGTTTTTTGGTTCTATAAATAAAGAAGCCAGGTTCTTTACTTCATCATAATCCAACCATTTTTTGGAGAGCCCAAATTTGCCACTTCTAAAATCCTCTCTCTCTCTCTGTCTCTCTAAACAAATTTGTGACAATTTTTCTTCATGGCTGGTGAGCAACAACAGTATACGACTAACTTCAATTCTAATTCCTCCATCAAAACTAACTTCTCTATTTATCCTAATCATACTTCTAGTAAGTGTTCTTCTTCTTCTTCTTCCAAGTATCCCACCAAATTTTCTCACAATGGCTCAGTCTCTCAGGGTGAGAAAGACAAGATAAAAAAGGCTGAAGAGTCTCTTCGAACCGTCATGTATTTGAGTTGTTGGGGCCCTAATTCATGATGTGAAATTTTCATTCAAGAAATTAATCAAAGAGTTGAAACATCATTGATGCAAGAAAAAATTTAAGACGGTATTTCAAACCCTACATCAAAGAGCGCACATGGTTATGAAACGAATCATATGTGTATCAACTGTTATCGACATCGGCGAAACATCCATATTGCGACAGGTGTTATTCATCTTTCACTTCTGATTTTTTTTTAAGACTTTGTTAGTATAACTACTTAGTGGTGGATCGAAGAGGAGATGGTACATTAGAAGCTATCGAGAGCCGAAAATGATGATGATTTAATTTTGAGCGTCTAACTTTGATACTCTACGAGGCAATCTTTTTGTAGTTATTGATTTAATTATTTTGTGCCTCGTTTTTTATTGGATTAACTCGCATTCTGTAAGTAATCTACATTTTAGTAGTTAAAAAGTTTATGTTTTCATTGTTTTGGCATTAAAAATTTATATTTTAATTTGTTCGGAGATTAGCATTTTTCTGTGTATTATTAATCCAGTCAGTGAGTTTTAAAATTTAACAACTTTTTATTTCAAGATAATTAGACCTTGAACTAATTGAATTAATTAATATTGTTAAATATATGTTTATACAGAGAGAGAATCAATTAAAATTGGTATTAATATTTCATCAAATCGAAATTTCAAGATGTGCATAAACCAACTGATAAATAACACAAAGATCAATTATCAAAACATTAAAAAGAAGATGTCTCATAACTGTCCAAAAACCCCATCATAAAATACTTAATTGTAGCACACAAAATGAGGTAAAATGGTTCAAAGAGTTTTGCTGTCTTGTTAGGGTGGAAACAAAGTCAAAACACAACTAAAATTAAATTTAAGTATTAAGTTATATGATCGACTGGCTTAGTAATTTGATTTTTTATTGCAAATCCGTATTTGGTTAAAATTTTAAGAAAATGAAACCAAATATATATTTCTGTGGTCTGTGGAGTATGTTCACCCTCTCTTTCTTCACTTTCATAGGTCACCTATCTTTTATAGCAACAGCACAATCTAAGGTTCGTCTTTGTTGTAATGTCATTAAAGGATTGTCTTCATAGTAGCACCATCAAGCCTTCCTGTCACAATTGTCACTATCAAGTGTTGCCCTCGTTGCCTTTACAGTATTATCGACCATCGTCTCCTTGCAGCAGCCGTGTCGTCGTATCGCTACCTTCACAGCAATAGAAATTGTCGTCCTCAATTCTCTTTATTTGATTTTTTTTTCAAAGAATCTTGTGGTCTCTCAACCCCATCAACCATCAACACAAGAGAGTCCGAATATTGTGTTAAAAAACTGAGAAGATAATTAAATCGACATGAACAGTTTTTGTGTATTATTGAACACTTAGTTAAATTCTTTTGTAAAATTAACACCAATTGGTTTAATTTGATACTTCACTAGACCTAAAATCGAAATAACCGAAATGAATATTGTTCTTAGTTTTTGTCCATACATTGAAAAGGAAGCCTATAATCAATCACTTTTTGTTAAAGATATCACATTTAATTCGGGTAAATATAACAAAATCATTTTTAATATTTTTGGCAAGGCCATTCTCAATTTTTTTTTTTCCTGTAATAGATATTAATAATTCCCAATTAGGTTATTTAAAGATTAATAAATTTTGTTAATAAAAGGTTTTGTATTTTTTTAATATAACAAGGATAGGGGATTGAAAAAAATTAAAATTACTGAAGTTACGAATTAAAAATATAATTGAACCCAAAAAAATATTTAGAGATAAGATTAAAAAAAAAACGCGGAACGTGGCGAGCTGTTTTTAAGAATCCGTTGTTTTCCGTTTCCCACAATCCAGGGGGAGAGAAACCAAGGTGGTATTTCATTTCCAATGTCCAACTTTATCGGATATATATGCCCAATTATTTTTAGCTACTCAAAACCAATTATACCCCCCACACTTACAATCCCAAAACACGGTATCAAGGGGCAATTAAGTCTATTCACTAAAAAAAGCAACCCAACAAAAGCAATACCAGGGGCAGTTTGTTTGTTTTGTTGTGTGTATATAAAAAACCCCAACACCCCTAAAATTCAGTTCAACCAACAAAATTTGAAATCCAAGAAGCGAAGTATTGAGAAATTTTTATAGTGAAAAGAAAAAGGATAATGAGTTCATCAACAAGAGCTTTGGTTGTAGCAGCCACCGTCGGCGTCGTGGAAGCACTGAAGGATCAAGGAATTTGCCGGTGGAATCTTCTCTTAAGATCGGCCCATCACTACGCTAGAAACCATGTCCGGTCTATTTCTCAGGCTAAGAAGCTTTCCTCCACCGTGCCTTCCGCCAACCGCTTCCAACAGTCGGAGGAATCCCTGAGGACGGTCATGTATCTTAGTTGTTGGGGTCCTAATAACTGAGCTGAACTGAACAAACAGTCCATAGATTACTCCGGTATGGACCCGCGCTGGTTCAGTTTTTGGATCATGATTGTAATCCATTGTAGACGGTTTAGCGGCCTTATTATTATTATTATTATTTTTGGAAGGATTGTAAAAGCAATTCACTTCTTGATTATTTAATACAATTGACACAAAGAAGGCTTCTTCAGCACTTTAATTTCCGTTGCACGTTAATTATTTTTTTTGATTAAGTGGGATCATTTTTTGTTATAATTAAACTCTATATCAACCTCTATGTATTGTAAAAGAAAACATGAACATAACGTAAAGTAAACTCCTAATTTTATTAGATTATACTCTAATTTGTTGTTGCCATTTTAATCCATGTTCAATTTCGCCTATTCATTTTAATTATAATTTAGGACTTATTATTAATTTCAATTAAATAAAGCTATGCTTAAAGTAAGTTGGATCACTTTACCAATTAACCATTGGAAAAAGAATCTAAGGCACTTAATATCATTAAGAAGGAATAGCTCTAGGATTGTGTTCCATTTATCTGGATGCATATATAACAGTTCATATAAATCTTCTTAAAGAAAAAAAAAATGCATGCAAAATAAATAGCCCACAAAACTTGGGATTAACAAGAAAAATTAAAGCAGATTAAGGTAAAAGTTATGTTTCTATTTGGTTTAATGTGAATCAAAGGTTAAGAAGAAGAAGAAGAAGAAGAAAGGTGGGATCTGGTGAGTGGAATCCATTAGCCACTAGTTTGTGCTAGAAATTCCAAGGTTGTATGAGACACGTGGAAATGAAAATGTTAAACCGTGTGCCATCAATTTTTAGAATCTTACTTGAAATCCCAATCCTACCCTCTTCACATCTGTCTCCAAAAGTCAGTTTTAAGGGATATTTATGTCCATTTAAAAGAAAACAATATATCATGGGTTGGGTCCCACCTCACATACCACCGGGAAATAAACAAACAGACCAAAACCGGAGGCTTCTATTCCAAAGGCTGCGACCAGGCCCATGTATAAAAACCACCTCCACTATCCCACACTTCACAATCAAATTTCACCAACAAATTAAAATTGAGATTCAAAGGCGATTATTGTAGAGAGAAGAAAAAAGAAAATGAGTTCATCAACAAGAGCGTTGATTGTAGCGGCCACCGTCGGCGTTGTGGAGGCACTTAAGGATCAAGGAATTTGCCGGTGGAATCATATCTTAAGATCGGCACATCACTACGCCAGAAACCATGTTGGGTCTCTTTCTCAGGCCAAGAAGTTCTCCTCCGCCGTGTCTTCCGCCAACCGCCTCCAACAGTCGGAGGAATCTCTCAGAACAGTTATGTATCTTAGCTGTTGGGGTCCTAATAACTGAATCATCCAACCAGATCATACTCCGGTTGGACTGGCGGCGGTTCGGGTCAAAAAAGATATTGCTGTCCGGTTTTGGAGCACTTGAGCTCACTTTATCTTCCTCCCTTCTTCATCAGTTTGTAATTGTAATTAAATGTTTAATGGAGGATTTGGGAGAGTCTGATTCTTTCAACAATTGTAAACCCAATATTTCCCTTCTTAATAATAGCGGATTATCGATCGATTATTGAAGGAAAAAATGGACTTCAACTTAGGTTGGGTGACAATTTAACTACTGAATTAGTAACTAATAATAGAGCATAAAGTTGAGGTTCAACCTCTGACCAATACTAAATTGTTGATGCTTGAATCTATTAATTTTTCAATTGGACTAAAGTTAGTAATTAGAGAGCATCCCTTTCATCATCCATCTACGATGATCACACCCTGCACAATATTTTGTAATTATTTACTTTTAGATTTTAGTAAATGTTTTGAGTGTAAAAATTCAAATGTGTCAATAAGCTAGCTAAGAGAAAATGTTATGTTAGTTACTGATTAGTTAACATTTAACAATAATACAAATCTATCAAGGATGAAATTACATCTGGATCATGTTGAAAATCACTCTATAATTTTCACTTTAATTGATTAATCAATCTAACACATACCAATATTAATTTAATATTTGTTTACACAATAATACTTAGCAGTAAAAGATGAATATATAGAAAAAGTGGAAAATTCCTAAGCTTTTCTTTCCTATTAAAAAGAAAAAAGGATACATGTTTCCAAACAATGTAACACTTCGATTTATTCTTCACCTTGGTTAATTCACTCAATATATGAATATATTCGTATATGGTCAGTTTGTGAGTTAAAATTTTATAGAGAAATTGTTTCAAATATATAAAATTGACAGCTACGTGGACTCGCGAATTTTGTTTTATTCAGTTTTGACTTCTTTTGGTTTGCGTGACAAAAAAAGTTTGTTTGAAGAAATTTTTTTAAGAATATTTTATTGGAACAAAGATTTTATTTGGTTCCCTTTTGAAAAATGTTCTTTCCTTTTTATGAAGATTTGGTAGTCGGGTTTTTACTCTCGTATTTGGACATTTTTGTCGTGCGTGATTTGATTCTAAAATATTGAGAGCAAGAAGATATGCCTGAGCAAGAAAGAAGAAAACAACTTCATGATTAAAACAGTTATATATACACAGTACCAGAAGCGTGTAAGTTTCCTCTTGATAATGTGTTCTTGTGTTGCTACTCTTGTATCTATCTAGAGTAGTTCAAGCTTCTTTAGTATGATAAACTAAAGAACTATTATGTACATCTTGATAAAGGATGATTTAGAGGGAGGTCCTCCAATTTATTACTTTAATCTATTGCTTTATGAGAAACATGATTAAAGGAGAGATTTTGATTAACAAAATCTATATTTGAAATAGTTGTAATAGAGTTACTAACTGTAATACTGTATCACTGTTAATACTAAGTGAAAAAGTAAATGTAAATGTCTCTGCTAAAAATCATAATAGTTTGATTATGATTTATACATGTAAAAAAAAATATAATTTATAATTTCATGTCAATAAACTCCATACATAGTTGTTGCGCCATCGAAATAGGTTTACTATGGTTGTTTCTCTTTCCTGTTTGATCAAAAAGTATATATATATTTATAAATATAAATATTTTTTAATATAAAAAAAAAAGCTATAAATGACATAATATAAATAAATTAATTGAAGAAGGAAGTTGCGAATAAACAACGTTACCTCTTTTGTACAATGTTCACCCTTTTTTCACAAAGAGCGGCAGAATTTAGTCACTCTCAAGTCCAACGCCTCCGGTTTAGAAAAAGGCGGTTTGAATTTCAGAATTCCCCTCCCCCGCCCACGTCCACGCGGAAACCACGTGCAAAATCCGCCTTCCATAAAATTAAAAGCCCAACTCTACCCTCTCACTCCACTAAAAAAACACCGGTTTCGAGGGGCAACATCGTCCAGTAAAGAGAAAAAAAAAAACCAGCCCGTCCACCGAAATAAAAAAACCAGGGGGCAGTTTCCAAATATATAAACAGCTCAACCCCATTGCACAATCAAGTTCGAAGAGCGCAAAACTTTGATAATTGAAGGGTAAAAAAAAAGACGAAAAGAATGAGTTCATCAAGAAGAGCTTGGATTGTAGCCGCCAGTGTAGGCGTGGTGGAAGCATTAAAGGATCAAGGAATTTGCCGATGGAATCACACCATTAGATCGGCGCATCAATACGCTAAAAACCATGTCAGATCGGTGCCTCAGGCCACTAGATTGACTGGCTCCTCCGCCGCTGTGGTTTCCAGCAAGCAACAGCAAAAGCAATCGGAAGAATCTTTGAGAACAGTCATGTATTTGAGCTGTTGGGGTCCCAACTAAAGTCCCCTTCTGTTCAAGATTTAGAGTCTGATACTAAAATCAGCCGCCGCCAGAGAGGATCTCGGCGAGGCTTTATAATTCCCTCTTGAACCACAGTGGGGTTGGGCGAAAAAAATCGCCGGTAGGGGGTTTGTACTGTAGCGATGTATATGAATTGGGTATTTGATGTCAATGGAAATCATACAATTACCGGACTTGTTCTCACTCCTTTTTATTATCTTGCACAATAATTTTGATTTCTCGTTCCTTCACGAAAAGAGAGAGAGAGCGACCAATGGCACATATGGACAATCAATTTTAATTGTTATCTTGTTGTTCTTAACGAAATTTGGGAGTTAGAGAAAGAATTTTGATTTCTTGGCCAAAGAGGTTGATGAGAGAATTATAAAATATCAAAATTTAGTGACAATTTAGAGGCTAAATTTTGATAAGAGTCGATCATACATTTGGAAGAACAGTTAAGTGATATTTTGTTTAATTTTTCATGTTCCAAAACGAATGGGTGATTGTGTGTCTTTTATGCTCTGGAACATCAGGATTGCGAGGACTTTCAATCAACCAATTTCAAATGAATTTTGTTCTTTCTTATAACAAGAAAGAGAATGGTCTTAAAATCCAAATCATTTCTAATCATGTATATGTATATACAATTTATTGGCCAAATTGGTCCGATTTCGTATAATTTCAAAGTTAATTACATAATTGATCTAATAATAACTTTTTAGATTAAACATGAACTCCACCTTCAACTAAATTTACTAGCAAAACAACCCTGAGTCAATATTTTCACAATTTAAATTTATAGAAGAAAACAGGAGCAATTGTAATAGCATCTAATTGTTTTGTTTGGAGAAGTCAACAATAAAGTAATTAACTAATTCCACATATTGAAAGTATTAGAGACTAGTCAAGAAATAATACACTTGTAACATTGATGCAAAGTAACCAAGACTGGGTGTAATAACTCATAAGTACGTTCTCGATAGATGAATAATTATAGAGATGGGGATGCATACCAATCGAGTTAATAAATATAACAACTGAGTAGCTCTTAATTTGACACTCTACAAGCACTAGAAACTTTACATGTAACTAAAGGCAGGTGTTAGAGGAATGACCATAAATAATTCACTTAGCGAAAGAAAATAAGTAATCTCTAATCAAAGGAATTTTGATCTTAACAATTTGAGTATTTAGCTAAATTATACCTTTTATATACTAATTTAGGCATTGAAATGTGGTGGGTTATTCAATACCACGTGTAATGCAAAATGTCTATCTTTAAGAAAAAATTAGAAAACCTATGAGTACACAAACTATATGAATAGTGTAATGCAAACACCATGAGTCATATCTGATGCTGTCTCAACATCGACACGCACAACAAAGTGAAGTAGCAATCTGATCTCTATGAGTAAAAAACTAAAAACAAATAAACAAACAGTATGGTATAACGTGACAGTAAAGTAAAGTAGAGTCCATCCACCATCCAGATACAGTGGATGTATGATAAAAAAAACAAAAACAATATAAAGTTATGAATCCAATTCCAAGGAGGAAATTTGTCACTTGCAGTGGTTTTTCAAACCCCAAACTCTACCCCTCCACTCTCCACGTGTCTCTGGAAAACAAAACAAAACCAGGGGGCGCGATTTTCCCATCTATAATAATCTAATCTATTACAGTTCTATATATAATGAGCAAATCCCAATTCATTTTCAAGCATACAAAATTCAAAAAGACACAAATCAACACACACAGATACCAAAAAATGAGTTGTTGCAGAAAAGGTTGGGTTGTAGCTGCAAGTGTTGGAGTGGTGGAGGCTTTGAAAGATCAAGGGATTTGCCGATGGAATCATACCATTAGATCGCTTCAACAATACGCTAAAAATCATGTTCGATCCATTTCTCAGGCTAAGAAGCTTTCTTCTCCCTCCGCTGCCGCGGTTTCCGATCACAAATGGAACCAATCCGAGGAATCTTTGAGAACTGTCATGTACTTGAGCTGTTGGGGCCCCAATAACTGATCGTTCCACATCATATACCTTTTTTCTTTACTCTATTAGATTGCTAATGTGTATATGTATATATATCCACTTCAATTCAAAATCAATGGAAGAGTTTTTCTTAATCATATTTTGTTTTTTTGTTTCTCTAGCTATTTCTTTAAATTTATTTTGTAATTTAGTGAATTGAGTTGTCATGATAGTCTTAATCAATTTTTGGAGATTATACATCACATCATCTTTCATTTGTTTACTAATTAATATCTTTTGTGAGTTGTGAAATTTATCAAGTCTAAGGGCAGATTTGTGAACTCCATACTTCTATTAATTTGTTATCTATGCAATTGAAAATTCATAAATTTATTTGAACTTGAAAATAAACATTTTTCGAAGTTACCAAATTTATTTAGAAAACAAAAAATTGGTTAGATTACATTATTTTAGAAGATAAATTTTGGACATAGTAAATGTAATCAATGGTCATTTTCTCAACTATTTTTTAACCTATTTCAAATAAAGAAATGATTAAAATCAAATATAGCCAAAATCTTTTAACATATGAAGTATATAGTTTCCAATAAAGCCCAAAGTTTTTCTCTGCTAGAAAAATAAAACTAGATTAGTGCAATTCTAATATAATTAGTGTAATATATATATATATGTAGATTAAACTAATTGGTCTAAGACACACATTCATACATACATTCTTGACTAAAACAATCGTTTGCCTACCCTAAGTTTCTCTGGATCCATTTCAAATGATAAATTGTTAATTGTGATGTAAACATAATATTTAGGTTTGCATCATTTCTTAAGTAATAGTTAGCAAAAAAAAAAAAAAAAGTTTAAATTAATAACTAAAATTTAAAGTCATTTTCACTAATTATATTAAACTTGCCCGTCATATTTTCATTTTTTTCTTTAGTAGTACAAGGATCATAATAATTACTAATGGGTGATGTTATAATAGTGTTTTTTTCTTTGGCAAGTATTATAATTTTATTATTAAGATTGAAAGTTGAAAATTTTCATGTGTATTAGTAGTACTTAAATAAAAGATAATTAATTAGTTGATTGAAAAGTGACAATCCCACCACCGTAGAAAATTAATTATGACAAGGACTAAGTGGATTTTTTAGGCAATCAGTTTGATGAGCACTAAGTTTTTTCTATTGAATTTATCATTTGTTTACTTAATCCCTACTCATCATCTTTTCCATTGGATTCATTTCGATTATTCAAATGTATTTATATACTGGTAGATTAATTTTCTTCACTTATTCACTCTTTTAAATAGTTAAATCAAATATTAAAATTGTTTAGAATCTTCTATCAAGATCTACAAAAACTCAAAAAGTTTGGATCGTTGAATTATATAATTTTATTAGCATATCAAAGATGGTTCAATAGAGATATTATCACTTAAACTAAATTATCACTTTTTAAAGTATTAATAGAACCCACAATCTTAATTAGTTAAGGAACATAATCGAAACACAATTAGACATAAAAGGATAAAAATAATAATCATCGCACAAAAGTGTAGACACTATTGGAGAAAATAGATTCAATAGCACATCAAGCCACTCTTCCTAATTAAGTCACAGCTCAATAATCTAAATATATAATTTAACATTTTAGTATCTTTTAAGAGTATTTTTCAAAACTCAAACTAACTTTTGAAAACTAAAAAAATCCAATTAACAAAAGTTTTATTTTCTTCCTAATATTTAGATTAATATAATTTAATGGTTAATTTGCTTAGATGGGACGAAACAAAATTAGACAAAATAGAAAACTTAATAATAAAGATATGTTAGATTTAGATAGGATAAATTGAGAATCATATCTTGGAAGAAAAATCCAACAACTGTACGTAATATTTCTGTTTGCATTGCGGCAGTAGAGTTAAGAGGAACACACATAAACACACGATAAGATTTCTTAAACAGAAGAACCCATGGGTGAAAACCGAGTGGTTTCCTTCCCAATACTTGGGGCTCATAATTTTTTAAATTTCACAAATAACCCAAGTGAATTATATTTACAGGAAGGGCTCTACATTTCCCATTTTTACCCTCACAATTCACGAAACTACACTCAATCAACAAGGGCAATTCAGTCAATTTCAATATCATCTCCCTTATGGTAAAAGAAAAAGTGCACAACCCACCAATATTTGTAGACATTGGTTTGTCAATGATTAGCCTGAGGTTTTGGTTATATTCTATAGGCCATAAAACATAACCCCCATCACTATAAATAACAAACCACCCTCACCTTTTCCCTTTAACCTTAATCTCATCAGAAAGTAAAAAAACAGATCAACAAGAAAAATGTGTGCCGGAAAAAGTTGGACTACGGCGGCGGCGGCGAGTATAGGGGCGGTGGAGGCGTTGAAAGATCAAGGGCATTTATGGAGGTTGAATAATAAAAATGGTGTGAGGGCAATTTCGTCTCATCACAACAAGCTTTCTTCTTCTTCTTCTTCTTCGAAGTCTTCAGCTTCTGTAATGGCGGATTCTAGTGAAGTTAAAAGGGAATTAGATCATAGTAAGCCCAAACAGTCTGAAGAATCTCTTAGAACTGTTATGTACTTGAGTTGTTGGGGTCCTTACTGATTTATATTATTAATCTAATTAATAATTCTCACTGAGAGCTAGCTTTTTATTAGTACACAACAACCTTAGGCCGAGAGATACGAATCTCTAATCTTCAGAATGTATGCGGTTGAGTTACGAAAAATGAATAAATGTGATTTTTGTAGATTTTATTTCATTTACTGAGATTATTAATTAAATAACTATTATGAGAAATAATGGATTCGGATTATGATGTATTGTGAATTTTTTTTTTTTTTTTTAATTCAAATTTCATTTTATAAACTATGGTTGTCAAAATAATAACAAGTTGCATTATAGAAGTTAAAATTGCATTATTTCAAACTAGTCAATAGGTTGATAAGGTTGTGTGCATGATAGAACAAAAGTCGGTCAAAGCTTATATACTTGAATATGCATGACCAGAAGTTAAGTAATTAATTGAAGTACACGAGAAAGTTTAAATACTAACCATACTACAATATTTATAATTAGCCAAATCACTCAAACAACTTTGAAATGACATAGATTGGAAGATGTGATCACATTAAATTGATACTAAGCAACTTAATTGATGGTGTTAGAAATGTTCATCTTTTTCTATAAGAAAAAAGTGAGAATTTTCTAGTGAAAAAGTTCCATAAGTTAACCCAAGGACGGGACCAAGAAATTTTCTATCTCCATCCCACTCTATTTTCCATCCTCACTGTGTTATCATTATTTATTTACATTTTAAGTTCTATTGTTTAGTGACTTATAAATATTTAAACTAAATTATATATATGAGTAAATTGATTGGTAACTTTTTTATTAGAAGAGTTAACTATTTACTATATATCCACTCATCAAAAAATGAGGATTAAAGGCAAATAAAACAAGTCAATTATATATACAAGACTAACATAGTAATTCATTGGTAGAAGTTAATTATTTTGGAGCGTTTGTAAACTGAGAAGCCCTCCAAATATGTATATGAATAACGACTTTATATTAAGCTAAACTCAAAGAAACCATCATATAAATCAGTTTTAACCTAAGTCTTGATTTAAATTTAATGTTTTGGGTAGACAGTAATACCCTAAGTTTTTAACCCAAACATCTCATACTATTAAACTATACTACAGTACAAAATAAAGCATTTTTGTTCCTTTTGTAAAAAAAGAAAAAAAAATTAGAGCATGGGTTGGGAATTGGGATGGAAATTTGCAGATGAGATCAATTCAATTCCAAGTTCATCTCCCTTATCTTTAACGTCCTTTTATATATGATAATAAAAGAAGACATTAATAATGTCCTATTATTATCCCCACTTCCATAAAAGACAAGAAAAGACTGCATTATTGTGGTTTACTACAAACTGGCCCCCATTACATTGATTGACAACCACTAAAGTGCTTTTATTTTAGCCCCTTTTCCTTTTTTCTTTTTTTCTTTTTTTTTTTTCTTTCTATAAATTAAACTTCAGTTTATAATTAGCATTATGGACAATTATACTTGTTTGTATTTCTTTTCAATAAATAGCAAAAAGTAAATGTAGTCCAATTTAGAATCTTAATGCCCATCTTATATAAGGCACCAAGACCCAAAATGTCCTTCTCCTCCACCATTATCCACCGTAGGAATGGGACAATACCAAGGGCATTTAAGTCATTTAAACACACCAAGCAAAACCACAGGCAATGGAATTTTGGGTTTTCCTAAATTCCATTGTCCAATCAATTTCTATACTCCGATAATATTTACTTTAAAAAACCATTTTTTTTTTAACAGTTGACGACACCATGAACATTTACATATCCTTAAGAGAAAGTTGTAACGTTCATCTAAAAACGCATAAAGTTATCTACATGTCAATTTTGAGAAAGATTCTAAGTTTAAGACATCATCTCATTAAGAAAAAACTTAAATATTTGAATTTTCACATTCACAAACTAAATGGGAATTATTATCTTCATAAATTACATGACAACAGTTGTATGAATTTTGTTATAATTCAAATAAATTTGTTAAGCATGGGACGATATGTGATAGACTATGCTATTGGCCTGTGTCTTTTTTTTTTTTTCTTTGTGTATCGAAAATATAAAAGTAAGACTATCAAAACTTACAAGAAAGTGAATATACTTAAAGTATTGTTGTTCTAATTTATAATTTTGTTTTTGGTTTTGATTTATTTTTCACAAATAATCACTCAAAGAAACAAAAGGGTTATTTATTGGTTGTTAGTTAGGTTAGCCCTTTTCATTTGAACTGTTCAAAAAAATAGTTGTTTATATTACTAATTGCAAAGTCTACTTTGCAAAAGTTGATTATTTAATTACTTTACAACTGTTTTAAAATGATTATAATTTATGCCTGTTTTTATCAAATACAATCTTTAATTCCTTTGATGTGATATTTTTCATAAACCTAAATTCAAATCTTTGAAAAGTGAGACTTTTCTTTATTTATTAAAAAAATTAGTTAATGCCTGTGGTTCATAACAACTTTTTTTATTGTTATGCTTTTTGAAAATTAACCTTGTATAAACACTATTTCCTCCATTTCTTTAATTTTATTGCCTACTTTTAAAAATGCTTCCAAGAAATACAAAATATTAAAAAAAAAAAAAATTATATAGTATAGTTTTCTTTAAGTAGTGAAAAGGAAACTCAAAAGTTGAAAAAAACCATAACTTTCAAAGATGAAAAAGAAACAATTATTAAAACGAAGGCTAACTACTCCACATTGAAAGATTAATTTGAGATCAAAATCTTACATTGACGAAAAAACAAACCAATCATAAAATACATATATATAAATCATTAGTTGGTTTGATTAGTAGGTGAAATAAAGAAACATCTGTAAAGTCTTATATCTAAAAAAAAATGTATAATATCATACTATTGTAATATTGTAATATATCAAAGACACAAAAGTTTCTTAATGAAGAATAGTTTATGAACCTATAAAATTAATGTGATTTTGGGATCCTATAAAATAATGTTTAAAACGATCTTCCATTAGAGGGGAATATAATGGGGATTTTGTGGTTCTTATTACATATCACTAATACATTGAAATAAATATTTCTAATAATCTTTTGTCTGCCATCTTCAAAGTTCTAATCTTAAAAAAGCAATAATAAGATCAAGAAGAAAAGTTTATTTAAAAAGGTAAAATGTAGAGAGTATATGAAGATTTGAGATCGTAGATTCTCTAACATAAAATACTAACAATAGTTATCAAATTCAATATGTTTAGTTAAAGACTTAAAAGTTATTAATTATTCATTAATGTGTGTCCTAATTACAATTAAATAATAATGGGATTATCAGTCTCAATAGAAGACATCTCATGAACCCTATATGTACACGTATAATTAGTCTATTGTTTAACCTAGCTAGCTAACTACTACATGTGTGTATATTTTAATAGGAAATTTAATTGATTTGATTTGAAAGGTTAATTAATTATATTATAGACTAATTAAGTTGAGAAGATATGATCTTATCTTTGATTAAAGTGTTATGGGAGAGGGCCACAATTGAAATGGACTTGAAAGAGACACATTTTGGTAATGTTGGAAAAAGAGAAGAAAAATGTGATTGAGCCCACCACAAGTAATTAATTAAAGGATTGAAAGAGAAAGCCAATTAGGGTTTTTTCTTTCTTTCTTTGATTTTATAATTATTCAATAACATATTAGTATTTTTTAAAATATTGATTATTATTGAATAGATGTCTCCATCTTTTATCTTTTGCTTTTTCTTTTGGTGCACTTTGATGGAGTTTAATTATAACATATGCTGCTTTTTTCTTTATTCGAAATTTGTTGTTCTTTATAATTTGGCTTAATGGATGGTTTCTTTTAGTAATTAAAAAGGTGAAGTTGTTATTTTCTTTCTTCCAACCTAACAAATTTGAGATATTATAATTTTTATGTACACTTAAAAGTGTGTTTGAGGCATTGAAACTATAAAATTTAGAAGTGAAGATTTAAATATATGATCTCACGATTAAAGGTATATGTTCTAAATAGTTGAACGATATTCATATTAATATTTATATTTATATATTGCTCTTACCTTTCACATCAAGGAAATTTTCTTACTTGAACATATAATCTCTCTTATTTATTAAAAAAAAATGAAAGATGATTATTCCATGAATTTTCTTTTTATTATTTAATGTAATAAGAGCATAGCATTTATGAGAAGAGAGGTGCACCACAAAACATTGACATTTTGCTTTGTTGTAATCTTTGAAAATTCTACACCAAACATGGATTTATCAAACCTTCTATGGACCATAGTGTCAATGTAAAACAATGAACACAATTAATCTAATACCACACATACCACAAACATTAGCCCTCTCCAAATCTCCATTATTTAAGCATTTGTAAAACTATGAATTTTGACCTTAAATTTATAAAAGTTTGGATTAATTTAGTTTCGAATTTCAATTTCATCGAATGCACCTCAAACTTAGATAAATATTACAATTCTAACCTTAAAATTTAAAACATGTTACAATTTAAATACTCTAATAAAATTTTCACCTCAAACATTGTTGTAAAAAAAAATCTCATTGAACAAACAATGAGACATAGGTACGTCAAGAAATTGAAAAAAAGTAGAGAACTATTATATTAGAGCTAAATTTTTATACATATGTTTTTTTTTTTCTAATTTGTGAATTTTGTGCATTGTTTTTCTAGAAGAGAATTGTTATAGATAACAAAAAAAATTGAAGCTAATTAAAGAAAATGAAATTTAAATAAGGAAAATTTGGTGCATTGATGAATTTTTTCTATAGTTTGTAAAAAAAAATAGATTCCATGTTTTGCTATTTTTAAAAATGTCCCTTATTTGTAAATTTTGTTTTTATTGAAATTAATGAGCTTATGGAGATTTTTATAATACTCTTTTATGCTAAACTTGGTGGACAAATTAGAAGAAATGGAATTAATGGCAAAATGTACCATAGATGTTAAATTGGTAATTTTGACGAATAAAATTTAATTGAAAGTTAGAATTTTGTCCCTATAATTTCGATAAATATAATTAAAATTTAGTACGTATGATTTGCATCTCTCGGAAATAATACTTAGAATCCTAGAATATGAAAATTTTGTATATTTTCCATGTCACTACATTTTCTAACTTGCAAAAGTAGCAAATTTATCCTACGATAACACTAATGACTGCATTTATCTAAATGTTTTGATTTTTGATTTTAATTTTTGGTTAGCATAGATATGGAGCAATAAGTTAGTTGCTGACAATAATGGATGTAAAACCCATATTTTCATGAAGCTGCCATAAACTGCACTCTATTCATCAAATTAGAAGAAGAACAAACGTGGAAATATCCAATAACCAAAAAGAAAAAGTAAAGAAGAAAAAAAAAAGTGTCATAGACGCACGGGATGCCCATCCCTTGTCACGTGACACCCTTACTTACAAAACAAAATCAATTCTCGTCCTATCCTACGGTAACACCAAACCCACTCCATACAACCATTCTTTTATCTTACTCATCATTTACTACTAACATATATACACTCCTTACTCCTTCCTCTACTAATTCTCTCAAAAATTTTACTTTATTAATATACTATACTATACTATACTATACTATACTAAGTAGTATAGATTGTCTATACAACCTTTAGGAATTTGAAAATTTTCCATACCAAGTAGAGTCAGCAAAAAGGCCACCATTTGAAGTATAACATATAACACGTACCCTCCTCTCTCTGTCCCCTTCACTACAAATTAAAAATCACCACTTCACGACAAAAATATTTCCCCATCCCCTCCTCGGGGATTGAGTTAAATAATTAAATTATAACTAGGAGGACCCACCTTCCAATATGTCGCCTTCTCATTGGTTCTTAATAGATTAGTCATCTGACATCGTATGGATAAGTGACACGTAGTCCCTATCTTTTTTTTGGATTTAAATATTTAATCCTAATTAGTTAGTTAACGTCGTTAAATTAAACGGACGTGGAACCGGCGGCTATGTTAATAAAGTATGTTTCCGGTTTAGAGATTGAACCCAACCGGCTCTGTGTATAAATATGATGGGGGGGTTTCTTTGTTTTTTCAATCAACGCAATAACGGTGAACGAGTTGTGTGAGTGAGTGAGTGAGTTTAACTCAGTTTGTCTTGAAAAGAACTTTGTGTTAAGTGTTTGAGGTTGAAGATGAGTTACCTGAACAGAGTTGGAATGGCGGCCAGTGTGGCTGTGGCTCAAGGCCATACCGAGATCGGACACAAGTGGAAATCTGGACTTAAATCTCTTCGACAAGGTCGGAGACTTTTGTCTTCCGGTGAAAAGTCGGCGGATCTTCGTCCACTGTCTAGTTTGGTTGGATCGGAAGGCTCTGGAAGTGTGCGGAGCTGTGACGTTGACGAGAGGATAGCACAATCGGAGGATTCTCTCCGGAGAGTTATGTACTTGAACTGTTGGGGCCAAGGGTGATTGGCTTCTAGGTCACTTTTGGTGACATGTAGAGAGATCTGGTCGGCGATCGTTGATCGACGATCAGATTTGGAGCTACTCGAGCGAGATGGAATTCGAGGTATTTGATATGGGATTGACGCGATGAAGATTGAATGATGACTGATCAATAACCTTGAAAATTATTTGGAAAAATCGCTATGTAGCTTTGAGATATAATTGTACAGAAGAAAAAGGGAAATGAATCGGTTTCTTTGAAATATAATAAATCTTGATTCTATTTTTCTTTGCTTAATTTGAAGTTTATGTGCAACTAAGTGAGGTTAAATTCAACTGAACTGAATCCAGAACCCAGATCTGTTTAACTACCTACCTTTTGATGAATCAAATCGAAAATTTGTTTGGCTATGAACTAATTCTAGGGTTTGAAAGCTCTTCATATTTAAAAGATTTTTCACCGAGATGTGCAGGAGAAGATGGTAACCAAGATGGCAACAAGCCAACTTTTTGAGATTCAATTTCTTTTATTTTCTTGAAGTCAAGTTGTCTGGGGGATGGAAATTTCACTTGAATCTTCAGATAGTTTATAATTTTGTTATGTGAATTAGCTTCATACTTCGCTTCCAAGAATTTCCTATGCAAAATTATTCTTTTAACTTGTTAATTCTTTGCTACTGCTAAAACAGCTACAGCTTCATCAATCTTTCAATCATGAACTCCTAAATAACTCTTAACAAGATGAATATTGTTCATGCCTTGTAACTTTACTCATCCTTTGGACAATTCAAGTTTAAACCTAAACCAAAACCAAATCTAATTGAAACCAACGATGATGACGACACCAACTTCTCACTGGATCGTATGTAATATGTAATCTGTGGTTGTAAAATTCTAAAACTCTAAAATGGTAAGAAATTGACATTTTTAGTAGTATGATCCACAAACTAAGAGTTCAAGTAATGGAGTTTTCAACTCCTGAATGGACCAAACACATCTTAAAACTTTTCGAACTCTTTGAGAAACCCCTAATTTTTAGCTCCCGTTTGGACCAAACACACCCTAATACTTCTTTGATACGATGTAATAACTTACACATGTATTACAATGATATGATATTATAATTATTGAAGGAAGAAGTCTTGAATAAATTTGTGGACACTTAGAAATAGGTGGCCAAAAGTTGGCCTTCAATTGCTAAAAATCTGTAACGGAAGATTGATCTGGAATTATGTAACATCCAACCCAAGGGCCAAGGCTATGTTTAATAAACAAATTCATTCTATAGATTACATAATTTATAGATAATGAAACACACGTTCTATATTATAAACTACTAAATGAAGGTTTTACACCACAAAAAGAGAAAAAGGTAATACAAATTTAGATTTGCACAATCCATATACCACATTTTTTCAAAAATCCCACAATAGTACAAACTCAATTTTCCAATCTCAAACTAAACCCATTAACAATAGCCGATTCAATTGTTTCACTTAGAAGACTCGCAGATGAATAGTAGGCTACAATACAATCAATACATAGAAAAATGTTAAGTTTAATAACTTAACGCAGGGTAAGGCTTATGTACACACCACAAAGGATATGAAATCCAAGTCCACTCTGAAAGATTAAAAAGAAAAAAAAGAAAAGAAAGAAAAATCATGCAGGTAAAGAAAAGCTCCGCTGTCCTCCAAGGTTATGTGGTCTAATTTCCCATGAACTAACCTGTTGTGCTTCCTCTGATGAAATAAAAGGCAAAGAGATCTCACGGATCATTAACTCACCACAAAATGGGCATTCACCGGCTATTGCATCATCCAACTGTGTTCGGAGCTGTCGACAATTAAACGTTAACAAGTTAGTTAGATACAAATAATAAAATGCAAGTCAAAAGCCCATGCAAGCTTGTGTCCAACTAGTAAAACTGCATGTTTCACGCTTTAATATGAAATATAGTGCTGGAAACTAAACAATAAATTACAAAAAGAGGAAATTAAAGGGGCATAGTGATCTCCATAAGGGGTTTAAAGGGAAGGGAGAATTCCCCATTGGCATTTGGGTTCGTTAGCAACTTAGTACGCAAGTAGAGAGTTTCTTCGTGGGGTAAGGAGTGATAGGTCGGTCTGAGAATTTGAGAGGCTGGATAAACTTTTGGGAAATGTTGGGTTTTTTCAAAGAGTCATCGACCATTTATTTTCTCTTTCTTTCAGTATTCTAATAGAACCACTCTAAGCTAGGGCACTAAGGTGAAGAACAATATGCATCACCAAGCAGCACCCATATGTAAATGCACAAACCATATATTCCCACTCATACATTCAAAAATGTTTATTGGAAATGCCAAAAGATAACCTTATCTGCAGGAGTCATAGTCATGCTAGAGATGGAATCTTCAGCAAAGCTTCCATTTGAGTCCTTCCTTGTCTCACCACCCAATAGAGTAATTTGTTTTTGCAGATCCAGTATATACTCTGCCTGCAAAGTCAATTCTAAACGTTAGATGCAATTGTCATGTTTCCCTATGGAATTTAGGAATCCCAAACCCCACTCACGACCATGAACCAAGCAATTATCACAATGATAAGGAAACCAAACTTCCTATATGCATCGACTAACAGACAGCTTCATGAAATGATGCCATCACTATTCTAGGCAAAAGAGTAATCATTTTTTTTTCTGAGAGAAATAAGAGAATAAGCAATATTATACAAAATAAAAAATCCACCACAACTTAGATCGTTCAAGTAGTTAGAATCCCTGATAAATGTACATTGCAGACTTACTTGAGCTTCATCCGTACAACGTGTAACATGAGCGATCAAACATTGAGCATGAAATCCATGCCCACATGGAAAGACATAGAATGGGGCCATATGTGCTACTGATGTGTAACTTGAAGTCATCCAGAGGTCTCTTCCCACAGTTAATATTTTACGCTTGCATACCTGGTGAAATACAAATTTAGGCATTATGAATTAAATGAAGAAATGAAGCGTTCTAAACTACCAACACCAAATAGAGATGGAAAATGGTGGACTTCATTATGACTATGAAATTAATTACTTCACATGAACCCACAAAGACACCATCACCATACACTTCATTAAGGTTTTAAAAATATCAAATACTGAGTTTTAAAACTTTGGCTATAAAAATGTATAGAATACGTCCAAGATAAGCCCGACCAGAAAGTAGATAATTCTTGTACACTCCGAACTCATAATCCTGAATAAAATTTTATGCCCGTTTTAAGCTAAAGAAGTGGCAACGGATAGTTTTAGAACTAGGAACTTGTAGCTATGTTGAATGCCTGCAACTGCATATTGATAACTAAAAGAATGGCGGGTTGGCACCAGAACGATCAATACCCCACAATCTTCATCTCTATCAATTACAGCGTATCTTTGAGCAAGAGCATTGATATCTTTCCTAATATTGTCAGCACCATGAGTTGCATCATTCATCTCCTGTTTCAGCTGATCAATTTGCTTGTTGTAATCTTCTAATGATGTGCAAATTGCTTCCTACAAAGATATTTCAAGAATTATAAGTGGCTAATAGAGGTAATATTGGAACCCCGAAGATACAAGTAGTGATTTTAGGCCAACAGTAACTAAATATTATGCATAGTCACCAAGTTAAAAAGAAATATAGGGTTTGTTCAATTTGATATACCCTCCAATACAATAAAAAACGTATAGGAAACTAAAATATTGCAATATCAAGAAGAAATACAATAGAAAAAACAAACAAGTAATACAAGGTGCTTGCAACCCCTCTTAAATCTCTCCAAAGCCTAACTCACTTACCATCCCTCCATTTATAACTAAACACCATAACCACCTTTGCACTAATAACAAAAAGACAATCAAACAGAAAAAACTATTCTAAAATTGGAAACAGCTCCAGCAGCAAAGGGATTCTAAATTGTATAAAATCGAGAAACTTCTCAATGTTAACTCCCTACACTTCCATCCCTCTTACAATTTATAATACTCCAGGATAATAGCTTAAAGCTAATGAACTTTCCCTTCTAACGATGTAATACCACTTAAAATATGAAACTCAACTCAGCCTAGCAGCAAAAGTTGTCCCACCAATTAAAAATTTTCTGTTTGCCAAAGGGCATGGCATGTCCATGTGGCACACCTGAAAGTCCAAATATGTTAACGACAGAATAATTTATTGACACATTAGCTACATGTTAACAAATTTGAACAATTTTTAAAGGACCAACTGGAGAATGTTTGATACATCAAGGGTAAAACTGACAACTTCAAAAGATTTAAGGACCAAAGTGAGAATTGACTAGACGATGGATCATGGAGTACATTTGTTCTTACAGAAAACTAGAAGCCTCTATACGAGCCAAGGTCAAGTTCCTCGTCCCCACTCCCACTCCCTAAATTTATAATACTCCAAACAAAAACTAACTAATTGGCATTCCTAGCCTTCTATATCAAATGAAATTTTATTTTTAAGATAGTAGCAAAGGTCGAGAAAGAGAAAAAAGAAATCAACATGATCCCTAAAGCTTGAGCGAGGAGTTTGTTAAACATAAAAAATCACCTTAAAGTCATCAATTAGAGCAAAGTCTGGAAAAAAGGGTAAAATATCCTCAATCTTTAGTAGACCGTCAGTTTCCTTTAGAAAAGCTATAGCCTTTCTTATGTTCTCCCTTTTAGTTCCTTTTTCCAGTTCAATAACATGCTTGGCGATCATGAGCCAAAGCTTCTTTCTTAAGTCCTCATCATCCTCGACCTTGTCAGCTTCAGCCATAGCAAGCTCGGTATCAACCTAATGCACCAAAGTATCAAATGAAATGTGCTTTAATATGCATGTAGATGTACGACTTCATAAGAAGTTGATCAATAACATGTAAACCTTCTAAAAGGGAAACTAAGGGTCTTTTTGGTAGAGAATTCGAATTCTGTTTTATGTTTTCAGATTCACTAAGTTCAGCAGATAAGCATTTGGCAGAAAATCCAGATTTTGTTTTAGAAACTATTTTCAGAATTTGCACTTTAGATTATGTGATCCAAGTAGTGCAAATTCTGAAAACAGCTTCTTAACATTTTTATTGTATCCAGAATTTGAGTTTACATTCTAAAAGGCAGAATTATATTAAATACATATAAAAACATTAAGAAATACAATATGTCATGTTATAAACTCAACTCAATTTTTTAATATAGTATGTATTATGTAATGTATTATAAATTATATAATAATATAAAATAATAATTATACAAATTTTTAGGTTAAATTATAAATTTGGTCCCTACGGTTTTAAACGGATAGAATTTAGTCTTTATGGTTTATATCTAGAATTTAGTCCTTTTGGTTTGATAAAATCATAAAAGTTTTGATAAAATCATAAAAGTTAGTCTCGTTCCGTGAAGGTTATCAAATCATAAGAACTATACATGAGATTTTATCAAATTACAGGCTAAATTCTAATTTTCTCCAAACAATAGAGACTAAAATTGGAGTTTAACCAATTTTTTAAACATAAATTATATTCACCAATAAATTAATAATAGCTTATTGTCAGTAAATCTTACTGGATAGGTAAGACTAGTTTTAAACATTTTTTTAAAACTAGAATCCAATTTTTGAATCCGCCACCAAACACATATCTGTAAACATAAAATACAACTATGTTTTCATTGAATCATTGTTTTCAAATTTCTGTTTTCAGATTCTCTACCAAACAGGCCCTAAATCTCCCAGGCTGTAAAGCTTTTTGGGGAGTAATCCTGTTTCAGTTCCTCAGGCGCTAATCTTAAAATAAAAATAAAAGAAATAAACAATCATCCAGGTAAGCTGTAGGCATCATTGAAGTCTGGTTCTACTATCCAGTTAGGAATAATTCAAAATTCCACATCAGATAATTTTTTTGAAAACATTATGTGCCAGGATACATATAAGAAAACAAACAGAACGGATTAATAGAACTTCACAGTGAATATGACCTGTAGGGCAAGAGCAACAGCTTCTTCATGCATGGCCATCATGCTGTATATATGAACACAAGCTCGCATTCGCTTTTCCTTGAGACAAAGACGCAAAGCATATTTTGGATCATAGAAGAACTCCGGGCCATTTTCCTGCCCTTTTCCAAACTTGCATTGCAGGAATCGTAAAAGTGCACTGTCGTCTTCCTATTATAATAAATAGAATGCCAACAAGTGAATTTGTGTATAAATTTCCTACATGTTCTATAGAAATAGTAAAAAAAAAAATTACAAATACATGCAAAAGTAAAAATCAGAAGTAAAATAATTAGTTGTTTCTGCTATCTCTTGTTGTCTCCTTTGTTACATTTTATATTATCAATGAAACTTGTTGTTTCTTACTGAAATAACTAGTACTTTAAATTAATCACAAAATTTCAAGCCTCTAAATAAAAATTAGCCAGTTGCAAGTTTCTTGAATAAAAGTCACATTGTTTATAAATAGTTCTCCTATAGACCTACACGGGTCTAGTAATTTTGGTCACTCCGAACTTCGCTGTCAGCTATTCCTTTAAACTGAAAGTGCAAAACATCAATTTAATTGCATTTTTGTTCGGAGTTCATAATTTAAATAAAGAAACCCCATGGAGTATAACTCTTTCTAAACAAGCTACTAGCATGAAAAAGAAAATCCCTAGTTCAATTTCTACTCTGATATGCAAAATCAACCTGCTTGGCATACAAAGACAGCAGCAAGTTGTGAACTCCTGGATCCTCATTATGTAATCGATGAACACAGTATTCCAAATATTTGATGACTTCATGAGTTTCATTCCTGAAAGTAGTATAAAACAAACAAGTGATTGGCAGTTGGCTAGGTCAATTATAAATTTGCCATTGATTCTACCAAGCTAAATATTAAAAGTTACTCTCAGCTCCTAAAGTGTCTCGCTTATTTTCTTCAAAAAAAAAAAAAAAAACAAAGGAGTAGAAGTAAGGAGAGAAAACCCCCACCCCATGCATTAATCCAATATCTTTGCAAAGAAAAAAAGTTAAGGAGACAACAGTCTTGAATAAAGCGTCAAAATTGTATTGAAATATTTGAAAGGTTTAGTTTAAATGCAAGACCTTAACAACTTGAAGTTACCCAACGGTAGCTAAAGAACTTCAAAGACTATGGTTACAAGATCTTTAAAAAATCAGAAGTAATAATCTTAAAAACTAATGATCTGGTTGTTCCTACAACAAATACTAAAACATAAAACACATTAAGTGCGAGCAAATAGAATTGTTGCAATAGCCCTATCATAATTTTAACTTTGAAAGCAGGGTAGCATGTTAAATGTTAATTAACTGAAAGTTGATGATAAATTCAAATTACTTTGCATGAGGTTCCCCTGAGTAACGCATCATCGCAGGAATCAACTTCCTTGGGTTGAGGTTGTTTGTGATCATCCATGACTCGACTGTTTCATATGCATCAAGCATGATGAGCTCTGGAGCAAACTTGTACTGCAGCATATAAAGTTCCATACCTCAGTTTCAATTAATATAGAGATGAAATAATAAATAAATAATGCAGCACACTGAATTAAAAAACTTAACTAATACCTGAAGTTCAGCAGGTACTCCAGGTTTCTGAAGCACTTCCAATGCTTTTTTTGCTTCTCCTTGCTACATCAAAAAGCCAAGGAAAACGTAAGCATGAAAAAATATATATAGACTAATGTGAATATAATGCGATATTAAAAGATCTAAGAATTACGGTAATCGTAAAAAATTATTTAGAGAAATGAAAATGTAAATATGAGTCAATAACCCTGCAAGGTAAAAAAAACTTCACTAGTAAAAATTATAGTGTTGTGGGTTGATATTTCATAAAGAAACTACAGATTTCTTTGAACAAGTCATCTTAAGACTGGTAATTGGGGGAGAGGCTTATATTTTGGACCAATGCTTGCCTGACAGGATCCTTCTCCTCTAAGCCAGCTTCTTCAAAACATTTTTTCTATTTCCAATGCTCAAGATAGTCTTTAGGGAGTGTTGAAATGAAGTAGTTTAAATGATAGACTAAAAGGAATGGTTGTTCTTCATATAAAAAATGGAAAATGTTCACCTATATCTTTATGAGAAAAAAAAAACTTTTCAAGTTTCTAAACATCTGCCTCTTTGCTTACAAATCTGCCACTTTCAAGTTCAACAATAGAGAAAGCAGGTCAGATTGCTCCCATGCTGAACAGATTTGGGGAGGTAAGAACCCTGAGAAGACCAAGTTCTTCCTTTTTCAATAGCTTGATTGGTCTTCATTTGTTATTGGCTGACAAAAGTTTCAATACCTGAAATAGGGTTCAATCCCTTCCTGTCTTTATTTCCTGCTGTTTCTTGGTTGTTTATCGTATCCAAAGAAGAATCCACTGACCATCCATTTATTCACAGCCAATGGGCTACAAAGGGATTCAATTAACTCCGTGAAATTTTTTGTTTCCTTTGGTACATTGCTAAAGATACTAGAGCTTGGCTTCATAAAGTTCCCTTGCCAGAAGTCGAATGGGAAAGCAAGAATTTGTGGCTAATGCTTCATGAGCTCTATTGTGGTAGCATTGTAAAATAAGGGAGATTTTTTAGTGATTTTTTTCCCTCTTTACTCAATTCATGGAATTGGTTTTGTCTAATACCTTCTCTTTGCGTAAAACAAAGCACCCTTTGCACTCACTTTACTTTATCTTTTCTCGTCAGTAATGGTGCTCACTTCTATAAATTATAATCTTCTTTGATGTTTGAAGTTTTCCATTGATTTCATTTATCAATGAAATGTTTCTTTTACCAAAAAATGAAGTAAAATGAGGGAACAACATAATTCTCAGAGACAGGTACAGGCTTTTTGAAGAATTTTTTCGAATAGTACAATTTAGTGCCTCTAATTACTTAGAAGGCTCTTCACGAAGAATTTCTGAATCGCAAGTATTGTTCAATAAAACCTAGATTAGGGTTGTTTTGTATGATTCTGCTTTTTCAAGCAATGCACCAACATCGCCTTGGATTTTATTTTGTTTTATCTTCTTCATAAAAGAAAATGCCACGAGGATGGACAATCTATACAATGAAGAATGAGAAGAATCATAACATTTCATTAGAAATTTCATATTTGTGGTAAATAAGGCACCTGGATGTAATGGTGGACGACAATTTCATACTGCTCCTTTAGACTGGCAAAAAACACTAATTCCTCAACCCGACCATAACTGCAAGATATCATCTTGTAGACAATTAAAAATTATTCAACGGAAAACTATAGAAAGAGAGTTTTGATAACAATTACGTCTGAAACCACCATTTGTCCATTTTACTTTCTAACCGGAAGATGAATACATCCATATAACAATAATTTTCAGCAGATAACATGACTGAGTACCTTTCTAAGAGTTTCATTGTAGTAACTTCATCCAATACATCTTTGGAATCACTAAGAAAAGCACGAAATTCTTGGATGATTGATTGGTACTCCGTACTATGCCCATCAAATGCAGTGTCATCATCCAAGAGTAGACGGTTTATCTAAGATCAAAGAACAAAGAGAAACAATTGAAACCTGGAAAAAGAGAATTCATCTTAGCATGGAATAAATACTACAACAATTTCCTTTTAACTGTTTGTCCACCAACATTATTCCATCAGATGAAAATTGAAGTAAAAAAGTTCGTATCAGATAAAAGTAACAAGATTGTGGTTTATATTGTGTAGTAAACATACGAATTTTCCTTTGTTGCAATTTTGAGAGTCCCAAAATTTAATGGAAAAAATTTCCTAATTGAATTAGTGTCACTATTTTCTATCAGGAGTCTTGTGTCTAGGACACGAGCAAGAACCTTGTCCAAATACAATTCAGTTGCCCACGTGGAAATCATTGTTATTTGGCACTTATCATCCTTGGTAAGATTATCAAGCTTTCGCAATAGAAAAGTTCTCAAAGCATCCTGCAAATGAGACATCAGAAAATAGATATGATGTACGATCTAAGTCAATATACAAAGCTCATGCAAGGAAATCCAATCTGAGTGTAGGTTTGGGATGAATGTTTTAGAATAACCATGACTAAGAGTATACCTAGGATTTACTTAAATGTGGTTATAACTACATTAACTACATTTATATTTTTACGGTGGCAGCTAAAAAAAACAATCTATAAGCATTGTGCCCCCCCACAAATCAACCAGATTAACTTTAAGTCTTCAACAATATGCAAATTCATCAAAGATGTTATCAATTAGAAACAATATGCAGACAGAAAAAAAATATTAAATTTACATGAGGATCAAGAAATCCATCCAAACATAATAAAGATCCTGGTTAAGAAAGACTCTGTAAGATAGTCCCTTACAATCAAGTCTTATTGAATGAAGAAAAGCCCCAAGGCTACAACTCTCACTATGAGAGACTTAATTCCAAGCTGAAGAGAAATGAAAATACTGACCTCCACTACTTATACTACTCCTTCCTTACCCAAACTACCCCTAACCATACTCATGGTCCCCTCTCCTTACAACATTCTTGCCAAACACATGTATTTTACGTTCCTCACTCCCATGCACAACTAACCCTCTCCCACAGTTACATTCTTGTCCCTCCTCTTATACTGATATGTGATGGCCGATGGGTGGTCTCACAGACTGCAGGATAAAACACGTGTATGTTTGTCCAACTGACAAACTAAGATGATGCACACAACTCATTAAGTTACCATGCACAGCTATTAAGCTGCAAAGATTAAGTGAAAATTGTTTTTCTTACTTGTTCACTTGCACTTATAAATTTCAGAGTGATCTCCTCAAAGGATAATATGTAGTTGATCTGCACACAAATTATGTCTTAGCAACAACAAAAAGCTACGTGAAAGCCAAATAAGCTATTAATCAAGAAAAAAATCCCCAATAGTAAGTTGCAGAAACTCAATTAATATGACAAACATTTCTGATGATCAGTTTGGTATTAAACAAATCACTTGGCATAGCAATAAGAAAAAAGGCAAGCTAAACAGTGTAAGAGAGAGCTTTCACTTTAGCATAGAAAGATGCTGCTCTGAGATAATCCCTCGATGCTAATGCATCTTCAGCCTGCATCATAGAAACAAATCAACCTCCAAACTGGAAGCATTCTCAAATTTTACAATTCTATGATAAGAACCTAGAAATGAAAAATGAAGGAATAAAAAAACAGCTTTCAGAATGCACACAAACTAGCCAGTCAGTACCTGAGCCAGATAGACCTGATCTCTCTGAAGAGAATCACGGCAGTTGGCTAGTGATGCAGTGTACTCTTTCATGTCCAGATAAACCTTCCACATATCTCTGCCTTCATCGTTAACAGAGACCTATTTTAAAGGAACAAATTCTATTATCATTGCAAGGTGGAATGAAACCCAGAGAAAAGAAAGAAGTGGAAGACATGCCTGAAAAATGGAGTTTTGGTCATAAGCATAAAATAAACCTGCAGTCGCATCACTACATAATCCAAGGATGCCCCTTGTGATTGCCTCTGATGTCTGATCAAACTGGAGTTCCTCAATGATTTGCTCACTAATTCTATTTACAACCTAGAAATAATTAATAATTTAAGATGAATTTCAAAGCTAGAACAAGAGAATTTATAAATAAAAGAGATACTGAAAAATGCATCAGGTAGGAAACCTTGTGAGAAAGTCGAGAAAACCCCAACTAAATTTCAAGGACATGAATTCCCATACATACCAACTTATTAAACGACAAATATGAAAACCAAGGCTTTCTAACAGAGTTCTAAAAATATTTTGAAAGATTGCATGTGGTACAAGTTAAACCAGAGCTTCATTAAAATGAATAAATAAGTAAAAGAAAATAAGCAAAGGAGTTAACTTGAGTTTCTCAATCAACGCACCTTAACCTTGTTACCGATTAGAAGCAAGAAATGAAATTCCGACACTGCCATGGAACTTGGTTTAACAGTTCCAGAATTTTCAGTCAACTTTGAATAATCCAAAAGAGCCTTATTTTCAACAAAATTTTCGTCTCCGTTAGATAAACTGCATGAACGTCAGCATGAAAGGCTTATTAACAAAAGAATGCCATAAATTATATCGTTCAGAGCCAAGCTGATACAGTAAGGCCATTGGGGGAGGGGGGGGCTAAGAGTAAACTGAGGAATACTCATTAATAAGAGAAAAAACCATTTTACAATATCAACTAGTGTACGTCCCATTCAGCTCATCTAATTTTCATATAACTTAAACTTGCTACACCAGTTGAATTTTTTTCTTCCTCTTGAAAATGTCATTTGGAATTAAGAAATATTGCATTTTAATTAGGAAACTCATAAAATATCAATATCTATGGAACTGACCAGTAATATGTAGTTAAATTAAAACCCTCAAATATAAAATAAGAATATACCAACTCTTACCTACGTTGTGACCCAAAATTTAACTCTCCATGATAAATGCCAGCTCCAGAAAGCCATGCAAAATGTATTGCTCTTCTTTGCTTTATGTAGAAATGCAGTTCACTGTAATGATTAAATGTCTAAATTTATAACAGTATTGTTAATCGATTTTAACAGCATGGATTACCAATTATTAGAGGTAAAACAAGCCAAGAACAAAAGATTCCAAATGCCACTTGCCTATTGGGTATTTCACCAGGAAGTTCCATGAAATGCACTGCACGCTCCAAATAAGTAGAGAAGACAGTCTGGATACATAAATTTAAAGAAACAACATTGTTAACCAGAATGCAATATAGATCACTTATAGTAGAATGGAACTAATTTACTTGGTAGAGCTAGATTGCCCAGGAAAGGAAAATGGACATTCAAATAACTTCCGTAGGAACTCAAAGTACAACTATCTGGGAACTGACGATTGCTGGAAGAGGCAGGACTGTCAAAGATATAGGAGACCCGTAGGAAGTAATTGACAAATAAGAAACCCTAGAACAGACTGCATATTTCCATGCTCCTGTAGGTTGACCCTATATCTAGCCCTACTAATACCGTGGGGGGTAAAACAAAGTGAAAAAGAAGCCATCTTTATGATTGTAGCATAAACTAAATTTCTGGCCTTCAAGACATTAGATTGACTAAATTTATGTTTATTCACATCAACCACTCAATACTTGAACTCATAGTTAGATATCACTTATAAACATTTCTTTCCTAGCTTATCTAGCCCTAAATTTTTCTCTTACATAATATGTAAATGAATTGTGAATCAAGAAAATTTGAGAACATAGTGCTTCAAGGAGGGATAACAGTAAAATAAGAAAATAATGCACCATACATACAATTTCAATCAAAATTACATGATCGATATAAATAGAAGATAAGTTTGTTGCTTGAGCAACTATGAGAACTACAAGACTTAAAATGATAACATAAGAAGCCCAAATATGTATTTTAATTTTACAGAAGAATGGAAAAAAGAAAGACGCACAAACATCTGAAGCTACCATTAAGTTGAGTAGGCACTCCAGTTCTGAAAAAAGGTCTTGGCTAACAAATGATTATGCATTGATTTTATTTTTATTTGGTATCCATTAATTAGCACAGATATGCTACCGCTACAGAAAATACTTGCTACTCTGCAAATTTGTTTTCGGACCCATATTACATTTTAGAAACATTTGTGCCTAGAAAAAAGCAGTTTGGAGCTAAGTTCATCTTGATCTTACATAATAAAAACATAAACTGGGTGTCACTGCAAACGAAGACAACATAAATAGCATGGTAGGAATGGCTCAAGTTGACTCATTTGTACAATAAATATTTCCAAAGGCCAGGATGAGAATCTAACACCACAAAATTTAAAAATTTGAACAAATCAGGGATTAAAAATTAAATTACCTCCAACGATCCTGTTCCGGTAAAAGAGTATAGTCGTGTTGGAGTAACGGCCATTACATAATATCTCATTCCATTTAGTATGCTAGTTGTTTCCATCTGCATGAAAAGCAAGCCAAGTGAGCAATGACAGAATTGAAGCTGTGAACTGACAACTGTGTGCTAACAACCATGAGGACAAAATCAATTGTAGACTAAGAAAGAGGAAATGAATTAAAAATACAATAAAATAATAGGGGCAGTAATTTTTTCAACCTTGATCTAACACTTTTGACGGTTTTCAAAGTTATTAGAAGTCTAGCTCATAGAAGAGTCAGCTAATTAGTCGTAATGCCTAATGGAGAAAAATTATGAAATTTCCAGCAAAAAAGGACAGTGTGCTCATCCGAGCAGAAATATTATAATGTTCTGATACTCAATTAAATTTTAACTAATCATATAAGGAAGTCAAGTAGGTAGAAAGAATGAAGATTGAAAACTAAAATATGGAAAGATAGAAACAAATGGCATGATGTACCTGCAAGTCCATAAAAGCTTCGGGAAGTTCTGCTAACTCGAAAAGAAACTTTACATACTTTTCCTTTTTTTCCTTTTCATCCACCGCAAGTTCAAATAGTTGTCCATTGTCAGTACCAAGAATGACCTCCTTTGTAGAAGCTGCTCTTAAAAGTGGCGTGCAGTCACAGCAGTAAATAAATTAGAGTCAACTATAATGCAAATGTCAACCAGTAAACAAAATAAGAATTTGAAAGCAAACCTTCAGTTATATGTTGCCTATTCCAGGCAACAGTATTTACAACAAGACCTTTCAATCTGGCTAAAAGTCGAGGTTTTGACCACTTGGCGTGCATATAAAAAGTATCGGCGCCACCAGTACCAACAATTGTCGTGATACAATGACTACCTCCTGGATCAACAAATACTCTGTGGATTGATTGTTCTCCAGGCCGACCCACAGAAAGATCAAAGTCTGTATTTCCAAACATTAGTGTTATGCAATCTTATTTCAAGTTACACTGAAATATTTATGCAATAAAGTAGTGGTCAGATAAAAGCAAATTGAAAGAAAGAACAAACAAAGCATGATTCTGATACAATAGACTTACTGGTTAAATTTTTGAAATATATTTACACATTTGAACTAAAAACACAAAAAAGAAGTGAGATATAAGTTCCACCCACGTCAGAAATTACCCAACATTCTTAGCAAATGAATCATGACTAAATCGAGATGAGATTACAGGAAACCAATTTCACTGAAGCTCAAGTATTAATTGGAGCTGAAAAGCTAGTTTCAATTTTTAAACCTCTGTACCACCCTCGAAATAGAAAATGGAAAAAAATTCGATTGAGTCAGATAAATGAATAACTTAATAGGAATTCATTGAGTTTGTAGCTCTTTCTCCACATCCATTCTACTAGCCAACATTCTCCTTCAGGCAAAATGATAATTGGAGACAAAAACTAAACGATGGAGGAAAACATTTTCGTGATTGTGAAAAAAAAAAAGTAATTAGATTAGATCGCATAGAAGTAATTAGATGAAGAATCATACCGATCGAATCTCCAACTCCAAAGTCATAGCGGGTGACCCAACCTTTGCTGGTGCCTAACATAATGACATCGTTCCCAGCAGCCATGCAGCTGATAACTCCTCTGCCTTTGGCCGCATACCTTTCCAGAAGATCGACGGTGAAAGCCGGCCTACCTTGTTCCATTTCGGAAAACTGAGAGAGTTCAAGTGTGGAATCAGAGAGACCTAGGAAAATTGCCGGGAAATTCTACTCAAAGGAGCCGTTCGTCGGCGATCGTAGAGGGAATTTGCACCGTTTGATCATATCTACAGTTTGCTCTTCGAGAAGTTCTGAAAACGCACCGTATTACTGCAATTTGCAACAGCCAACACCAACAGATATGCCAACTGAACGGTTCGCTTTGGTTTCTAACTTTAAAGAATCGGTTCAACTGACCCACTTTGGTTAGTTAACACTTAAACCCTCTTTTTGAAAGATTCAGTTCCCATTAAACCTGTTTGTATAAATGGGAATTTGTCCGATAAAAAAAATGTCAAATAATCAAATAATCATTTGCTTTAGTCGTGTAAAACAAATTTGCATTCGAGAAAAAATCATCTTGGTGGCAATCTATTTACGAATACCATCGAACACAATACCTTCTTCTCTCTCAATCTCTCCTTCATTTGGTCTCGCTCTCGATCTCAGTGAGGAATGGAAGTGAAGAGTGTCACCAATTGTGGCTAGATATGAATATGGAACGGAGGGAATCATCAATTTTGGCTAGATCTAAGTATGAAACGGAGGAGGGTCGTCGATTTTGGGAAGATGTAATTGAAAAATGGAATCGAGGTTGTGCTCAATGGTCGAGCATAAGGGTGGAAATGCACCGGAAAAGTAGACATTTGACATTTTAAAAAAAGAAAATCAGATCAGGACATTTTTGGGCTCTATTTTTCTGGTCATCCTTACTCTTATATAAATGAAAAAATTATTTAAACGACGAAACTTCTAAGATAGACTCATATTACTCTAATGCAATCTATGATATTTTATTATATTTGTAAATATTTTTATTTATTTTGCTATATTCGAAAACAACCTATAAAAATAATGAGTAAAAACATTGATATTTTTAAAACTAATAATCATCATGTGGCTTAAAATGTCATGACTTAATTGTTATGACACGCTAAATTTTGATTCAATTTGTTTTTACAGGATTTCTATCCTCCTAATTTATTCAAATATTTTTTAAAAATATGATAAATCTTTTATTACTGTTTTTCAAATCAAAAATTCAAATAGTGCAAATATTATATAAATTTCTTAAATTACAATTATTTACTAAAAAAATTTAAAGTGCAATTTTTCACTTAAATATGGTAAAAATATAAAGTCGGTTTTAGATCAGAATATCTGAAACTATTTTCAAAAAAACATTTATCAAACATATATTTACTGAACAAATCCAAAAACATAAAACATAACCCATGTTTTCTATTCTCAAAAGAAAAAAAATGCTACCATTAACTCTTTTTTTTTTTTGCAGGTGGTCGAAAATAATAAATACAATGATAGTTTGTTACACACAAAAGGGTGATGAATGATGATAGTGTGTTTGAGAAAGAGTCAGGAATTAAAATTTGATATCTATACATATCATATAAGATCTCTGTTGTCGCCACTCAAACACTAAACTCGAAGAAAAGATAGTGGTTAGCTTCAGATGCGGCTCGAATCTCTTCCAAATATGAACTTTCTTGTCCAATCTGATACCACTAGATATCTTGTGCGCCAGCTGACTTGCTTGCTGAGTATATGAAACCAAAACAAATTCAGAATCCAAGCGTTGGGTTACACAACTAAGTGCTTGTTCGTGAATGTTTAAAGTCAATCAAATTCAATTCAGTTTTTTATTTTACACTATTTCATACTATTGAAATTGATTTTTAAATATAAAAATATTTTGTAGTGAGGTTGAAAATGATAAAAATGACTTTCAACTATTTTAAAATCGTCAGACTGTTGCATAATAGAAGAGATGGAAGAATCATCTGATGAAAAAGCAGCAGTAGGTAAATCACCTTGCATATACAGAATACCAGAGCCATTGAGTGCTGTGACCCATGGAAACCCAATCTCCAGGGAGTTCGGCAGCAGCTTGTTCTCCTCCTAAAGGAGCGAACTGTCCCAAGTGCTTGTACCTATGAGACATGGAATGAAAATTATTTGCCTCAGATCTAAAGAAAAGGATATGGTGGAATTATTTGTGAACTTTATCGTGATCTAATCTTTCTATAATCAAGGGAAATTAGGGTAGAATAATGCACGATGAGATAGCAATGTGAAATCTCTTTATTCATGTCAAAGAAGATACTAAACAGCAGTTTGAACCAGAAGAACAAATGTGAAGGAAGCATGGATCTTCTATGACCATTTCGTGCTGTGACATCAAGGATGATCTATTTGATAGAAATTCTTTGGATGTTTCTTAAACGGATTAATTTAATTCTTTTGACATGAATTGGTACAAACCTTTACTATATGTTTATACGTATGTCTGCCTAGCTAAAAAGTAGAACTTATGTCATACCACTTGAGATTTAAAACAAAGGTGCACAGTCCTTCCATATTTGTCATTTTGTTTTGAAAATTTGGGATGGATTTTGTGCCATACTCGGTGTTTGCATGTTCCCTTGACTTCTACTAGGGATTGTCAGGATATTATGGAGGTCTTGTCCGGATAGTAAGGAGGTCTTTCTCCAGCCCTTTTGTAATGAAGGACACTTTAAGATTTTTTTGCTAATATTGGCTTGAGAACCAAAAGAGTCTTTATGAGTATTGAGATTTCTCGGATAGAGGTTTAGAATGCAGCTCACTTCAATGTCTATTTTTTGGGTTTTTCATTATAATTATTGTTTTAATCGGTGTTTATTCAGTTATCACTTATCCAAGACCCTAAAAAATTGCAGGGTCTTGATGTAGTTTCTCTCTGTTTCTGTTTTTTCTTTTCATTTTGGCTTTTGTGAAATGGGCCTTTTTATGATGGCCTCGTCTTTTGTACTTCCAGTTCATTTGTAGCTGGTTTTTCACACGTAAACATATTTATAAAGGATGTTGGCTTAAACTGAGAGCAGGGGCTTGAACACAGAACCTCCCTGAACCACCTATTCTGATACCATATTAAACCACCAATTCATCCAAAAGCTTAAGCTAATGGTTGAAGGCAAATTTAATTATATATCACCAACACATGGAATAGAAACAAATAAGCTTGCAGACATACCGAAAGGGAAGAAATTGATGACGTCCAGAACTCTTAAAACGTCGAGGACCTTCAGGATTCTCAGTGCAATGCTCTCTGCGGTTGAAGCACCTGGAAAGATACGCACCTTGTTGGGCAGCAACCTGAACAGGAATATTTATTTATTAAATAACTTGAAAGTCTTTTCCATGTAGACCAAAAGTTTACATAAGAGCTGACTTGAACATGGAAGTTTGTATCAATGAAGATGTGCATTTTACCTGTGCGGTAGCAGGCAGACTTTTCATCTGCGTGTCGGCAATAGAAAGAGCTGACTTAAATCCTTCAATATCTATTTCATTCTCATGTCCCTGAGAATCCCTTAATAGATCTTTTACATCGCGGAGATGTTTGCTCCTCAAAAATATTTCTACTTGAGGATACCTTATGAGAATATCATCTAGAACATCTTGAAATTCTGTAACTGTCAGTGTACCAGAGTTATCTTTGTCTGCAGCTTTAAATATGGTGGCAATATCTTCCTAGTGAAAACACCATTTGCAATTGATAAAGCAGTCAAAAACTATAGTAGTCGATTGAAAACCACTATTATGAGAAATCCCTCCACAACTCGAGAGAATCCCAAAAGTCAAGTACTTCAACACTTCAGATAATTTAAGAACTTCAAGGAAGTAAGAAAATGGGTGAAAATCTAGAGCTTCAAGAGTGAAGACCATTGGTCAAATTTGATAAATGTTATATTGCTGTACGAAAATTGCTCTCATCAAAATCAAATTGGCAGATAGACCCTGCACTAAAATATAATCAAGCAGTTATGGCTTCATATACCATAATTTTGCGTTGGTCAATTGTAGCACAATCACCAATGGCATACACATTTTGAGCGCCCTTCACTTGAAGCCATTCATCAGTGGCTAGAATGCGTCGACTACCCTATATGTCAGAAAGAACTAATAGTTAAGAACAGAATAACCACCCATGAAAAGAATTGTGGCATCATGGGAAACATATAAGACCAGATAGGATAAATGCATCGGTCAAGTCTAGCGAAATGTAGACCTTTGTTTTTATCTATTCTTCCTCTCAAAAAGCACATACATCTTAATCAACAAACCTGGCCAATCTGCTCCATGAAATCCTTCACAACAGGACGAGTCATGATACCCGTAGACCAGATAATTAGTCCATGCGGCATCGAACAGGATTCTCCAGTTGATTTTACCTTCATCTCAATTTCTTTATCAGATACACTGACAACTCGACATCCTGTGTGTACATCGATGCCATCTCTTAGGAATTTTTGTTCAGCAAATGAACTAATTCTTTCATCAAACCTGCATTAAGCAAGCAAGATTTCATCAACTTGCCAAACCAATAGATCAATATAAAAAGATGGTCAGATTTTTCCTTTATAAATTAATCCTCTTAGAGGCTACAGTATGTACTTAATATTTTGATTTTGTAGAGATTCAAGAGCTACAAAAAAATCATACAATCCAAAAGACGAGTAAAATTTTGAATTAATTTTCTTCACGTTCCAGAAAAGCAGGCTTAGTATAAACACTCATTCCTTACGCATTCAAAATGTGATCTCCAGATTGAATTACTGAAATTTTCACTAGATCTTTAACCGAAGGATATAAGTTAACCAAATCTTCTTCAAAAAAGTCATGAAGCTCTGCAGCAAATTCAACTCCAGTGGGACCCCCTCCAACAATAACGAAATGAAGATTTTTCCTTCGCTCTTCTTCACTTAGACTAGGAATCACAGCCATTTCAAAGCAATCTATCACACTTCTGCGGATCTTCTGAGCATCTTCCACTTCCTACAATGATTACCGAATCATAACATGGGAATTAAATATAATATCTAACAAGTTTACGATGATCAACAAAAGAAACAAGGACCGAGATCGACAAACTACCAACAAAATTTCAGAAAATGCCTAACCCTAAAAAGTGCATATCAAACTATGAAAACAAAACTGCTAACCTTGAGAAAATGGCAGTTTTCCTTGACACCAGGGGTATTAAAAGTATTAACTTGCGCTCCCATTGCTATTACTAAATAGTCATATTCTAAGGCAAACTCCCTATTGCCAACCAAATTATTGTCAACATTAGACTGGCAGAAAACCTTCTTGTTCGCAGCATCGATCTTAAGGCATTCAGCTTCCCAGAACTTAATTTCACCTTTTCTCTGTTGCAGAAGCAATATTGTTGATCAGGCACCTTCATAATTTCAATTGATTGCGAACAAAAACAAAATTAAACTGTACTTTTCTCCAAGCGATTTTTTATTTTTATTTTTTTTGTGAAAATGTACAGTCGACCGCTACTTTTAAGAACTCTTCAGCTCTAAGGCCCTTAAGCTGCGTTCTCTTATTTATTTATTTATTAAATTAAACAAATCAAATAAATTACCTTCTTCACGATGTTCCGAACCGGTTCAACAATGCTTCGTGCTTCAACTGATCCACATGTAACACTAGGCAATAAAGGAGTAAATGAGAAATAATTTTGAGGCGAAACAACCTGAACGTCATATTTTGAAGCATCCAGATCCTTGAGAAAACTGGTGCCGGCCCATCCTGTTCCAAGCACCAGAACTCTCTTTTTTGGTGATTCCTCAACAGAACCGCCAACGTCTGATTGTGAATCTGCATATGCCAATAGACCTCCGCCACTGGAACCAAAACAAAAACCATTTCAGAGACAAATAATTGAACAAATACAAAACTAAAGATTTGATTAGTCCCCTTGAGATTCTTCCATTTAGCACAACAAACTACTAAAAGAAAATAGAACCGAAGCAAACGAAATTAACGTTCATTTTTACTTGTTATCAGTCATCACATTCACTTACTATATACATTTTGAGAAGTAAAAGATAACGAAACAAATATACAAACCAGTCATGGATGAAGAAACTAAAAGCTAAAACATGAAATCAGAACTTCAAGTATCGAGATCTACGTCATGGTTTCATTGAACATCCACTCCGTCACTCCGTCGTTTTACAAACTTAAATAATCTACTCCCAAACAAATAGTCGAATTCCACAGAATCTTGCAACTCAAAACAAAGAAAATTTAGAGTTGTTGAAAGTCAAAGCAACAAATCTCAAATCAGGTCCAAACAATGTGGTTGAAATACATTGTTCCTCGAGTATTTATAGGAAATACTGTTTAAGAGATGAAGTTAGGTAGAAGAAAACGAAAATTGAAGGCGAGGAGAAGCAGAAACCTGAGGGTGCTGATGAGTAGAAGCTTTGAATATGCAGGGGAGCCATGAAAAGCTCTGGAAGCTCTAGTGAAGAAGGAGAAAATTGTCATATCAACGGAAGAACACGATGAGTAGATTACTAGGAAGAGAACAACGAACGTGTATGATTGATGATTCTGCAGAAGAAGGAAGCTACTTGACAAGATCAAACAGAATGGGCGTAGACGGGCCAAGATATTTTGCACGCAACGTATAATATAAAACCGTTTCCCGTGTCATTTGTCCTCCTAAGCACCATCATTTAAGAGGTGAATGTTGGGTGGGTTGTCATAGGGTCAATTGGATCTCATATATTAAAATTAACTTAAATATCACATTATAGTTTAAATATTTTTAGAATTTTTATCATTTAAGATACTTTTTCATTATTTTATGATACTATTAAAGTATTTAGCAATATTTTTTTAATTTGTAAATATTATAAAATTTATTACAATAATTCTTACCAACCATATGCTTTCATTATAAATTTTTCTAGTTTAGATTACCAACTAGGAGAGAATAGTAAATATCATATACAAATAACTTTATTGTAAATAAATATAAGTCATAATAATGGGGAAGGTGAAGCCAAAATAATGGAAGGCTTAATGAGTATGTGGCAAGCTGGAGTCAACTGTTCCATAATGCCTTTAATATAATATGAGTCTAAAGTAGTAGAAAGATATTTATAGAGATTAGTAGCAAATTGTAAGTGTGAACGGACCAATTATGAACATGCTATTCGATTGAAATTTTCTTTAATTCTGCATATCTTATCCAATAGAAAATGTGACACGTATTTTATTACGTGAGTTCCACACATTTATTTATAATATCGTTCAAGTAACATGTGTATGTAGCAATCAAAAGGTTTATTGTAAAACTTTTAGTGCTACCGAAGTATGACAAAGAGGTTTATGAAAAAATATTATAGCAAAATACAAACTAAGTTGAGTCCAATACAAAAGCCTTCTCACAAACAATAGATCGAAGAACCAATTAGGCATTACTGACAAAACTCTAATTTTTCCTATCACATGTGAGCAAGATGATGTTCTGTGCATTCGATCCTTTTGATACAAAGTTAATAACATTCATCTGAACAGTCTCATATAGCACACGAGATAAACATAGTAAAACTGAGAGTGGAAATACAGCACCAAAATGAATGTGCAATAAGTAGTAATATTTAAACCTATAACTATTTGACACATTGTACCTATGTATCAATTTATTAAAATATTCTACACAATTTTTTAAAAATCGACAATAATAATAAAGTATGAAAAAAAATTCATACCTATGTACTAAACAATTTTGAGGTCCACATGTAATATATCCATTGCTTCTATATTTGTTTAATTAATTGGATGAGAACTTTGGTTTTGAGCACCAAAACTTATGGATCTACACTTACCAAAATTTGACACGTGTATAATTCGTATTATTTATTATTTTCTTTTAAAGGAACTTTCTTAAATTGAATTTATAATATTCAATTTATTTAAAATATTTAGATTTGCTTGGTAGAGATTATTGTAATTCACGTTCTAAAAAGAAATTTATTCTAACTGCTTAAAATATTTTAAAATACAATACAATATTACATCGATAAATTATAATAGACTACGATAATTTTTACTTGTGTCTTGGTAAATATAGATAGTGGTTTATTATAGACAGACTATGCTAATTTACTATATTTATAAATATTTTGGTTAATTTCGTTATATTTTAAAAATTGTATAGAATTTTTTTTTATTGAAACAAAGAAAATTCTAAAAACTAACAATTTTATATTTTTGCTATATCCAAAAAAAATTGGTAATATTCTTTGTGTATGTCATCTTGACTCAAATTTCATTGAACTTGAAAGTAGGCGTATTTTGAACCCACCCCTTGGTATGCGTAGAAAGACTTTTTGTCATCCTTCACCTAACCAGGTCAAGGGTTTGGAGGCATCGTCGCTTGGTTAACATACCAGAACTAGCAGTTTAATCTCCAAGTCACGGATAAGGTCAAGGTAATTTGATAAGAGATGGAAAACTACGACTAAGGGCTGACAACCATCAAAATATAGAATAGATGTTCAATTGAAGATCAGCGAAGTGGAATGAAATATTTTTTAAACTTTGTGAATTCAAGCCTTGTGCGAGATAAAATATTAAAATGTATAATTATATTAAAAGTATATAATATTCCAAAACTCAATTAATAACACGATATTAGAACATGATAGTTATGTAAAATAAATAACTAATTATTAAATTAATAACTAATGGTTTATATGAAATTTTCACCAAATAGCACAAATTAAAAAAATAAATGTGATTTCTAAAAATGACAATTGTTTTATGCATGTGCTATATATGTGTGTGTGGTATATATATACTATTATTTTAGACCTTTTTTTTTTATTATTTATGCAGCTAACACTAGTTTATATTCAATCATTTATCACAACCAGTGAATATAAATATATACCATCTATCAAAACACACTTTTGAACCATTGTTTAAGTTTAATTTAAAATTTGATTTTTTTTAAATATGTTATCAACCACATGTATAAGAACATGAAATAAAATTATTTTTTAGTTTTTGTTTTTGAATTATATTTGTTATCACCTTATACTTAAGTCAATTGTATGTTTCTCTGTAGATATGGAAAAAAAATAATAGAATATAGTATTAAGAAAGTTGAAATTTTCAAATCAAAAAAGAGAAATAAGATGGCAATTGATATCAAATCTTATTATACTTCAATTAACCATGAGCTTTTTCTTATTTATTCTTAAAATTTTAATTTTTTAAAAAATAATCGAAATAATTAGATACGTTTTATATTGGGTGACCTCCTTTGAGATGATGGAATTAAAATTATAGATCAATATGTTAATCTTATCAAATTTTAACAAAGTAATTAGGATAAATTGTATGATAAAGTACCGTGGAAGTGAGTTTAATTTTATTGATATAAAATATGTGTTAATCAAATGTCTAATCATATATGTGAAGAAACATACAGAATAAAGAATTGAATTCCAGGTGTAAAGTAAGGTTGTAATTAACATGGTTGTCTTATTCTTATTCGTAATTCAACAAAAATATTCCAAATTATAACCAACAAGATTTTTCTTTTCTTTTTGGATTTACCTTTGTTTTATTGTACGAAATTTTACTAAGTTTCTTTATAAGTGGTTTGAGCATTTTGATTGCTTCACGATTAGAGAAATATTTACCTTCAACCTATTTAATTACAAATAAGGTGTCCAAATGTGAAATATATTTAGACTCCCTTTCGAATATTTAATTTGATAGACTGAAAATCTGTACAAAAAATAACGTTTAGTTATCGTTTTTCTTTCATTTACTTCAATACGTTTCTTTCTTTGTTTTTCATTTCTGGCAAATGATTTTTGTAGACACCAAAAGAATCAAATACAAAAGGCATGAATTCAAAAGTGAATAAAAAAAAAAAGTGATAATTTATGAGAATAAGAACAACAACAAAAAAAGTTATGAAATAAAAGATTAAACATTAAAAATAATAAAGATTGATATAATTTCGTATTAAGTTCCCGTCATTAAAAATTTAACTCCTTTTTGATTGAAATAATATAACGTTAAAATGTTAACAACAGTTGAGTCGATGTAGTATAGTGGTAAGTATTCCCGCCTGCCACGCGGGTGACCCGGTTTCGATCCCCGGCAACGGCGTTTTATCTTTTATTTTTTAGAATTACATGGAATTGGCTTTAATTTGTACTACGAGAGGTTTCGGTGGGTCAACCTTCATTATTAGAGCATTCATTTGCTCTGGGCCTCTGAGATTGAGGAGATCTTCTAAACGACATCACAATCCATTTGGTACAATCCACAGAAATATTTTTAAAAAACTAAAATCATTCAACTTAGATCTGTTTCATTGTTGGTATTTGATGATGAAACATGCATTTAATTCAATGTGAATACTGAATAACATAGCTTTTTTTATCGCCCAAGCTTGCATGAAAGTAACAACCTAAAAATCTCTTCAAAATTAAGTGTATGTAATAACTAAATTGTTAATAAGAGTAATTCCTTAACCTAATAATAATTCATGACTTTATGTGAGTGAAAAGCAAATTGATTATTATTCTAAATAATTTTATAATTTATTTTACTTGCAAAAATATTAACTGATATAATGATAACTGTAAAATTAAAATTTGGAAAAAACAAAATTGGGTCATATTTAATCAGCCTGATGATAATTCTATGGATGCAATGATATACAATTGAGATGTAAAACTGTGAGCTTTTCTTATACCTATTTTGTCATGTACACTGTTTTTTCAAAATTTCTTCGGACAACAGTGAATGAAGAAGCTGTTGCAACCGGCCAGCCCCGGGGCCTGGCGTGAACACAGAATCGTTTCCACGTACCGAGCATGGGTCAGCACCGCCTTCCGAGCTCCCGATACACCATCCCCCTGGTGAAAATCTGCTCGTTCTGCCAAGCAGTTCTTTATCTATCTTGTCCAAAACTGAATCATCCTTGGCAAACTTTCGAGCAAATGGGGCATTGCTATTTACCATTTTATCAAAGTCCTTCATTGTCAAAGAGAGTGGATGTTGCTTTGGAGGATTGTCCCAAGCAATGTAATGGAGGTCATGGCTTACTGCAGTGTGTCTAAATTCGTCGTTATTGCAGATTACCGTGTGAAAATAGCCCTCGGGGGATGAGAGAAAATTTGTGTAGTACATGAGGATGGTTCGTGGGAGATTATCCCATCCCAATATGCAATACTCAACGAATGATCGTGTCAGCATTACCCATGCCGAACCTACAAATATAACATATGAAGCTGAGTTCTAAGAACTAAAGAGTTCAGATATTTGAAAGGACTCTGACAAAGCTACTTAAGAGAAGTCGATCCAAAATACTTGTCCATCGAAAGCTCTTTCCCAAAGGCAGCACATAGGCAGAAGACTTTTCATTAATAGCTAAGCAAATAAGTTCCTTACAAATGCTAATGGGGTTACGCATGGTAATTGCTCCAAGTTTACAGTCAAAGGATTCTAGGGACGCCAATTAATCTATTTAGTATCAAATTTTGTTTGATCATATAACATGGCTAGTTTGGTCAACTTAAGTTTACAACTGAACCAAAAAATAACCTTCTAAATATGGAAAAAGTTACCTTGTTGCTCAGTTACTATACATCGGAGAACAATTGCAGCTACGTGCAGATTAGTACATGAAAGAAATAATATACATACTAACCTGTAAACAACTTGAAGGATGTTGGAAGTGAGCGTCTTTGAGTTGTCCAAGCAAGTTCCGACTTTTTGGATAAGTAAAGACCTGGATCGATGATGATTGGCTTCGCTCGGTGACTCCTGAAATGATAGATAGATGTTGGTTATCATAACATGGCAATGCTTATAATCACTAGATCAGAAAAAAAACTTCAAGGCGTTAACTACTACATACAATTTCCACCCCGCAATCTGCGAATGCTCAATAAAATTGAAATTTCTAGTCAAGTTGGAAAACACATGAAGCAAATCTGCACGTTTGAAGAGATGATCACATGGAAATATATTCATCAATAGGAAATGGAAAAGATGAACTGATCATAGAAGTATAATACAAGTGTACTAACCATCTTGTGTCATCAATGGATAATCTGAAGCACTTAAATTTATAAACCAGTCCCACTCCAGACTCTCCTTCAACAAAATCGATATTGCTTGAAGCGTGCAAGCAATCATTGTAGGACCTTTATATGTAACCAAATTTGATTGAGCCATTACACGCACATTCTCTACCTCATTGAATGTTGAATCAGCCTTCACTAGATTCGTCAGCTCCAATCTTTCTCGAGGTGGAGCCTCGAGATCCATGTGCAGAACATATTGATTTCTCGGGTGATATACAGCCTGCAAAGTCCTCATCATTCTCCGACTGTCGCCTTTTGTACCCGAAATTAGATAGGCTAATCTTGGAGGTTCCATTTTCACAACACCAGTTGTTTCTTTCAATGAACTTCTTAATTCAGGCTCAATGAAAAACCCACTCGAATCCTCCTCTTTTACAAACGAAACAGCATCCAATGGCAATGGCTCATCACTTTGTGAAGGAATAAACAACCCTAAAGTAGCTGTTAGAAGCAGGGTAACTGAAATGAGCAGACTTGCAAAGAATGGAACAATCCATTTTCTATCGCTGAACATCCTTCCTGAATGAGAATTCATGTTCTTCCTCATCCATGGCGGATTTAAAAAGCCACCCACATTCGCTTTACGCCCTATCATTCCGAAAAATGCTCTTAACCACAGATTGATAACTCGCACAAAGCTACTATTTCTGTCACTCACTCCTCTGCCAAAATATCCAATGCTGTTAGTAAAGCGACCAACAACAAATTGGCCAGAATCCCAACTGGCCTCGTGTAAAAAGAAGAAGAAAGAATGGAAATCATTCGAAGTATATTCTAATATTGCTCAGAAACAATCAAAAGAAGCTCAAAAGAGAAACCCATTTCATGTAATCAACGATCTAGCCACAAACCAACGGGGGAAATTTAAGAGAAGTAACACAAATAAACGGCAAGCAAGTAAATAGAATTAAGTCGAAACGCCCAATTAATCAAAGTAACAGATAACGGCTAGATTTCCTCGAACAAACTCAGATCTAAATCGATTGAAGTACAGAGGAAGTAGCAGGGAAACGGTAGGACTGTGAGCTTCAGAGAGCTCATAAGAGAAGGGAAGAAAAAGAAAAGCAATAGAGGGGGAAATGAAAAGGAGAGAAAACAGAGAGAATCCTAACTGGGTATTTAGAGAATGAATCAGAAACGGGAAAAGAGAAGAAGAGAGAGGTGAAATCAAATGGGGTTGAAGAAAGTGAAAAGAGAAGAAGTTTAGAATGGTTAATGTGTTGAGTTTGATGGATCAGAAACAGTGGGTGATCGGCGAAAGGAAGAAAGGGAAAGGTAGGGCAAGAGAAAAAGAGAGTGAAAATGGAGAAGAAAGAGGTGACCGTGTACAGAAAGAAATGGGCGATTGAGTGGATTTGGTTTTTGCTTCAAATGTTGGCAAAACATGAAAAATAAATAAAGAAAGAACACAGTGTTTAATCAATTTGTTCAAAGAAAAAAGAAGAGCAAATTTAATTTTTAATTACAATACTCATTAATATTATTTTTATTTCTTTTTATCTTTTCCTTTAACTTCCCCACGCTTCACTAAAGCGCGTTTGGTTCACCCCCTAATATACCCAATTATAAATTTGTAATATTTTGAAAGAAAAAAAAAAACAACAATTCTCCCATTCTTAATTACTTAAAAACAAAATATTTATAAAAACTATTTAGAGATTAGATAGACTACTAAATGGTATTAATCCAAATAAATTATGATACATTAATATACTTTTAAATATTTTATAAAACTTTATCATTTAAAACAAATTTTCATAAAATTCATAATTTAAGCTTTGATCCATGATTCATTTTATTTGATTTACTTTCTACTAAACTAGTGATTTCTTACCCAATTTTTAAAATAAAAGTAAGTTTAGTATTTAGTTTTGGTTTTGAAAAGGTTACTTAAATGTAAACTATATAACATAAAAATTAGTAGATAAAAGTAATCTTACCTTATTAATTTGTAAAAACTAAACGATTACGAAAGACAGTCACAATGTTGATGTTTTGTGTATTTATTTTGGCAACTTAAACATATAGGTAGGTGATTGTGAATATTTGGTGAGTTGATACTAAATGATAAAATAAATACATTTAAGAGAAAATATTGTTTTTTTTTAAAAAAAAAAAACTTCACTAGATTTAAAAATTTACCGATATATTTAAATTTATTTAAAAGTCAGGGGAATAAACTTGGTTATTTAGATCATAATTAATCTAAATAATTTATGGATTAAAATAAACAAAATTAAATTAAAGTAAAGTTTTAATTTAATTTATAAGGTTTGAATTTGGAGATCAAATTAAAAATTGAAAATCATATCAACAGTAAAAACTATAGTAATCAAATTCAAATTAAATTCAAATTATTGCGAAATTGAAAAGTTTATGAATTAATTTTAAAAAGCGTAATTTGTAATCTAACATATTTTTTCAATCATGTATTATGTATATTTATTGAAGTTAATCAATGAAAAATTGGAAATATAGTAGAAAGTATTTAATTACGAAAGCAAATTACACCTACAAAAAAAAAATGACGTATGATTTTTTCAAAATTGAATTGTCCTATAATACCAAATGTTGGAGTTGGTTTTCTTAAACAATAAATAAAAAATTTCATTTAGGGAAATTGGGAAATTTAAAACTCTTTATTTTATTGGTATACCAAAACCAAAAGTATATTTTTAAGACACCGAAAGAAAGAAAGAAAGAAAAAAATAAACACAAACATTAATTGAAGGTTTTTTTTCTCTTTCTTTTTTCTTTGTTTGAATTGATTAAATATATATAGAGAGAGTTGGGGGTGTCGGTTGCTCTTGAGCCCCTAAAGTGTTTTGACTTTATATTAACTACTCCAAATTATTCATTTTACAATCAAAACCACATACCATACCCCATTTTATTCTATCTATACATATACTCACACACACGCGATTAATTGAATAAAAGAGTGTGACTACAAACAATGGCCGTTATACCCATTGTTGAAAGCCCACTGACACCATTAGCATTTTTTAAAATACGATGTAGACGATGGATGTGAAAGAGTAGACAGAAAACAACAAAATTCTTTCAGCACCGCTCCAATGGGAGAGAGAAATCAAAGATCCATCATTAATACCACATACCAAGGGAGTCCACACTCCACCACCATTTTAAGTTCCCATAGAAGGGCAAAGCAAGACCCTCCCTCCAAAGCATCAATCTCTCCATTGGAAGCCAATCAGCAGCCGCACCAAGAACAGTTCCATAGACCATTCATCACCCACCTCAATAGAGTCAATAACCAAAAAATAAAATTTTGAAACATTCTTGCATGGTCTATTAGTGATAGACTCATATTATACTGCTTATCACCAATAAACTTTGACAGATTTTGCTATATTTGTAGTTTTTTTAAAAAATATTGCTATATATTTAATTATTTTAAATCTAATTGTTATGTTTGTAATAAAATATATTAAATTAGATTATGGGGGTAGAAAGTCATATCATTATTGTAGGTTTTGAAAAAAGATAATAGTATTATTTCAACTGAAAGAATTACAAACTAACTAGCTCTAAGGTATATTTAATAGCTAAAAAGGAAAATTGTCAAAAATAAAACATTTGACAAAATATTTATAAAGACTTATCCTTCGTAAATAAATTAAATGTAATAAATTTTATCTTTTAGTGATTTTATTTTAAAGAGTGTAAATAGTTTGTTAGTTTTTTCTATCATTGAATTTTTTTTATTAAAAATGTAAAAATGTCGTGACTAAAATATAACACACGTTAAAGTAGAATAAGATATGCTATAAAAGAAAGTTACCGTACATAACTCAATATTGAATACTTGTGTGTTCTTAAACTTGCCTTTCAATTTAATTCTTTGGTGCATCTTTCTTTTTCTATTCATTTTTAGTTCTTAAAAAAACCCACTTTTTCATGTTTTTAAGTGTACCAAATGAATCAAACTTTTGACTTGTGTATAAACTTTTTAAAACAATAATTATGTGTTGAATCAAACCTCTAAATGTAATGAGTGAAAATTGTCAGTGTAATAATTCTTATACGTGTTTAGACTTATTCAAACGTGGGACGAATGAAATGGACAATTAAAATTGATCCAATGAACGATATTCAAAGCTAATTAAGAATTGAGGTTGAAATTGATTCAATTGTAAAAATTAACAAATTTGTATTTTGGAAGAACTAACAATTTATACTCTCTCACACATCCCATTTGTTTGAGCATCATACTAAACATATATTTTCATCTCCATTAAACCCACAAACTCTAAATTTATTAATATAGAATTTTAGTTGATGCAACAAAAAAAGTAGTACAAATTGGTAGTTTTCCAATTGGGCTAGCTGGATTCCATCACCGAAAGTCCAAAGCCCAACAGAAAAAGCAGTTGGGCCGAAGCCCATTTTCATTATTCTGAAATTTAAAAAAAGAATCATTAACCGTGACCACTGAGATTGAAACTTCACGTTGGTGCATAAGGTAAGCTTGTAATAACAACAACAACATAGATTTCTAAAGATAATATAAAGTCCTTTAAATTAGAATGTTTGGAATACATTTACAAATATTTGATTTAAAATATAAGTAATTTTTGAAAAAAATTAAAATATGTAGTTTTAGAAATATACTTTAAACAATTTATCTCAAAATAGTTTAAATAAAAAAATTATTAATTTTTTTTTTAAAGTCAATTAAAGTTGGGTTGAAAAAACTGTGAGACTAAACTATTAAGAGTTAGGTGCCGTCCAAATCAGTTGTTAGGAAGAAGACAGTAAGAAATAAAAACAACAATTTTTAATTTGCAACCAACTTGTTACATATCCACATTAAGTTTTTTCTAATAGTACCAACAATTAAATATTCGAAATCGAATCTCATTTTGGTTCAACCTTTTTTTCTTCTTTTAAGAATAGTTATATTTTGAAATTTTAAATACACCAAAAGAGATGAACCATAAGGTTTTCTTTTTAAAAAATTATATAAGGATTATATTATAAAATATAGATGATAAACATTGGTATGTATATTTAAAAAGAGAGTTTACCTTATGATAAACAATAATAGAGATATAATTCTTAAAAAGGAAAAAAAAAAACTTCAAAATTTCTACTTCCGTGCTGTGATTAAAGAAAAGAATCGTTAAATGATGTAATATTAAAGAACAGTGATTTAAGATGATTTTAGAGCATGTGGCTCAAGAAAGTTTTGTGTTTAGGGCAACTATTCCAAATGATTGTTTTTCTCAATGCATATGTTATTCCATGGTTTTAAAAGTTTAGGGTAGCTATCAATTTGTGATTTTAATCTTTTGAATTAAAATAAAACAATAACGACGTCAATTTAAACTATAATTTTAATAAATATATTAATTTATACCATCTTCCAATATTTTATAGACCAATATCATATGTGAAACTTATAATAATTTGCATCCAGGTTAAAACTAAAACATTTTGATAAGTCAATCAATTTAGACATTTCATTAAAACTACATTTAAAAGTTATATTCATGCATTAGTTTTCAAACACGTGTTAAAGTGTAAACTTTTTCAAACGTTGGTTTCACAAAATAGACGGTGTTAAAGTAATAAATGGACAATTCTCCAGAAAAATTTATAATTAAAAGTAATTTTTTATTCATTTTTAGAAGTTTAAACGAATGTCATTATAAGTTTCACATACGATATTTTCAAACCAAATATTACAAAGGAGGGGTAAACAGACACAATTATAAAAGTAAATAGTTATTTTTTTTCTTATTATATATATATATATAAAAGTAAAAAGGGAAAAAGGAAAAGGAATTGAAATAGTTAGTGAAGAGGACACATCTTTGAATTACCTTTTCAAGGTGTGCTTTTGATCATTTAGGCTTTTACAAATATAATTTGGTGCATATAGTGGGGAAGAGAAAAGTCATAGCAAATCCCAATTGGGCAATTCCAAAATATAAAGCAAAAAAGGGAATCACATCCCATCTCCCACAAAATTATTTAAATCATAGGGACAAAATAATAATGCAAATTCAATGGCATCAACCACCAAAAGTGCACTATCCCTTATTGCCTTTCATTGCATTTATATATATATATATATATCTATAATTTAATTAATTATGTATTCACAAATAATAATAAATAAAATATATCCAACTTGAGTTATACTTTCAACTCTCCTCTTCCATCAACTCTCTTGATGAATGAGATCATCATCGATAACTTGGTTTAGACATTGGTTGCAACATAGGTTATACCCAATCTCATACTTCCCCTTTTCACCCACAAAGTAAATTTTAAAAACAATTTTTTTAAACATACTAAAAAATAATACAAAATATAAAATCTTTTACTTGACAACTGAGTTACATACATAGATGCAATCTAAAGAGCACCTACCCATCTTTTTAATAGCGTTAGATAGCAATTGTACATATAATAATTAAGTATGCATACACAAAATCTATAATATTTAAGTGATCATAAACTTTTATTAGAGATGTGGTATTACACATGAGAAATATTACAATTTTTTTTTGTTGGTTTATGTTATATTTATAATACTTTATGTTTAGAAATATATATTTTAATTTTAAAATAATTTAAAGTACATAAATAATTTTTTCAAACTTGAATTAAATACTCTACATATATATTAAAAACAATTAAAGAGAATAATCCAACTAAGGAGGATTACTTGGTCATCTCCAATTTAATTTATTGCTTTATAAAGGAAGCTTTAAATGTCCATAGAAAACCACCAGCTTTGATCACACTATATTACCTATAAATGTTATACATGCATCTATAATAATTTAAATTATAATTACAACTCTCATCTTATATAATTATTTTTTTCAATTATGCCCATTCCATAATTTTAATCAAATTATAAACTACAATAAAGTATAGGTTAAGTTGTTAGAACTTTCATCTTTGTGTTAATAAACCCTTAATTTTTATTTTTTTTATTTTGTATTCATACATATCTCAAAAATTTAAAAATACATAATTATATATGATATAAAAAAAATGCGACATTTTTCTGAAAATGATTTAGAATAAAAATGTGAATGAATGATTTTAAATGTAAAAATATATCTCAACTAAAGCAGAAAGGAAAGTAATATAATAGAAAGTTGAAATGTACAAATTAGTATATATGAACTAAAGAAAATACATTTATAAGAGAAAAAGAAAATCATATTTTGAAAGCATACGAAAAAGTGAGTGACAATTCAAAAAAAATGCGAAGGCTTGGCAAAGCAAAGGCATGAACGGCCCCCGATTCTTCTTCAGTGTGTGTCTCTCTCTTCTCTTCTCTTCTCTTCTCTCTAATGTCATATCATATCATGCAAGAAGGGCATAACAATAACCCCCTCTCGCACACGTCATTGCCTTCCCTTATACCCAGGTCTCATTTCTTCATTCAAATTCATCCATCCCTCCAACCCTTTAATTTTCCTCTCTTTCTCTATTCATGCCTTCCTCAAGATCTATCTCCACCCTTTCAATATGACCGCCTATCCAGATTCTTTCTATTTTCCATAAAAAAAACCCCACCAACCCCATATCTCTTTTTACCTGAATTTTTCTGGGTTCTCTACCCTTTTCTTCGATTTCTCCCCCATTTTGTTTCTGGGTTCAATCTGGATTTCTGATTTACAGAGTTAATCGGACATTCCAGTGGGAGATGGCTAGTGGGGTGGATGAAAATGGGTTCGTCTTGTTTTCTAGCGAAGAGTTGAGTGAGATGAGTGGGGTTAAGTTCGGTGGAGATTTTGTGGAAGTCACTTGTGGCTGTACTAGTCATCGATATGGTGATTCTGTTGGGAGGTTGAGGATTTTTGTTAATGGTGAACTTGAAATCACCTGTGAATGCACTCCCGGTTGTCATGAAGGTTTTTTTAATCCATTCTCTCTCTTCTCTTATATTCAGTCTCTTTCCTAACATATCTTGAATGTATGATATATAGCTGAGTTCTTTACTTGGGGATACTTGTGATGAGATTCGAAATACAGTTCTTCGTTTCTTCTCAGTTCTGTTTTCATTTTTATGCATGCTTTGGTGGGTTTGTCCTTGTATTTGTTTTTTCATGGATTTGAAAAATGAAGTTTGACGTTAATGGATGTCACTTTCTGTCCCTGCATTCATTGGGGTTATGGATAGGGTTAGGGTCTTACTCAAGAGGATAAGAGAACTAGTACTACAGATGGAGATGGAGAGTTTAGTCTTTCAAGTGGGTTCTTTATTTTCATGGCATGCAGTTGAAGTGTTTGTTGTTTTGTCTGAGTGAATCAACAATATTTGATAATGGTAAGCAAGAACACGTATGGTTTTTTTTATACCAAATTTTCAATTATTGACGTGGTAATTGATGACAATCTTCTGATTAAAACGTGTGTGGAATTTCTTTTGAAGTGTCTTAATAAGTGTTTTTAAGGACATACAAAGTCATTTCTAACTGATTGTTTTGTCTATGACCAAAATGTTTTAGCTTCAAAACTGGGAATTTTAGCTTGAAATCCAATATGAAATAATGGAAATGATATCTGGTTTATGGTTTTGTGCTCTACAGTTGCTTACTTGGATTAGGTTTTGACGCTAAGGTTCTGTTTTCTACTTCTTTTTGGGCAGACTAATCATAGTATCACACCTTAATGCCAGTAGCTCTTTTGGTTATTCATGGCTGCTTATATTTTATGAAGCATTTGGTGATATTTATTTTTTCATCTTGTCTTGACACAATATAATGCTTGCCACCTAAGGTAATGAGAGCTTTGTTCTTGCTAATGATTGTCTATGTGGTGGATCGTTGAGGACCTGAACTGGCTATAACACTTGAGGAATGTCTTTAAATAGCTCATTATGTTGATATCCCATCCAAATGAATAGGGCACAAAGCATAAGCAAGTAAAATACCACATGATGATTTCTCAGGTCGATTTGTTATATTTTTTTATTGTTTTAGTTGTTAATCTTCATATGATGTATGGATCCACTGAGCTAAAGCTGGTTTCATTTAGTGCTCCAGTATTTATGCCTCTTTCACGTGAAAATTCTTTTAGTTTAAAATTACCTCCCGTGGATTTATGATTTTATCAGAATCAATCAGATTGGTTCTATATGAGGGCAAACGTGCATGTTTTAATAATATGATTACTCTGCTTTATCTGAATGTGAAAAGTATATTATGCATGCCGATGATGTAATATTTAAGAGACGATCTTATTTCATGTGGAAATTCCTTATTCCTAATTTGCACTATAACTTTACCAACTAGACAAGTTGACTCCTGCTGCATTTGAAAAGCACTCCGGAAGAGAAACAGCAAGAAAATGGAAGAACAATGTTTGGGTCATAGTTGATGGAGATAAGGTTCCATTGTACAAGACTGTTCTCCTCAAGTACTACAATCAGGCGCTTAAAAACAGCAATGGATCCAGTAGATCCCAAAACGGGCGAGCATGTCACCGTGATGAGTTTGTTCGATGTAGTAGTTGCAACAAGGAACGCAGATTTCGACTTAGGACAAAAGAGGAATGCCGAATTCACCATGATGCTTTGGCAGATAGTGATTGGACTTGTGCTGATCTACCATATGACAAGTACATATTTACTTTGAGATTGCATTACCCTTGTGATCCTGAAAGTCCAATAAAACTTCGTATTACTTCTTGTTTTGCAGAATAACATGTGACACTGATGAAGAACGAGCGAGCCGGAGGGTTTATAGGGGATGCATCCGTTCACCAACATGCAAGGGTTGCACTTCCTGTGTCTGCTTTGGCTGTGATATCTGTCGATTTTCAGATTGCAGCTGCCAGACCTGCATTGACTTCACAAGGAACGCAAAAGCTTGATTGAATCTGCAGAACAATTCTTCTGCCCTGATTATTCCCATTTCATTTCTTTGTATGATGCTCTTCTCATACAACATTTTAAGGACAACCAAGAAGAGAAATTTCAGATTAAACTCAGCCTTATTTAATGTCTTTACTGACCGTTATAGCACTTTTAGATTCAGTACTTTAAATGCCTTCTCTAGTAAAGAATAGAATATGCAACAAAGACAATGATGAAGATGAGTTTGCGTGGTATTAACAACGTATTGCCGTGTAATTTACATCACATCTGTTTCATGTTGGTGTGTGATATCAATAACGTGATCATTAACAACCATTAAAACATCGAAACAAGTTGAAGACAGTGCAATGTGCAGAGAGCTTTCAAGTTGTGAAAGATTAAGAGATAGAAATGATGTTCACAAAATCAGACAGACAGAATAGAGGTGGGAATATTGAATGCAGTGGTTGGCGCAATTGGCATTGACAATCAAATGAAGGTATTGGAAAGGATGATGAAAGGTAGAGCAAAAAAACATGTTTCTTCTTCTATGTAAAAGTATCAATTCATCATAAATGAAGGCAGCTGGAATCTGCTGCCTGCTTAGAAACGATAGCTGTGTAGTTGGTATCTTGGGAATAGGAATATCCTCTTATATGGACAAAAGCCTCAACTTTATGTCACTTTTGATTCCTCCTTTTATAATTATGTTGGTGAGGTAAGAGTTTGTGACATTCCATGAAGTGATTGATAGAAGCTTCAATAATCTGCTAAAGAAAGACAAACAAATTAATATCCACATTCATTTTGTTTATACTATATAGTTTTAATGAAATGAAAAGATAAAAGAGTCAAACTGAAAGATGCCTCACACCTATAGAAAGTTGTCCTTTTTGCCTCTCAAGTTTGTTGCCTGTGGCACAAGCGACTCACACGTGATAATGTTAGTTTAATAAGGTTCGAGCCTAGTCAAGTCTATAGATTAGGCAAATCGAATTAATAAGGTCAAGTGAATTTTTACAAAAAATTCAGAAAAGAAAAGAACATAACATTGATTTGTTATTCCTGTTTACTGTTGGCAGCTGAAATTCAACTTGGGTAAATAATGGAATTGAGGGAATTTGGTCAGTGAACACTAAAAGTGAAGTTTTTGAGAAAACATTCACTAATCAAACCCACTAAATTTACACAAATAAATGTAAGAAGCTGAAATCCTTTTTTGTAATTTTACATTGATTTCTGGTCACACCCCTTCCCATTATTACATTTCATTTTTGTATACGACAGATCTTTGGACATATATTGAATCATCAATTTTTCTCTCTTCCTCACAACATTTATTGAGATTATTCTCCTTCATTTAAACTCTGATCCTTAAGCATAAATGAATCTTATTACATAGTAACAATCCTTGTTTTCGAAGAATATAATTCAATTTTACAATTTGAGAATAATTTCTTCCTGTTCTCAGTGGGGGGGAAAAAACAAAAGGAATATGAACATCATTAAAATTATAATCAAGAAACTGTGTTACAAGAAACGTGAAAAGATTGGGAGAAGTCCACACCAATACAATATGGGATTAGGAATTTAATTACCTAAGTCAAGAAAAATTAGACAAGTTCTAAATAAAAAAGAAGAAGAAGAAGAAGAAGAAGAAGAAGAAGAAAGGTTAGCGATAGGATCTGATAATAGCTCCACAGAAAGTGCAAATAATGGCTCTCCAAGACCTCCAATAAAATGGGACGAAACAAAATCTAGTGGCGGTCTTCATGTCGGCGACGCTGGCTCCGCCGCCACACCGGGAACAAAATCCGGCAGCCGGTTTGCTCCGCCGTACCTGACGAGTCTGATCCACGAGAAAGCAAAAGCAAACCATTTCTGTTTTTCTTCTTCTTGTAGTTGTAATTGGAGAGTGATAGCAGAGAGAAGTATTGAAGTGCATGAAAGGTGTTAAAAGGTGGATCCTTTATATAAAGATTTCTTAACCTTACACCCACTTGCAAATGGTCAACAAAATTGGTTGTGAGGGACAAAAAAAAAGTGTAAAATTACAACTTTGGTCATTTATAATTAAATTTTAGGAGAATATGTCAATTTATGGTTGTATAATATTGTGAGCTGTTCATAATAATTATGTCAATTAAGCTTATAAATTTTTATAAGTGAATTGGTTCAAATATAACTGCTTTTCAAAACCATTCATGTATCCTCTCCTTGTCCATTTTGATACACAATTGATGTATAGATGGTTTCAAATATAATTTTAATGAGAAGTTTAAATTGATTGACTTATAAAAATTTAGAGGTTTTATTGACCCAAAAATGAAATTGGTAAAAAATATAAAAGAATAAATTTAAAAAAGTTCAAGATTTAAATTAGTACAATTATTAATTTATATATACAAGTTTCAAATTAAATTAAATTGATATTTCATGATTTTGATATAATATAAAAGTATATTCCGTATTTAAAAAAAATTATAAAATCATTGAATTTTAAAGCTTTTTAAATATATCTATAAAATACAATGAATTTATCTTGTTAGACTCTCTCATTTTCAACTCATCATTAATTTACATACTTTTAAAATTTGAGACCGTCACTATAAAGAGTTATTTCCTGAACGAATAGGAGAGAAAGGCATTACTTTTTAGTTATCAAGGACAAATTTTTTTATCATAGAAATGAAGTTGAAATTATGAAAAATAAAATTGATAATTTAAGGAGAAAGAAAGAAGAAAAAAGAAGTGTGAAAGTAGGAAAGAGGACATATGGAAGAGTTAGTTAAGTCACAGGAAAGAGAGGTTGGGTTAGAAGAGAGGGATGGGAATGGGGAATTAATGGGGAGGAATCGGTGTCATGTTGGTCATTACGAAGCAGTTGGAGGGTAAATGTTGAAACTAAATCCTCACCCTACACCTGGATAACGTTAAAATCAAAGTATTAATTAATTATTGTAGATGCAATGTATGTTAGTGGCACCTTCTGATTGGTCGGTTTTCTTTCTTATGGGCATTCCTAACACATTTGCACTTATACCCCCCACCCCGATCTTTCCATTAATCTCCTACCCATCCTTCATAATTACAACCAATTCAAACATATATATATAGTTTCATCTTTTGTTTTCGATATTTCACTCTCGTATTAATTTTATTATTTATAAATATTTTCATTCTGATATATCAAAAACTTATTAGTTGATTAAAGAGCGAGACATAGTAGTATAGGAGTAGTCTTTTTTCATTTTTCTTTGTTTTGATTGGCTGTGTAGTATACTAATTACTGGCAAGGCATTGCATGCACATCACTCATGGTTTGCTATTGCAGGAAAGATTAATTTAAGAAGTGAATGCATGTGTACTGTTGTGTCTAATATGTGATTCTTTTGTTTGTGGTTTAATACTCTCACCACAGTTGTTTAGTATAATTAACCCTAGACCGAAAGTGAGGGTGTGATATGAGAGATTCTCTATGCAAATATTTGAAGAAAATAATGGTGGAGTGAAAAGTCTAATTAATTAAACAAACAAACGTGTAATTAGTTCTTTTTTATTCTTCTCTTGTTTTATTGCTTTAATATGTCGCATTTAAAGAAAAATCTAATTTCTAAAATTTTACGTTAAAATTACAATACTAGATCAATTAAAAGTTTAGAGTTAAAATTTATTCATCGATAACAACTTTTTTTATCATTTAAATTTCAAAATTATTATCCTAAATTTGAATTAAGAATAACTAGGGTGTCTTTCATAGTCCCATAACACAACAATTAAAATATATTAATGAATCTTTATATAATTATAACTTTTTGGTGTGGTTGTAAAAGGTAGTTCAAAAGATGATATTACACCATATTACTAATCAATTAAAGAACATCAAGAAATAATTTAACAAAAATAGCAAAATGTTAATAAACATGGTTAGGCAAATTAAAGGGTATAAACTAAAAAAGAGATAAAAGAAACTTATCATATATATACATATGCAAATATATTGTGAAAGTCAAACTACAATAATAAATTTATAGAAATGGTTTCAAAAGATTAATTTTAACACTATTTCATTAATTAACATCGATTGATTAGCCATCAAAATTAATGAAACTTGAAAGTCAAAAACAGCACAATAAATCATTTTTGTGGATTTTAAAAAACCCTCACCGACCTTTCATTACACATTCAAATTAAAATTTGACCATATACACTAAGGTTATTCAACATTAGTGTCTATTTGTACTAAAAATTCAATACATATATTTGGTCCACAAAATTTTGAAAGGATTATTATTTAGCATTTGAAACTTTTTAAGAGATATATGTCTATGAGTTAATTTTGATGAAGCTATGCCATATTGGTGTGACAATTTTTAAATGGGTAGAATAATTTATACTAATTATAAATCATTTTTTTGGAAGAAAAAAAAAGGCATCTTTTGTTTGAGTTCGGTGTCTAGGTTTCATTTGCTTTATAAGTCTTAAAATGTTGCGTAATTTTACCTATATTTCAATTTAACACACTCTTAAAATATTACATACTTACACACATAAGTTTTGAGTTTAATTTTTATTTGACTTTTAGATTTGAAAAAATTACACTTTCATCTCGAACTTTGAGTTTTGTTTTCATTTAAACTAAGTTTTAAGATACACACTTTTAACGTAAACTAATTAAAAACTATGCATGTTGCACATGTTTCATAGTGTTGAAAATAAAAAATAATATATAAGTTCAAATAAAAGTCTTTGACTTAATACTTATTTTTTATTTTTGAAAAAAATCAATACTATTTCATTTAAATTTGAATTAATATATAGTTTTAAAAGTTTCCAATTGGTTTTTTGATTTGTTAAGTTCAAATACTTGATAGCAATAAAATAAAATAAATAAATATAATAGAAACATATCATATTTATTTCAAATTAGACATAAATGAATTGCTATATATAATTATTATAAATTTGAAAAGGAGAAAAAAAATACTAAGCGTGGTAAAAACAATAAATTAATTTAAGCTCAATTAATATGTAGGTTTACAAAAATTAAAATGTTAAAAAAAAGAAAAAACTATATCACTATTTAGCAAATTTTCAGATTTTATCAATAATATTTATTGATAGACACATATAACCTTCTATCACTAACATTGATAAACAATGATAAAAGTCTATCAGTTTCTATCACTGATAGAATCTAAAATTTTGCTATAGCTTGTAAATATATTAATTTATTTTGTTATTTTTAAAAATGTCTATTTTGTTTATCACTTTTACTCCATTTTAAAATTACTTGAACCTCTATTTTTTTTAAAAAAAAAAAACTTTAAAAGCAAAGTCTTCTTTTTCAACATCTTTTAGATGTGAGGAAGAATAGATGAATTGTATAGAAAAAAAAAAAGCATACAAAAGTTATAATCATTCAAAACATATGATGATTATATATTGTTTATTTTCATTCAAAACAAATATATTTACAAATGATTGAATTTTTCTAAAAGTGAATTGTTATTACTTTTTCATGATGAACAACTTGTAGGCACTGTTGGTTGAAAACATCCCATGCCAAATTCAAGAGTCCGTCAAAATATTTCATACAACTTTTAACATTCCACATTCCATTCTCATCAATCAAAATACTCACCTTTCTATATATTCTCCCATTCACGTTTTTTCTTTCTTTCTTGGGAGTTATGGGTTTGAACAAAGATTATTCTGTAGAGTTGGATGTAGTTTTACAAATAAAAGAGTAAGCTACTAAATAGAAACCTTTTGAAGTCTCTATCTGATTCACTGTATTAAAAAGAACAAATGTAGAAAGAAGCTTTGCATGTTTCGTTTGTTCTTATATTTACAATATTGATATGTACTTAATGTAAAATTGTTACCGATTATAACTAACTTATATGGTTTATAATAACCTTATATAATAAGATTAAAATGAAAATGATTGTATTCTTATGTAAAAGAAAAAACGTAATGATTAGAAGTGCAAAGTTTTGAGGTGCCATCGTTTCAACAAAAGTCCGTTCTTCTTTTATTTCCTTGGAAAAACTGAAGACGTTTCTCGTCAAATGATGCTCTTCTTGAAACGCCATTGCAGCAGTAGTTTCACCTCTCAAAATTTCAAATATTCTACTCACCCGTCAATCAAACTGTCTCAAATTCTCCAATTTTGCAAGTCCGGCCTACTCAACGATGCGCTACACCTCTTAAACTCCATTGATTTGTACGATTCTAGAATTAACAAACCACTTCTCTACGCTTCTCTCTTACAAACCTGCATCAAGGTAGATTCCTTCACTCGTGGCCGTCAATTTCATGCCCATGTTGTTAAATCTGGCCTTGAGACTGACCGCTTTGTTGGGAATAGCTTGCTTTCTCTTTACTTTAAATTGGGTTCAGATTCTCTGCTGACTCGAAGAGTATTTGATGGTCTTTTTGTCAAAGATGTGGTGTCTTGGGCATCCATGATTACGGGGTATGTTCGAGAAGGTAAATCTGGAATTGCGATTGAATTGTTTTGGGATATGTTGGATTCGGGGATTGAGCCGAATGGCTTTACTTTATCTGCTGTGATCAAAGCGTGCTCAGAGATTGGGAATTTGGTACTTGGTAAGTGCTTTCATGGGGTTGTTGTAAGGCGTGGGTTCGATTCAAATCCTGTCATTTTGAGTTCTTTGATTGATATGTACGGGAGAAACTATGTGTCAAGTGATGCACGCCAACTGTTTGATGAATTGCTTGAACCAGATCCAGTATGTTGGACAACGGTTATTTCAGCGTTTACAAGGAGCGATTTGTACGAGGAAGCATTGGGCTTCTTTTATTTGAAGCATCGATCTCATAGGTTGTGTCCTGATAATTATACATTTGGAAGTGTATTGACTGCCTGTGGTAATTTGGGGAGGTTGAGGCAAGGTGAAGAGATCCATGCTAAGGTGATTGCTTATGGATTTAGTGGGAATGTAGTGACTGAGAGTAGTCTGGTGGATATGTATGGAAAATGTGGAGCGGTTGAGAAATCTCAACGCTTATTCGATAGAATGTCGAACAGGAACTCAGTTTCATGGTCTGCATTGCTTGCAGTATATTGCCACAATGGTGACTTCGAAAAGGCTGTAAATCTTTTCAGAGAGATGAAGGAGGTTGACCTCTACAGTTTTGGGACAGTTATTCGTGCGTGTGCCGGGTTGGCAGCTGTTACTCCAGGGAAGGAGATTCACTGTCAGTATATAAGAAAGGGTGGATGGAGAGATGTCATTGTAGAATCAGCTCTAGTCGACTTGTATGCAAAATGTGGTTGCATTGATTTTGCATATAGAGTCTTTGAACGTATGCCAACAAGAAACTTGATCACGTGGAATTCGATGATTCATGGTTTTGCTCAGAATGGAAGTAGTGGAATTGCTATTCAGATCTTTGAAGCAATGATTAAGGAAGGGATCAAGCCTGATTGTATCAGTTTTATTGGTTTACTTTTTGCTTGTAGTCATACAGGTTTGGTCGATCAAGCACGGCACTACTTTGATCTAATGACTGGGGAATATGGAATTAAACCAGGAGTTGAGCATTATAACTGCATGGTTGATCTTCTAGGCCGTGCCGGGCTGCTAGAAGAAGCTGAGAATTTGATAGAAAATGCAGAATGTAGAAATGATTCGTCTCTTTGGCTGGTTCTTCTAGGAGCTTGCACTACTACATGCACGAACTCTGCTACTGCAGAACGCATTGCCAAGAAGTTGATGGAGCTTGAGCCTCAATGCTATTTAAGTTATGTTCACCTGGCTAATGTTTATAGAGCAGTAGGCCGATGGGATGATGCGGTAAAGGTTAGAGAGTTGATGAAAAACCGACAGCTGAAGAAGATGCCAGGTCAGAGTTGGATGTAAAGAGGCAAATCATCAAGGACAAGGTTATGAGCCTCATATCGAACCTGAATTCAAGACTGATGATGAGTTGACATTGATTATTAAAACATGATCATGTCCTTTTGCTCTTCCAAGATGAAGAAGAACAGTCATGAGAAGCCACTGAAAATATCAATGATATACCAACCTGGTTGAAAAGGTTATATAGAGAGAGTTAGTGGATTTTCAGTTAATTGGTGTGGAGAAGAAGAGATAGACTTGCCGGCATTAACAACAAGAAATTGAATGTTTTGTTTTGATTTTTCCTTCTTTTCCCCCTGGAAAAACTAACTTATTTATTTGTTACATGTATTCTTACCATTCTTTACATCTCTCCATTTCAACAGAAATAAATGGTTGTGGAATCAGCAACAATCAGCAAGAGCACCATCTTTTGATAATTAATTAGCATCTCAGTTATTCAAATCTTCATCATCCACTTGTACTATTTTTTAAATGGTAAAAGAACAATTTGGTGTGGAGCCGTATAGTTTCCTTCTAACCAAATAGATTGTCAAGGCAACTATTGAACCTAAAATTGGCTGTTAATTCTTGATATGCACGGTTTGGAATTGTTGTAGCTTTTATCTTTTAGAATAATCAACGATTAAAAAAAAAAGTAATATATTATTTGATAAATTTCAAAAGGTAAGTTATAGCTTTTGGTAAACAAATACAAAAATATCTTATTTTTAAGTCACGAAAAATAGAAAATATATTTAATTAGATATAAATAAATAAATATATAAAATAAAGTGTAAAGTATAAAATTGAAATATTAGATATTAGCTAAATTTTTTTCCTGATTTTAAGAAAATCTAAAAGCCACTAATGGGCTCAGTTTGGTAACGTTTCCGTTTTCGTTCCCGGTTTCTGTTTTCATTTTTTAACAAACGTAGATGTTTGGTAAAGTTGTCTGTTACTCGTTCTAAAAAAAGTTTCTCCCGTTCCCGTTTCTCGATTATTTCTATTGGTTTCCTTTTCCCTTTTCTCAATTCTTTTTATTGATTTCCTTTTCCTTTTTCTCAATTCTTTTTCTATTTCATTTTCTTTTTCCATTTTCCTCTCGTGATTTTCTTCTTCCTCTTATTTTCATCTTCTTCCCCAAATAATCACTCTCTATGTGGTTTCCTTTTTCCTCCTCTTATCTCCATCGTCTTTCCCAAATAACCATCTTCTTCCTCTTCCTCTCATTGTCTTCATTGTCTTTCTCTTCGCCTCTCATCATTTTCCTCTGCACGACGCCATCCTCTTCACTGGATCTCGGTTTTCCTTTTCCTCTTTGTGTGAATTGGGTTTTCGCCGAATTTGTGGGTTTTTGCCAGATTTATGTTTTAGCCGTGGGTTTTGGTCTTCATCTAGTTCTCCATAAGATTACAAGAAGACATTTCCTATCTAGGTTTGATAATTTTATTTTTTTATGTTTAATGGAGGACATATATTTGTGTTTGATGTTTAATTGAATTAAATGTAATAAAAATAAATAAATCTCAAAGAAAATCAAGAAACAAGAAATGGTTATCAAACACATTTTTTGTTTCTAAAACAGAAACAGTTATCAAACACATTTATGTTTCTTGTTCTAAAAAAAGGAGGAACAGAAAACCGAAAACAAAGAACAAAAAACAAGAAACAGAAAACGAAAACATTACCAAGCAGACCCTAAGAAACTGCTTGTAAATACACATAAAATCTAACACATCCTTTTAAAAATGATTCTAATTATTTAATTAAAATATATTTCACCAAACACAAAAATCGATCGAGATTTTTTTCAAATGGCTTTTTAACGCAACCAACAAAATGTCAAAAATTGCATTAGAAAAAGTACCTGATCACCCAAATTTATAGATATTTCACGCTTCAATTTTAAGTCACCATTATACCATTTTAAGTCTCAATTCTCTCTTTTTTTGAATTTTTTTAATCCAAAGTAAATGTACAACTTCTGAAAAGACATTTTTTTATACAGAACCTAAAATTTAGGAGTACTTTTTATAATTTAACAAAAAAAATATACATTATTACAACAAAAGTAATTGTCAAAATGGATCTTCAAGAGAAGTAAAGGGAAGAAGAAATTTTTTTTGTTGTGTGCTTGCTAAATTTTCTCTGGTCTGTTGGCTAAGACAAAGTTTAATGAATTAATAGGGAAAATAACACGATAGGCAACCTCACTATATGAAAAACTGATGTAATGAAGGTGATCAAAATAATGGATCCTCCTTACACACACACACACACACATACTCTCTCTGTTCAGGTAGGGGGTTGGAGATGATGGAGTTGATCTTTGAGCCTCCTCCTCAGCATATTATATATAAACCACTTTTAATGTTCATATCAAAAAGCTGCCCTCAGAGTTCCCATGGCGGCTTCACGTTTCATTTCTGCAGCCTTACCGCTACCTCGAAAATACATATAAACTTGCTGCAAAATTGGATGCATTAAGTTTTTCAGTGAGAATCAAATACAAATTGAAGGGCATACGAAGAAGCGGTTTGTTACATTTCTTTATGAGTTACTGACCTGGATAACCCATATGCTGATTAGAGATTCAATGCAGAAGAATGCAAAACCAATGAAGTAGAAAATCTGCAAGAAAGTGTCATTACTCCTTAAGTACCAGTTTTTCAACATAAATCAATATACAAACTGACAGAAGAATCACTATGCTTTTACGAAAAAAATAGATCAACAGGAGTTTAGTCCTCTGATTTCATAAGTTGGTGCTAAAACTCAATTCCTCCACAATGTTCACTAATTACTATTGAAGTTTGCACATTTAGTGAGCAACTTCATCTTCCTCTTTCCTTCCATCTAATATTTTTACTCCAAACTTCATAACTAAATTCAGTGCTGCAAATACCACCAATAATGAATGACATGGTTATTCTATTTGACAATACAATCATTCATATGATTAAAAAGCAAAGCCCAATCTCTCTTAAACCAAGAGTCAATAGGTTAAAAATATGGTCAAGACCATTACTGCACTAAAAGCTTTTAATCAGAGTTGATACAGGGGTTTCAGAAGTAGAATCAAGCCATGTACCAGCATTCGAACTTTTAACATAGGATTTAAAACTTGCAATTCAATTTTCTTATGTTGCAGCTCAAGATATTGATTATAATTTAAAATACCTATATTAGTTGATTTTGGTATAAATTTAATAGATAGCATTTCAAAACATAGAGACAAACAAGCGAACTCGAGTAGGACTTACCCCAACCAAAGCGTTACTGCTCAACAGGTCTATAGCAGGTAAGATCCCTCTGAAAAAAGCATCAAACAAATATCAATTTCTCTCAAGAAAATTATGAGAGGATATTAGTTGCTCAGGAAGTATAACCCTTATTTTCGTACAAGAACATCAAGACTTACGTAAGAGATTTCCCCTTAAATATAATGGGAGGAGCAACTGCAGAAAAGACGCAGAAGCCAATATGAATCTGGAAGAAGAAATTTGTTAACTTGAGTACAGAGCAAAACATCTTCAAAGTTGGAAAAGTAACTGAAATGTGAAGTTGTGAGGTTACCAGGTAAACTAGGAAAAACCACCCAAACTTCAGAGCACTATCGGTCCTGTACATGTTAATAATCCAACGTGTCACAAGAAGCACCATCATCGATAAACCAACCAAATGAACTGAAATAGTACTAATTCTTAAATAAGTTTATTAAATATTATGTGTTCATCAGCTCCACACCAATAGAACAACTTCTTTAACTTTGAACAAGCAAATGGTCCTTCTCTCCAGAGAAACAATCTCTCGCCTAATTTAGTACATATCTTAAGGTATCTTCCTATCAGTTATCACATTAATATAGATTCTTGCAGCTTCCTCGACTCATTTAAGGGTAATATAATATTACTATCTCCAATGAACAAGTCCCCTAGAAAGTACAATTGGAACTTTTTTTTTTTGTTGGGGGGGGGGGGGGGGGGGTTGGTTCTTCTTTCATGGTAGAGAAAGAAAAGGCACAGTTCCATTAAGTTATACCTTGTAGCACGATAGAGAGGACGATACCACCCAACATACGCTCCAGGTACACCTGATATGAAGTAGATAATCGCAAGAAACCATATTGTTGGACCTGCACGAGAAATAACTATTAATAACAAACCATAGAAAACAAAATATTTTGAAGGGAAAAGGGGGATGCAAAGAAGAGGATCAACTTACCTTCACCTTTGATCCAAGCAGTCGTAACTGCTACAATATTCCACGAAAGGCACACAACCAAACCTAAACAATAAAAAGTTCAATTTAATGTACATCAAACCGTCATAACTGATCACATGGAACAGAAGGAAACTGTGTAAGATTTAGCAAAATGATCCACGTTATAAAAGGAAATCATTCCTGGAAAGATAGAAGGTGCTATGTATTTGGAATTCCCACTTTGAAGTATGGGGAGGGCCGAGGAGGGATGGAGAAAAGTGCTCTAGAATTGTGTAGAGTGGAATGAGGGAAGAAGGATAAATGTCAGCATGCGTTTATCTACAAGTCCACTAGAGATATGGGAATACTACTTTTTTCACTACTAAACATCGGAAAGATGCTTCCTTCACCCACCAATTTAACGAATCAATAATCAATACTTCCAAACAGCACTAATATTTTTCTTCCATTCCATAATTGTTAGAAACTCTGATTAATTAAAAGAACTCAGAACTGATTATTTTGAGAAAATCAAGTCTCATGGTGGTTGTAAGGGTCATATGACGAGTTATTAAAGGTTGGAAGCCAAAATTTGATAACAACAAAATGTCATGGGCCAGGATATACTCTCGTTAAGCTGAACCTACCTCGAAGCCTCAGTACTAGTTCATATGTCAAACAGAAACTTCAACTACAATTCAAATGAATCCACGTGAGGAAAACTTTATGAAATTCATGTAGAGTAAATAAACATAAAAACTATAATATTGAAAGATGGTTTGATAAATAGCATGACATCACCAAAATCAAGGTTTTATTTGCCATTCAAATTTCAACTTTTAACATTCCAGTCATATAAAATTAGCCAAACTATCACGAGACACCAGCAAGAAAATAGCATCTGAACTTTCAAACAAGAATGTAACTTTCATGACTGAAAATCCGTCCACTCACCCAACAATGTTGTGAAAGCAACATACTGAATGTTTTGTAGATGGATCGGTATTTCATTAGCAATATCATGATGGATAAGGGGAAAAAATGGTGGCCAATTTTTCTCCTCTATAACAATTCCAGCTGCCAAAATTAATAGAAAATTTTCAGATTGGAGATGAAAGAATTGCAATTTGCTTGTTTTCTAATCCAACCAAATATATATACCTCTTGAAATGGCATCTTCCCTTCGTTTTAAATCCTGAGCATCAATTAAGTGGCAAAGTCATTTATAAAGGAATTTTACTTTAAAACACAAAGTATTTGCTAACTCATATTACCCTTACAACAATGAAATGTAAATTTGACTGTGAGAAAGAATGGCCAATAGTTGTTCTAACTCATATTTCTTGTGAACTGATAATTATCACTCGATTAGAAGCCAATAAGGGCAAGCCACAATTTGAGTGTACTATTGACATAAAATATGTCCTCTGGGTGTTGGATTTTACGATGGATACGCCACATAGCAAAGCAATTACCTGTTCCCTCTTCTTTAATTCAGCTTCTTTAGCTTGAAGCTCCTTCTCCTTAGCTTTCAAATCCTAGAAGTTCAGAGGGAAAGTAAAGGAGGTGATTCCATTTCCTCTGATAAAGTTTCAAATAGTTAAAAAATTCATAAGAAAGAAAACATTTCAAAGTACACAATCCACCTTTCCATTATCAAGAGGAATGTCAATTGTTGCACCACGATCATAAGTTTCAGGGGGAAGAGGTGAGAGCCTCGAGTTTGCAGGTGGAACACTTCCAACTCCAGGATTCTAGATATAAGAAAAACAGTAAAATTGGAAGGAATAACGATATTAGTTGTTCAATCATGAAAAAATTGGTCAAAAATCCTGGAACGAACAAACTCAGTAATTCAACATTGCATTACTGCATTACAAAAACGTATCAAAAAAGCTTAGAGGAAGATCATGGAACTCAAACTGACATTAAATTCCATTAAAAAGAGGGAGGGGGCCAGCATTCCATACATTATTACAAATCATTAATAGGCCGTGATAATTCAATAAACTAAGAAAGAACACAAAATTAACTCGGTCATATTAGCCTCTCCTGAATCTCATTTCCAGAAAACAAATCGCAGCAGTTCAAACACCACAAAAGTTCTCAATAATCACATTTACTACGTTCCATCATTAGAAAACAACCCAATTACACGGAAAACTTAGAAAAAGAACCAATGAAGCCTACAGGGAATATTTATTTCATTTTATCTTTATCTTGCATAGACGAACTTGTTTAACAAATATCAACATAACAATGAAGTGAAAGACCACTAACAGATCTGAGAATCCATTATACCAAAGAAAAAACCATAAACAACTCAAAACAATAGAATGAAACCAAAAAAAGGTGGGGGGGGGGGGGGGGGGGGGGGAAAAGAAAAAAAAAAAACTTAAAAAGAAAAAATCGTAAACCAGAAACAGCAATGTATAATCCGAATGCAACAAGAACAAAGGCGGAGGAAAGATGAAGAGAACTTACAGAAAATGGATTGACGTCTTCGTCGAAAGGATTGGAATCGTAGCGACTCATTAGGAAGATCCAAACGTACTATTATTGTGTTGAAAGGAAAATACAAAGAAATGAAAGAATAAGATTGAAACCAAAGGTTTCTTACAGAAAATGTAGATTCGGGAAGAAGGAAAGAACAAAGAATGAATCTCGAAATTCCTTTCTTTTTTTTTTGGCTCTTTTTTTATTGGTTTTTGGCTTTTTGGCTTTCGGTGTGTGTTTCTGTTTCTTGTTTGTTATCCCAACAAAAGCCGAAGCGAAAAATGTTGGCGCGTGAAAAAGAGTTTAATGTAATTAAAACACACATCTTATTATCCTAATCTCACTCTAATCGGTGATTTACTTGGGACCCACCCCGCAACAGGTAACCTTTTTCTAAGTTATAAATATTTCATATATTCGTAAAATTAAAATCTTGATATTAACACTATCATCTATATTTTAATCATTAATTTAAGATGACAACTTCTTCGAAATCTATCATTCACTCCCTAGACTATATTATTATTTGTATGTATTTATTACTTCAACTTATAACTTTATCTAAATAGAAAAAGAGAATCTCATTCTCACTTTCAAAAACATATCAAAATATGATAATTATAGAGATGGATATAATTGAATCTTCAATCTCAAGAGAACAAGTGTATGTTAATTATTGTTGAACTAAGCTTCATTTTATATACGAAAGTATGGTATAAATAAAAAGTAATTAAATTAAAACTTGTAAAACTATAGCAAACCACATGCATAATTAAATCTTAAACTTTTTTTAATGTCCGTGAATTTATAATTTCGCATAGAGATAAATTTTAGTGAAATTGTCAAAAATAAAAGAAATTGGTAAAATATTTATACATGATAATCATTTTTTTTTTGTTGGCTTTAGTGATGTTTTGTCATTTATGTAAATATTTTGTGATTTTTTACTATATTTGAAAAAACCAAAAAATTTGAAATTTAATTTAGTCCACACTTGTGATGACACTCCTAGCAAACCTACCTTAATATCTTTCTTAATTATGAATTATCTAGCATTTTTATAGTAATTTATTTGTAATATTCTAAAGATGAGTTAAAAGATATTTACTAATTCTTGCTATGAAAAAATGACAATTAAAAACTATTTAGCACATAATTTCAAGTGCTTAAAAAAAAATTTATCACTTGAAAATCCATTACAAACTCATAAATACACCCATGGTTATAAAAGATTGAATAGAAAACAATCACATCAAAGATATTGCTAAGTTTGTGCGAGCAAGTTTAAGAACCTGTAGAAACCTGCCTGCACGTAAGCATATCTCATAAAGAAATATATTTTTCATTATTAAGAATTAAAAAGTAACTAAACAATGGAAGTGACACCAACAATGGGTTAGCATATATTTCTTCAGAATACACATCACTATCTAGCTTAAACAATGGAATGATTACAGACTACAAATGATTCACCACAAGAATTGAAGCTCTGCTGCTACGAAAGTGTTCTCTTTAGACAAACCAGATGGAAGAAGACGAATGGCTCGTGAGTTGGTTTGCAAAACTTGAGCATGTTACAATTGGAATTCGCTCGAAGATCTTTGGTCTTCTATGAGAAATATGGCAAATTTTTAAGAAGTTATTTTGCTTCTTAGCTGAATGGATTGGCTAACTCTAAGCAAAAACCATATCAGTCCTCACTTGAACCACTGCCTTGTGGTTCTCTCCTTATCATGTTGAGCAAGTCTTGAACAACCGATGACATTGGTGGCCGGAATTCAGGCTCGGACTGCAAAATGTAATTAAGATTAGGTGAAGGTGATCCATTTGAGGTGGATGGAAAAATCAACATCCAAATTAGAAGGGTGCAGTTCAACTCTTCCAGGTTGGAGCATGAAGGCATTATAATGGCTAAGATACTATTTCGCAAATCAATAGGAGTAAATGAAGAACAATATTTCCAATACCAATGTCATTAAGCCGCATGCTCACCTGAACACATTTTGATATGATATCGGCAAAGTATGATAAGGATTTGGCAGGGTATCGACCATTGAGTGAAGGATCAACCATGCTTGTCAATGCCTCTATGTCGTGAAGCTGTGGAATTGCCCATCTAACTAGAAACTGCTCACCTCGGATCCTTGTTCTATCCAAAGAGTGGATAAAGGACAATGAATATACTAGAAATGTCCCAATAACAATCAAGCATTTTCTTTCAACCACTTACCTGTCGTAAGACATCCGGCCAGTTAGAAGTTCCAGCATAACCACACCAAAGCTGTAAACATCACTCTCAAGTGTATAAACACCTGATTCAAATTCTGGCGCTCCATAACCATATGCAGTTAGAAGCTGACCAGAGAGCTGGGAAGTATGGAAAATAAGTGTCAATAAAATTTAACCTTTCAAATGTACATTTTGGGTTATGTAGCATAGTTACATTCACAAAGAGAGAATCTCGACAATGAGAAGATTAAAGGTTATGGCTTACCTGACTAACAGCTCCTTTTGATATTAGTGGAGCCAGCCCACAATCTGAAACACGCACTGAAAGATCATCATCCAGTAGGACATTCGCAGACTTGAAGTTCCTATGAATAACAGGTGGCTGACAGACCTCATGCAAATACCTTCAAACAAAAGATGAAAACCAAATGAATACAAAAGTACACACATTTTCCCTTTATAGTTCAGATTGGCTTGTTGATCAGTTGAGAATGATTAAAAAAGAAGTGAAAATATCCATACTTACCTCCATACTCAAAACTTATTAGCCAGTTCAAGAAGGATAACCAGTTTCCCCAGTTATACTTACTCCATGATTACCCAACACCTCCCTTACAATGATCCCATGTTAATTAAAAAGGCTCTTTCCTATAACTCTTAACTTATGGACTTGCCCTTCTAAATTATTGCCAACCCAAAGAAACAACACCTCTATCAGATGTATAATTTATGCCGGAAAAGTAAAACGGTTAACTAAATTGAAAAAATCATGCAGTTTTCTTTTTACCCAAGTTACATTTTCTAGTACTTTAAGAAGAAATAAAAGCCTGAACTGTCAAGAAATGCCCACCAACAGCTTTCACGCTCTTGTTATACCTTGTGTTAGTGAATAACTTTGTAACCTAAAAGAGAACAAGAAAACCGTACTTGTGTAATAATGGAAAACCAATTCTTTTTTCCTCCGCTAGAAACAGCATAGAAGGCTGAAAAGCGCTATTAAGTCCAATTCCCAGAATGAATCTTATAGCGGTATATTGATATTTTAAGCACTTGCACTAAAAATGAATAAATGATCTCAAAATAAGGCTAGATCACCAGACTTTATTGCTTAATAGCTGGACTGCACAACTAATAACGAAAAATAACTACTTAAATATTTTGTTTCAAGTAACATAAACATTGAGAACCTCAGTACGAAACCTTGATCATGCAAAGCAGCCAAAAACTAAGCACAGCAGCTTTAAAGGTTAAGAAATTCAGGAAGGGAAGGCTACAACCAATGGCCTAAATTCTCAAACTTGCATGAAAGAGGTCATATGAATAGTAAACTTACTCCAAGGCTCTTGCAGCCCCAAGAGCCATTCTAATGCGGGCATTCCATGAAAGCTTCTTCCTGAACTCTTCGTCTGAGTGCAGTGCATCCTGCAATGTTCCACCACTGCAATACTCAAAGATAAGAAGCCTTTCACCATGCTCTGCACAGTAACCACTGAGCTCAACCACATTAGCATGTCGGATTCTATCAATATTATTGACTAGCTCGAGAAACTCATCATCCTTTTGCAGACTGAATGCTCTCTTATCCAGTTTCTTGACGGCCAGTACCTTCAAAGTCATTAGAATGGTTAAATGTCAGTTTTGAGATTGTTACAACTTAGACAATATAACAATGTATATCAATAGTGTGAAAATGAGGTCGGAGCGATCAAATTGTCTGCTAAATTATGAGCAGCAAAACAGCTATTCACAAAAACCCTGCAGATTCAATAATACATAAAGAGAGCCCCCATGCTCACTTTATCCTTGTTTGCCTGAAAAAGCTCTGTCCATAACTTCAAAAATGAAGAAGGGAAATACAAATAGAGGGGGAGATGAGGTAAAGCTCTCCATGCTTGACATTTTTTTCTATTTCGGCATTTGGAGATTGATGTGGTGATTCTTCTTGAAAGTGCATACTATAACTTCGTGAACACATCAGTACTCAAGAAGATAGTGGCCTTCTTTTAGCAACATGATATGCCTATTGAAGAAGGGAGCAAAAGAAAAACAATCTGAATATTTTGCACAGTTTACTGCACTAGGTTTATAATCAACAGCTACTAAGAAGCTAGATTAAGCGGGCTGGTCAAGGGTCAAATAAGACTAATCAGTACATTCTACACTTGTTCACGTCCTAGCCCAACTAAAACTAAGTTTTATCCCTCAACCTGAGCATGGTTGGAATTAATATATCTTTAATTCTAACTCCAAATACGTAATTCAATTGCTGACCATATGATACAATCAAAATCAGCTCATATAACAATCAGTAGAATTAATGAGAGACGGGAAGAATAGAACATAAGATGTTGCAGGAAAGAAACTACAGTGACATTTTCATTCAACTAAAAAGGATTAGCAAAGAGTTAGAAATGAAATGACATAAATTATAGCAGTAAACTTACTTTCCCACTGGGGAGGTGTGCCCTATAAACATTTCCCAGCATTCCTTCTCCTAGAAGATTCTCTTGTGAAAAGCTGTTTGTATATTGCTGAAGGGACGCAATGGTATAAGGTCTCGCAAAAGGTAAGGTAATTTTATTTTTAGTGAGAGGCTTCAAGGGAGGAACTTCGGCTGGAACAGTGGGCACGGCAGTGACCCCTTCAACAGGAGGGGGAGGGGGAGGAGGAGGTGGTGGGGGTGGGGGAGGGGGAGGAGGAGGCATTAGATAGACATCGAGTGCGCTCATATCTACTTCATGATGATCCTTCTTTGGAATAGCGCTCATTCTTGGCATGTTTTTCTCTCTCTCGACATTATCTTTTGGAACCTTCTGCACCTCTGTTTGAGTCTCCTGCTTCATCCTTACAACTGGCTCTTTTGGAACTACTGATAATTCTTCAAAATTCAGTTCAAAATAAAGAACAAGTTCTAAGAAAGAAGATGTGCTAAATAGGATCTACTAACCTTTAGGTATCTGATCATTTGTTTGGGGCATGGCTCCCTGATTTCCAACGTTCTCTCTCTCACCCCTATAAGCACCTATCTGATGTCGCTTTGAAACACTATCACTTCTTCTTCTTCTTCTGCACCTTGGCATAAAGAGCACGCATGCCAAGACCAAAATTATGAAAGACAAAACCACTGCAATTGTTATTAAAACAACCCTTTTAGTGCTTTTCTTATTTTTTCCAGAACTGGATTCCTCAGATGCCGATGGTCCATCAGCCTGTTTCTTAGGTCTTTGTTGAGAAGACGGAGGTGCTCCAGAAACTGGTGGTCCTCCAGAAACGGGCGGGGCTGGTGCTGACTTTGATGGTGGAGAAGGAGATACAGTAGGAGATGTCGGAGAGACAGAAGAATTAAATGGGTTTCCATCCTTTCTGTGTCAGAAATGGTAATGTCAAAGTGAGATCAGTTTACACGAGAACTTCCCACTAACAGCTCGGCGAAATACATGAAAAAATCCACTGTTTTTGTTGGTGGGCAGTGAATGAAAATATATCTTTGAAACGATAAGTAAATTTTTTTTACTAAACACTACATATAATTGGATGGAATAATCAATCCTTGATCATGTTCTATCCTTATGAAGAAGTGGTCATACTTATTAATACCGAGCATAATTTTCTCAGAGCAATCTTGTCAATCAACAAGAATTTATTCACCCAATGGAAGTCAAAGGAATAGATATACACTTTGGCCTTATGCTTTTTGATCTGGTTCAAACATGGGGTTCAAAACATGTAATAAAAGAGAAATAGTATCTTCCCCCTCTCACCTGAAATTAGGGATACTCAGCACCTTCTCAGGTATGGGTCCAGAAAAAAGGTTGTTCTCTATATTCCTGCTCAGACACAAAACATTTAGGAAGCAAGCAAAAGATAGCATACATCAGGCAGAGCTTTGAGATTTCCCCAAACTATCTATTAAAATGAATCTGATTGTTATCTGAAAACTGAATGAAAAAATAGTTTAGGCAAATACAAGTCTTTCAGTGGAAGATCTTGTAGAACATCAAGGGTTCCTGACAGCTGATTGTTCTGCAAATGCCTGGAAACGGAAAATAATTAGTACACGAAAAAAAAAATCGAGTTCTCATTGGGTCAGAGCTACAAAATACTCACAGGGTGGTCAATGCCAATAAATTGCTTACAGATGGAGGCAGTGGCCCGCTCAAGTTGTTATTGGATAAGTCACTACATAAGTTACGGCTTCAGTCATAAAACCAACAACTACAGGGTAGACACAAAAACTAGGAGATGGTACATACAAATTGACCAATTGAGAAATGGCTTGAAAGGAATCAGGTATTTCTCCGCTTAATTTGTTATCATTGAACGACCTATAAGGTAGAAAAAAACAAAATCTCAGGTGAACTGGAACTCATGAGCCAAGAGCCAAAATAATAACAACGCTACTAAAACAAACTAAAAACACAAACAAGGAACATCGACTTACATTGCTGTCAGTTGAGTCAAAGATGATAATGAACTCGGAATGCTTCCTGTGAACTGATTAGCTGAAAGAAAACTGGGAAAGGTAAAGATGATTAAATATTTGGCAATTCATGCACAAGATGTAAAGAACTTAGCACTAAAGAATAAAAGCATACAAATTCTGCAGGGTAACGGGTAAATTGGATGGTATACTTCCCCCTATATGATTGTTGCTTAAATCACTGCCAGCAAGCATAGGTTATATAATGTCAGAAACTAACATAGCAAGAGAGAAAAAAGAGTAGCAAATGATGTTACATGCCGTCTTTGAATGTAGGCAAATAGTTTACTTCTTCTTTGTACAAAAGTCAAGAATAATGCATCTACTCTTGCCAAACAACTTAATTATGTGGAATATCCAAGAGTGAGAGACAGCAAAATTTAATAAAACCACAATCATTAGAAATGTAGCTACGAAATAAATTTAAAAAGTAATTTGAGCTTTGGCAGGTCAGGATTTCTAACATGAAAGAATAAGTCATTTAGAAAGGGTATATTTCAATCAAGAATGCAGCCAAGGATTAGAGATAAGACCTCATCATTGACTAATACTTTCATACGCAGAGACATGCACAGTTACTTACATTGTTTGGATTGAAGAAAACAATCCCAAGTTGTCACCAAGTTCACCTCCCAAATTAGCAGCATTAATGATTCTATATCATAAAGTTGTCAGTTAACTGTGTCGAAAAATGCACAAAATAATATTCCAGGAAGGAATCTAACATACATTCTAATGATACTTGAATCGTTACAAACAACACCCTGCCATGCGTCTCCGCATGGGTCTTGCCCGATGCCCCATCCAGGAAGACTGGGGAGTCCAAGTGCAGTATGTAAGCTACTAATAGCAGAAACTATCAAGAAAAAATAATTTGTACAATCAGCTATAGAGATGGACTCTATATAAAAACTCTAATGATTGAATCCACAAGAGAAACATTAAAAGAATTTACCGGTAGAAACCACCTAAGAAGCACAAATACAGATATGACACGACGCAGATACGACAACACAGTTTTTAAACCTAGGACACATATACAGCAAAAGACACATTTATTAAAATATATATCACTTTTATGCCAGAAGTAAATTCAAAGTCAATGGGTTTATTCATTTGTATGCTTAAAAAATTAGCCATATCTATTTCGCTCTCAAAATTTATTATTTCTATCTTATTAGTGTACTTAACAAATGTTCGATGCATTTCTAACAAATGTTGGACCTAATGTCTATCATACTTATTGCACTAACAAGTGTCGGACACAGATACGGACACGCTAACCAAAGTAAAGTGTCAATGCTTCCTAGAAAACCACTAACTCTAGAACAAATAAAGCAAAAGGGATTGATCTCATTTCTTTCTTTTCATTTTTTGAGAAACAAAGCCTCCATTGAAGAAAGAAAGGTAGGTACAAAAACAGAGCCCAACAAGAGAAGCCAAGCCAAGGCTAACTTCACAAAAATTTACTACTTTCAGATGATCGCCATTGAGTTGAAAACCAACTTGGATAGTTATTGACAAAAGACTTCTCCCCTATAGGATGGCAGCACGATGCGACATTGACAGAAATACATTCACTCAGCATGACAATCGATGGCAGTGGACAAACTAAAGATGCTTTAATAATGCGGCCAAAAGACGATACAGAATACATTAATAACATCTCTGATTCGAATTTTTTTTCCAGTATTTTCTTTCATCCAAGTGACTGAATCATGTGACAAATTCAGAAAAGTAAAATGTTAAAATTAAAATGAAGTCTTACAATCCCCTGGATTCGTAATTCCCAAAAGAACTTGGGCTGCACAGACCACGAATCCAACTAAAACCTGCACCCAAATCCTCAAATTGCCATTCCTCGAAGATCTCTTCCAACCCATTGATGTCAAACCCACCTCTAATTCTTCTTACTGAGAAAACCGAACTCCCTCAAGCATCCTCCAACCTGAAATCACCAACAAAACAAAGAGCATAATGAAATCCATAAAAAAACGACGCAATTCAAGCTCAATATTCCATAAAACAAAGATTAAACACAATACCCAGAAAACCCAAGTCAGGAATCGAACAAAACAAACAGCAGAGTCGCACCGACCAAAGGCGTAAGCTCAAAGTTCAAGAACTACTAAAAACGATTCAAATCTGAATCAATTAAGAAAATGGGTTTTCCAGAAAGAGAAAAACAAAGTTGCAGTGAAGTTGGAGGAGCATGAAACTTAGCAAAATGCAGAACAAAATTGACGTTGGAAAGCGAACTGCTGAGAGAAAAAAAGCTGGAAGTAACTTTCTAAAAGCTTAAGTTCTTAATTATATTAAACATTAAGAACCAAAATGAAATGAAGACGGGAAAGAACTGGGATTCATTGAATCAAGAAAGAGAATTAGAGCACGGCAAACTTAGATTTGAGAGAGAAAAAAACTCTTGACTTCAATTAAAATTCAACTCAATTTAAGCTCAAATCAATTAAATTTAAGCTCAAATCGGTAAACACCCTAATCACAATGAAGCAGAAAAATTAAGTAAAAGGCAACCAAGTTGGAAACGTAGAAAAAATAGTACGGCAAAGTTAAGAATTTCTTTAAAACTTCGCTGCCTTTTTCTCTCTCCCCTCCCTCGGTTTTGGTCTTTGTTCTATTTCTCTCTCTCTACAAACTTTATAAGAAAATAAAAATTGGGATTTAATTAGTGAGTGAGTATGAATTTATGAATGATGATTTGTCATGCATATCGTTTTTCGTATGAAGCATAAAAGGGGAACGTGTTTCACGCTCTCTCTTTGCGCGTCACATATCTTCATTCTTGGTCGATAAGGGATGATTATATGTTCCCATTCCACTTTGCTTTTTATCTCATTTTACTCCTTTTTCTTTTTCTCCAACATTTTCAAAAAATTATAATAAATTTATAGTGCATATAGTAATTTTGTTATATATATTTATAATTTTTTAAAAGAATGTTATATCTACAATTGTCCAACCATCCATGGAATTATATTAAAAATGTGTAATCATATCTAAGTGAAATTCTCTCATTAAAAGGAACTACGAGGGAATATGCATCAATAAAAAAATTATTTTTTAACTTGTTCAGATGTAGAGTGATATTATACTGATGGTCTAATTAACAAATTTGTTAAAAAGAACAACTTACAAATATGACAATATGTTTCCAGCTGTGACATACACAAATCTGTATTAGTATGAAGCATATATATATATATATATATAATATCAATATATGAATTATATGACAAATCACAAATATAATAATGGTTGATATTAAAAAAGGAGCGTGAAAATGACGCGCATAAGAGGGACGCATGGGGATGGGAAGTGGGAAGTGTTAAATGTGAACAGTGAGGATTGAGGAAGCTCTTTAACCGTGGGAAAGAGGGTAAGATGGAAGGTAGAGTTTACTATGGGCCATCACGTGGTCGGTCGACTTGTGTGACTTATGGGCTCTGACACATCCCCTACGGCCCACCACTTCCTCACGTAATATTCCAATTTGTTTACGTCTTTTTTTCTTAATTAAATATATATACATTTTTTCAATTATCATCCACTAGTACAATGTAATACTCAAATTTCCATCCATATTTAATATTTATGCCACATTTATTAATGAAATTGATGTAATCATATAATCAAATTTTATTTTTATAGTTTGATGTAATGAATTCAAGTTGCAAAACATAAATAAATTTGTTTTTTTATCATGTAATCTTTATCTTTATATTTATCTTTGTAGGTCAAACAATAATAATAAAAGAATGGTAAATTTTCAAGTAGAATAGCAATAATAATCATAGTTGTAAGGTAATGATAATAATAACGATGTAATTTTTAGGTGCAATCGAATTGAACCACTATAATCAGTTAACCAATTTGCATTTTTATTACAAGTTTGGGGGTGAGTATGTGTGTTAGGACGGATTAATAACACAAAAAAATAATCAAATGAGACCCTTTTTTTTATATTATCATTGATTTATTACGCATGTCGCATGGCATTAAATATATTTCTACATTTTATATGTTCACATTGATATAAGAGTAAATCAACGTTTTTATTATATAACAAAAAAATTCTACAAAACATAGAAGATAAACAATGTGATGTCACTAAGGTAAACATACAATAATAAATAATTATAAACACGTGACTTCAAAATAATAACAACAATATAATAAACACATAACTTGTTTAAAAAATAGGAAATTTTCTCATTTAAGTATATATTTTAGATGGTTAGTTCTATAATTTTTTTATTGCGCAAATATTTTCTAAAATTAAAACCAACATCTTTTTTCCTATGATTCTAACCATTTTTAATTTATTTTGCTTAACCTTAGATTTCAAAAGTTTCAATACCATTGAATCATTTCTTATCAAAGAAGAAGTAGAGCATTTTAGAATGACGACAAAGGTTAATCGATTTATAATTCACAAATATGTTAATTGATAAAACTATTTAAGTATTTATAAATACAGTCAATTATCATGATCAAACTTGTCTATTGCAATTCATCACAGATAAACCGTTCATAGACACATAAGTTTATTATTGATAAACTATGATATTTTGCTCTACTTGAAAATAATTATTTGAATAAAATATAAGATGATTGAAAATTTAGAACAACGAATGTAAATTTGAGGCTTAAATTAAATTGAAATTATATATAAAGTATGAAACCAAGTTTGAAAAAGAAAAGGCTTTCTAATAATATAATGAACAATAACTTAGTATGAAATTATGGAATTTTTCTTTTCAGGGGATGATGTTTCCTAAGATGTTGGGAAGAAAACAAACATTTTTCAATCAGTGCTTTTTAGAAAGAAAGAAAAAAGGAAGCCCACAAAAGTCTTAACAAAATAGTTACCAAATTTCAATGCAGTAACTTGCATCAACTTTTTCAATCACACAGTAATTTTAGATTGTCCAATCTTCCAACCAACTTTGTTTTTTTGCTCTATACTTACTCATTTTTCTAAACATGAACTAAATTGAAATCAAGTTTTTTCTTTTGTACAAATGATCGAATCCCAAACAGTTTTAACGTTGAATGATAAAATTCTAAACTTCACCTTATGTTACATATGTTACAGTGCATTCTACCTCCTCGTTTTTCACATTAAGGATGTGTCATTGTCATAAAATGGTCAAATTTGTAACATGATTTTTATTTTTAATAACTAGTATTCAATATCATTAAATATCACAACAATAAGAGAGTTTTTCGAAACGCAAAAACACTCTAAGGTTCACAGGAAAAGGATAATACTCTTTCCTTTTATTTCTAGAATTGAATCTTTTCCATTAGCTTCTCTTCATGTTCTCCTCCAAAATTTTAAAAAATGAAGAAGAAAACACAACACAATAATTGGATTATTTAATGAAAACAATTGGGTTCCAGCAGGATGTTTATATTTTTTATAAACTTTCACTTATATTGGGCAAAAAGTGACTGAAGTAATTAATTAAAGGAAGTAATAATATTCGAATTTCCAGCTTGTCACGTGACGTGACTTTCTTTCAATTAATTAATTATTTATTGAGAGAATAACAATAAGGAAAGATAGAAAGTGGAAATAACTTTGTGGTAATGGGCGAAGATTGGGGAGTTTTTGTCATTTGGTTGTCCAGATGTGCAAATTTTTGGATTTCTAAATACTAAAAGGAGTTTTTAAAAAATATAATTAATCAATAAAAGGGGCTTTTTAGAAAATTAAAAAAAAAAAAAAAAGAAGAAGTAAATTAAATTTGAGAAATAGTGTTTGGGTTGGCAATGGAATGAATACTTTTTCCTTTACTTTCTTTTTTCTTGGTTATCTTTTTGCTCTATCCTTTCATTTCCTTTGTTACTGAATCTGTCTAAAAGTGAAATTACATAAAATTCCCTACTTTTATTTCTTATATATATATATATATATATATATTTAATTTATTCACCAAACTTCTTCTATTCAAGCTTTTGTTAACATTGGGATAAAGCCAATAATTTTGATGTGGTAGGTAGCAATTTAAGTAATAATAGCACATGTAATTAGGGTGCTTATAAAGATTCGTTTCAAAACCTTGATTTTATATGGAGAAAAACCTGTTTAATTCGCGATCTTTCATTTTTAATCTTAATGTTTGCTTTGATGTCTTTTTTCTTCTTCTTACATATATTCTTTTCAATTCAGTTTTAGACTTTGTCATTACTTGTCGTTATTCACAACTTTTTCTTGAGGTTAGTTGGAACAACACAAAGACCATGCTCCTTGTTGTCACTCATAATAGGCATTCTTTATCGTTTTGCAATCAACAATTTCTCTTCGTAGATATTGATTACAAATCATCAGTATTTGTTTTTAAATCAATATCAATGTGTTTTCATATATATCATCACAATTTATATGTTGATCTATCCTCCTTACTTATAAATCTTGTGTCAATAGTTACGTATGTGATCTATCTCTTACTAAATGTATGTTAGTACATCACTTAGCTCATCCATTCAAGTATACTTCTTTGGCCTAACAAGGGGCAATAGAAGAAAGGTCGAATTAAAGAAAATCAATGTAAATAAAAATCTAATTAACAAATTTTCACTCAACTACAAATTGGTTTGGTTCTGCATTTTGAGAGAATAATGATATTGGTTAGGTTCTTAATTTAAGCCAAAACCCAATAAAAAGAAACATTGTTTTTTTTAATTGATAATAGTATCTGTTCAAACAAACAAAACCAATATACTTTCATAAATAGCACAAAATAAATATTGTATTTAAAAATAGAGCATATAGCTTAAATTACCCAATTTTAAATTTAATGTTATATAAAACATACTAAAAATAAAGTCACACTTATGCTATATATTAAAAAAAAAAATTTGATATTTTTAATATACATATATAAGACTCCTTGTGCTCTTATTTAAAATGATAATACTATTAGGGAATGTAAGTGTAGTAGTGTGTGACCAAAGTATATTTTTCTAAATAAGGAAAGGAAATTTAAATTAAAGATTATGTTGTCCAAGTCATTCTCAAATATCAATAAGGATGATAGTGAAATTAAAGTCTGAAAGATACTACAAGAATTGTTTGTTTTTCTTTTTTTAAAAAAATTGATAGTGGATTTTAAGAATTTTTTTTATTTTAACCGAAATCTTATCAGCTAAGTAACCTTATGATCTTATGACTTTTTCTTCCCTTGTTTGTTGAGTGTAGAGAAACTACTCCGGAAGGTTAATGGAGAAATAGAAAAAGTTGTTGAAGGTGCTTTTTGGGTTAAACGATATAATTCACATCAAGTGAGGAGAAAAACGATAAAGTCGAGAAAATAACAAAGTTTGAACTAAAGATAACACTTTAATCCATTTAACATAGGAATACATGATTAACTAGTTCATGTGAAAGCTTAAATTTATGTGTTTGGTTTCAACTAAAATCGAACCTAAAGAAATAGTTAAGGGGACATGTCTCATGCATGCCGACCAAAAGCATTAACAAAGCTATGACTAAAATGAGCCATGGGGGGAGAAGTTTGACATCATTGATGCCCTCACAACCAAATGTGAAAGAGAGATTGATCATAGACAAACACAAAACGGAATATATCTCTCACCTAATAAGTTGCATGATTGGTCCCAAAGGGACTTTGAAATCCCAATAGAACAACTTAGGTAAATTGCCTCTATGAACACATTGCATAGTCTCGTTCAGTAAATTGAATCTTGTTATAAAACTTCTTTAACTTCCAAACTCTAACTATTTAACTTAGACATTAGAAACTAAAAAAAAGTTAAGTATTAGAGTGTGTGATAAACATTGGATTGATGTGCATGTTTTCTCTTTTTCAAACCACATTTTTTCGATGACATTCAAACAAATGATCTGTTTCACTGTTGATTTTGACAACAACACTGTTGGATTTTATATATATTGTTGGATTTTGTTTTATAGATTTTTTGTTTTTTAAAATTAAACCACACTAATACATTCTTTATTTTAAAGAAAGTATAATCATCTAATAATTTTTTTTTGTCAATTCGTTCTTAATTTTTTCCCCTTGTTTTTCTTTGCAATTTTTATTATTTTCATTTTTTTAAAATCAATATGTGAATTATTAAGTTAATAGATATTTGTGTCAAATTTTAGCTATGAAAAAACGCACTTAATCTTCACGCAACACCAGCAGTTGAATTTGTGATTAAAAGAAGATAGGTCGTACAAAACAAAGAAAAATGGCACTAATGTCTAAGTCAATAAGAGAATTATAAAATAGATAATAAATCGAAAATCTAAGTTACCTCATATGGGACTACAATGAAGTATATTTATATAAGGGATTTGATGTATGGTTTATCTTTGTTCAACTAGGATTAAGATATAAGTTTTCTAATCCTAGATGAGATAGGCTATCTCTCAAGTTGAATAGATTAGGACGTGTCAAATAGAGAATCATTTGCTTAAGCTCAACCGAGAGGGTATTCTTTGGGCTATATATTGAGTTCAAGTGTGACTTTGGGCCAAGACATGCGTAGAAGATGCCTCATGGGCATTTGGCAAGGGTCTCCCTCGACCTTGATTACTGTCTTAGGCCTGACTTAAGCAACCTTCTAGCAATGGTTTACATCATCCACTAGCTTGGGCCTGCCCAAACCAACCTCCTTTCCTAGTCAAACTTTGATTTTTAATTATTTCTTTTGGCTTGTATCATATCATGCTTCTTCATGAAAAATGTCAATTATAACATTTGATCCAAAATCACCCATAACAATAAGAAAACAAAAATAAATCCATAACGAAAGTAGTGTTTATAAACTTCGAAAACTAAATACTATCAAACGAAATAATATATATATCTTTAAATCTTTGTTTTCTTGTTTTTGAAATTGAATAAAAAAATTCAAATATTTCTTAACAAGTATGAAACTCATAAACAAACATAGTTAAGCAAATAAGACAGCGACATAAAGATATCTATTGTTTTACCGTAAAAAAAAAAAAATCACTCTAAATCTAAAGAAAATTACACATAAGCCCACTAAGTATCTTCTTCAACAAACTAAATTGATTGGAAAATGATTGAGTGAAGGAACATATGAAAGTTTGGTAGAGAAAGCAAAATATTCTAAACCTTGGATAAGGTTTGGTTTGATGACATATATATGTAATAAGATTAAGGCATTTTTGGATAATCATAGAACCAATATGGCCTTTTGAGCAGCCAAAGTTTTCCATGGGCAACTTAATTAAGGCTCGTATTGACACGTGTCAATCATTCCAACTCCAACAAATTTATAAATTAAAATTTAAAAACCTTAGCTTAAATATTGTTTTCTTTCATTTCTATCAAGGCCCCACTTTTAGTCAAACACCTAGACCCTTCTTTCCAACATGTCTCAATGGGTCACCTCATCAAAAGCTTCTATCATTTAATCTAAAAGCATACCTTTTTTTTTTCTTTTTAAATTTCATTTTCCTTGTCCATATTTGAAAATAAATAATAGTGATCGTGACACGTAATATTTTTAATAGTTTATTTATTTTACTTATGGAATCTATGATTCAATCATGTAGTTGTAAAGAATTTGAAGGCAATGGAGAAGTAATTGATGCTTCCAAAGCAATGCAAATTATATATACCTCAAATGTTGACTAACCATATATAAATAAACATTTTGAGAGTACATAAATCAAAATGATCCAAAGTCGAAAAAGTACCATAATTAAATTAGTTTTTAAACCTTGAATAAACTTCAATGTTCGAACTTTGTATTTCTTTTTTTTTTTCTTTCGATCAATTGTCTTTTTTCTTCTTCTTTTTTTTTTTTTTCAAATTTACTATATCTAGATGGAGATCTTAACATTATAGATTAACTAGTTGAATTCTATTCAAGTTAGTAGTACAATAATTATTTCTTAGTCCAATAATGACAGTAGTGATGAATTTTTTTTTGTTTGTTTGTTATTTTGACAATACATTGAGTAAAAGAATCAAACATCTAACGTTCAAGTCAATGATACTTATGTTACATTATTCAAGCTATACTCATGTTGGTGGTAATGATTGACGACCACCTCGTCAACATTTTAAAATAGTAATTATTAATCACAAAATTATTTTATAGATTGGATGTCAAACAACAATTGTTTAAGATTATTTGTCTAGTTTGTTTAATTAATCAAGAGAGCATTAAGCATTAAAGTAAATTATTGTGATAAGATGCTTTTGCACTACACTATTGGGCCCCTTGATGTAACTAAAAATAGTTGGATACACCATTTAAGGCCCTACATGCAAACCCCACAAGAAAAATCTCTTTTTGGAAACAACGGTCTAATAATTTCTTTCAAATAATAATAATAATTACAAACAAATAAATAAATAAAACAAAATTACTAAACTAATGTATGAAGTTCTAGAGAAAACAAAATTATGCCCTTGGAAGTTGCAACATGCCCTACTATCATTTTTCTTCAAATTTTTCGTTTAATATAATCCAATTTTAAACCTGAAAAGAAATGTGACAATATTCACCTTATTTCAACCTTTTCTATCTTCGTCAATTAGTTTTAACAAGATGTATGATCAACATTGAACTCGTAAATGTCATAGAAAAATAAACTTAAATTATGCACAAGGTCATCTATTGAAAATATTAGCACACTTAAATTGACATAACTACACAATACTTATTCAAGTTTATGATAGATATTGTATGAATATTTAAGATTGGAATCTAACTTCTTATTAATTGAGCTAGTTAAATATACACAAATAAATTAGTCATTGAAGGTCAGATGTGTAAGGAATATATATACATATATACATACTAACAACTTGACTTGTGGTGCATGAGTAATAGAAACTTTAAACTATTGATCAAGGACATGTACCTATAAATAAATAGATTTCTCAAGTCTTAACTACTAACCAACTTGTATTTAATAGGGTTAAAGTGATCTAATATCATACTAAATACACAAATTTATTTGGGGGTATCCATGCAAAGAATTAGAGATATAGAGGATAACAAAATCCACTCTACCAATCAAAAGGTTAGCTTAATTAACATATGCACTAAAAACTAAGAGGTCCACTGTTCAAATTTTTTTACGAATCTATATTAAGAATATTAGTTTAATTGACATGTGTATTTATTGGATTTATCTAAGAACGTTTTAAGAGGTAGTTGCAAATATAGTTATTATATTCAAAATAATTAAATATATAATGATATTTTAAAAATATGGTAAATATAGTAAAGTCGGTCAAATTCTATATATTATAAAAGTATATCACTAATAGACCATATTGTAAATATTGATTTATTGTTGATCAACTATAAGAATCTATAGTGATAGACTATTAATGATAGGAGTCTATCACTGATAGTCTATGTTGCAAATATTAGTCTCTTTTATAATTTTATAATGTTGTTACATAGTTGGTTATTACTACCCGAATTTTAAAAATTGATCTCATGGATCGAATGAAGCCCACTTCTAAACTGGGCCACGAATATTGATCATGAGGCTCAATAATCCCTTTACGTATGGCTGAAAACGCATTACGAACGAACGCCCCTCAACTGTCCAAATCCGAAGTCACCCAAATTCCGGTTAGGCTTCTTCTCCGAGATCGACGACCACGATGAACAAGCGCTGCCAAAGCCTTGCTCGAATCCTCAAATCCGTCAGTAGATCATTCTCTTCTTCATCTTCTTCCACCTCCGCCTCTGCTACATCCTCCCAATTCCCCCGCACGTTGGCCGGTCTCCGGGAACGACTCGCCGCGGAGTCCCCAATACTTTCTGATTTCGTTGATCTGCAATCTTCTGATTCGTATTCTGTGGAGGTTGGTACGAAGAAGAAGCCCCTTCCTAAACCTAAATGGATGAAGGAATCGGTGCCTGGAGGCGAGAAGTATGTTCAAATCAAGAAGAAGCTCCGCGAATTGAAGCTTCACACGGTTTGTGAGGAGGCTAAATGCCCTAATTTAGGGGAATGCTGGTCTGGTGGAGAAACCGGCACTGCCACTGCTACGATTATGATTCTTGGTGACACTTGTACTCGTGGTTGCAGGTTAGTAGTAATTCAGTTTATTCACTCCATTTCGTTATGCTTATTTAATTGCCAATTAACGACTGAAGAACTATGATTTCTTGTTATTTTCCTGTGTATAATGTCAACGTATATATAATTTAGTGGGGAACGTGAATGGATTTAGAACTGATTGTTTTTGTCATAGAAAATGACCCTGTCGATTCCTTTGATATCATCGGGGTGCCTCAGAATTTCTAATTCCATTGCTCTTGTGGAATTGTTTGAACTCCAGGTTCTGTAACGTGAAGACATCACGAACTCCACCTCCACCGGATCCAAATGAGCCCACAAATGTTGCTGAAGCAATTGCATCATGGGGTTTGGATTATGTGGTCATTACTAGCGTTGATCGCGACGATTTACCTGATCAAGGGAGTGGTCATTTTGCAGAGACTGTGCAGAAACTTAAGGTGTTGAAGCCAAATATGCTCATTGAGGCATTGGGTACTAATTCCCTAGTTTCTATTACGCATAACAGTGTCTAGTTCATTGATGCATTCAAGGATCCTTGATTTAAGGAACCTTATTTTATTTGGTTTCGATGCAACTAAGAAATTTAGTGAAAGCTACTAATTTTACCCTGTACTATTGATGTCGCCAAAATCAGCATATGATATTGATTTGCTTCTGACTATGTTTGTCCGGTGTGATTTTATCTCTTCTTTAATGTTGCTTATGCTTAACTAATTGATTCTGCAGTTCCTGATTTTCGAGGAGACTCTGGCTGTGTGGAGAAAGTTGCAAGGTCAGGCCTTGACGTCTTTGCTCACAATATAGAGACAGTTGAAGAGCTTCAAGGAGCAGTTAGGGATCACCGTGCTAATTTCAAGCAATCATTAGATGTTCTAGTTATGGCCAAAGAGTTTTCTCCTTCTGGAACTCTTACAAAGACTTCCATTATGTTAGGCTGTGGGGAAACACCAGATCAAGTTGTGCAAACAATGGAGAAGGTGAGAGCAGCTGGAGTTGATGTGATGACATTTGGGCAGTATATGAGACCTTCAAAACGCCACATGCCTGTATCAGAATACATTACTCCTGAGGCTTTTGAGAAGTATCAAAATATTGGCATGAAAATGGTACTTTCTCTTTCTAATTATTTGAACATTTTGATTGTTTACTGTCTTCTCTGTTCTGCTAGTGAAAAATGATGATTGCTCAACCAATACCTTAAAGGCAAGTCGACTTGATTTTTTATAAAAAAAAGTTATAATATTGTATCATTTCCCATCAGGCTAGGATGAATCAAAGTGCATAAGTTTTTCTCTAACTTAAATATCTATTTTAAGCACACTTCAAAAGTTAATCCAAACAGGTTTTCTTGGATTCGTTCAGTGTGAATTACTTTCATTTGCATTTTCCTTCTCTTGGATCTGTACCGTTGTAATTTTTTGTGCGTTGATTTGTTAGAGGGAGTCCATGTTTTACTTGAAGCATATACGAATTCACACTTCGATTCATAACCCTCATTTTTAAGTTTATAGGAAATCTCCATCATCAAGTATTACTTATTATATGATCAATAGTTTTTTAATGGATGGAGTTACCTGCCAGCCTTGAGGGTGCAACAATTATCTAAAATCTCTTTTTTTTTGTTTGGTTGTGGCAGGGTTTTCGATATGTGGCATCTGGCCCAATGGTTAGGTCCTCATACAAGGCAGGAGAATTCTATATCAAGTCAATGATTGAATCAGATCGGGCAGCTTCTAATTCACAGCCTACCCAACTTTGATTATTGTTACCATTTCTATTGGTCATCTGTCCCTAACAATCCCTACAAAATTTAACAATGTTGCATGCAAGTTGCATATAAGCAAATTGGACTTTTGATTTGATGGATTTGTCCAGTCGTTTTGTCAAATTCTTGTGCTCCTGATCCGCTGCAGATGTATTGTCACTGTAGCCATAAATTTTTGTTCTACTCCTATATAATATCTCCCCTTCATCCTGTTCTTTCTGATCAGCATAGGGGTATTACTATTCTTGTAATATCGGAATTGGAATTTTATTTATTTGCTATTTGTATAGGTTTACGTTTATACCATTTTGGTTGTTCATACAAAAACTCAATTATTGGATTTCAATGCAAAAGCAGGTTCAACTGTGAACGAGTTGACTTAAAGGATCTGGTAGTTTTCTTCTCTAGTCCTCATTCTATACAGATTGAAAAGATGTTAAGGTCATGAAAAGATGTAATGTTCTCTTATAGCGGTAGAATATTTATTTTTATAGAAGAACGTTAAAAAGGAACGTCAAGTGAACATTAACATCTTTTTACGATTCCTCTGTCTTAAGCCAATCCCATGCCTCGTATTAAACACGCCATTGACAGTCAGTTTCTTCTCTATTGGTACTGGGCGTCGAGCCATTTCACTGCCAACTCTGCCAGTGTCTCGCCCAGGTGCTTTCCTTTCCCACCCAAAATTCAGTACCCTAATCGTTAATTTCAAATTTTCAAATCTTCAAATTCTAATATCTCACTTCATTTAGCTTCCATCTCCATTTCCATTTTTCACATTCACCACTCTATGGGTTGTTGCTGTAGCAGAGCCTTGGACAGGGGTCAACCTCATACCCTGGACAAGAACCATCGTTCTGCAAAGCCTTCGTCACCGGGATGGTTCGACACTGATGTCGAAAACGTCCCAGACAACAGAACCCCGGAAGAAGAAACCGTCAAAGAAGTCCTCTCAGAGACTCCCATCGCTAAGCCATGTAGTGTACCGCAAACATGCCATAAGAAGCCACCGGAGCAGAGAGTAAAAGCAAGGGAAATGGATGGTTCGCTTGGCAAGGGAGAGGAAAGTACTGTTTCAGTTTCGGAGACGTCTCAGGTTACAGAATGGTGCAGCAATATGAGTGAAAGCGTGTCGATGGCGACCACTATTTCGGAGCAAAGGGAAGGGGATGAAGCATCAAGTAAGAGCAGAGATATTGGTCGAAATATAAAACCAAAGGTTCGCAGAAAGCGGCCATGCTCCGGCAACCTATCATATCGAAGAGAACAGAGAGACAAATGTACAACAAAGAGACCTGCTGAACTTTTACCAGAGAAGAAGTCCCGTGTGAATTGCAGGTACTCACATGGGACGACAGAATCAAGAGAGGCAAGGACCAGGAAGCTGAATGAGCAAGAATCTGGAGTCAGCCATGGCCGCCGTTCGAGGTCACCAGCTACTCGAACAGTTAAAGAAACGAATAAGACAGGGAATATGAAAAGCAGTGTCATGAAAATGACCGGACAACCTGGGGACCAACAAGAGACAGTGACCACCGAGTATAGAGACGAAGGAAAGTTGGAGAAGCCAATGGATGGTTCAATTCAGCCCTCAAATGAATCCATTGAAAACCCACTTGTCTCACTTGAATGTTTCATCTTTCTGTAGATTCTAATGCAGATTAGTGTATTTGGTTGGTGTTGATTTGTTATCAATTTTCCTGAAATATGTTGTACACAAGACTTTGTTAGTTTCTGTAGTTCTTTTGATTGCTTGACTTTTACTTGCTTTGCTTCGTTTTTGTAAATGGGAAGTGGTAACATGGTTTGCTTTGACTCCAGTATTTCTCGTGGTTTTGAGATTCGAACTTGCTATGGGGATCTGTAATTCAAATGGTCCTCCAACTTGGCATCTCTCTTTTATTGTTTTTGGGAAAAGTGAAATCTTTTTCCTTTCAATCTCTTTCTTCATTGTTTGTATTGAATATGCATGGAATACAGGTTATGTCTTCTCTGGTGGGGCTAACACGGGAACGCTTCTCCTTTTCTTTTCTCTCTGTGTTGCATTGTAGACTGTGCTGTCCCAAGCACTCCAGACAAAGGGGTCAACAAAAGTAGCACAGAGTCCAAGGAGAATTTGCACGAAGATTTCTCGTAATATTGTGAGTCATCATCTCTATTCACCGCTGTTAATGCCTAATTAGGAAGTAAAAACGAAAGAGCCTATAAAAAAACCCACTAAAATTCTTTTGCAAATGCTGATAACAATGGCTATTACGTAAAAAGATTCAGTATTGAAAACTTTAATTTGTGTTTTCGATGCTGACGTTTCTACTTTTCACAGTTGGTGGTAGAATTATGTGGATAATTAACTTATGTTGTAACTTTGATGCCAGTGAAAGAGGAATGGGATTCATTATGAACATAACAATCACGGAACTAATCATGGATTACAGTAGCTGACCCAGCTTGCAACAATCATTCATTTTCATCCTCTCTTTTCGTTAGGTGGGGGCAAGAGAAGGCCCAAATCCACATCATCAAATATAACCTACAGAGGCCTCTATACATATTGAAGTTAGAGACTGAAGTTGATGTGACTTTCACCATGTTTTCAACTTTAGAATGTCAAGTTGCAAGTCAGAATAAGCTGAAATTCATTCCAAGTGTGGGGTGACCCTTTGTTCTATAGTGATGTTATTTTTAAGGTCAACTGATGTTGGAGCTTGATGTTAAGCTTGATGATGGACACATGCTCAAGCTATGTTGATGTAGAGGCTTCAAAATGGGTTCTGGAGGACAAGGTGCAGGAGCTGGGTGAGCAATGTAGGTTGGAATTTCTTCACCTGGCATCAATACCGACACTCCTCGAGCGTAAACCGTCATCTACATAAATCAAGTAAAAAATAATTAACCAGTTAATCCCCCTACGGTAAGAAAAAATTTGCTTCTCTGCTACTCCCCCAATTATATCAGTAGAAGTATATTACTTTACATGTCATCAAAGAGGAGAGAGAGATTTTAATGACTTGAACACTGTACCGTCACTGTTGATAACAGTATATAAATATAAATTTGATTAAAAGAAAGATGAATCAAAACCTCACTCCAATAGAACATTAATGCTTGTCTGAACCTTTTTTCCCTTTTTCTTTACCCTTTTCTCCCCTTATGAAGAGAAAGATAAGCCACATGATCAAACATGATGGTCACCAAAAGCAAATGTTCTCAAACAAGAAAGAAAACTCATAATAATGATCACCATTCTAATTTTCAGTTGAAAATAGCTGGCCTATGAGCTAAAAGGAGGACAACTTTATCATACTTGAGATGCAAGAATAGAACACAAATTAGTGGAAATAGATTCTGAATGATCCAGGACCTCCCTATTTCAAAACCCCTTCTACTCTGCTAGTATTTTTCCCAACACAATAAAACTCTAAAGTATTACTTAAATCTTTGAGTACTCTCTCCCAACCAAACTCAGCTGTACATGATAGTATGGTACAAGTATACCTCATAGAATGTAGGAAAGACATTGAAAATGGTGCCAGCTGAGACTTTGAAACACTTTATAAAGCTAAATAAAATACTTAAAATATATGTGCACATTACTATAGTGTAATCAGAAAGGGAAACATAGCATGTGATTATGTTTGTAATTAACTTGCAACTGCACCAAAAGGCTTATGAACAGTACTGCTATTTCTTGCTTGAAATTAAACAATGCATTTAATGGTGTAGGATAAAATGGTTGACAAAGTTTGTTACATCGAGATAACTTTGAATAATCTCTTGTTTTAAAATGTCATCTGGCACAGCTTCACAAGCTAGTAATGGTTTAAAAATTATGAGGAGCTTGCAAATTTTAAAGCCTTATGGATGTGTTTTGGCTATCAAATTTTATTCTAGTTAGATTGCTTTGACAGTTGAGACAAAAACACATGCTACCTACATGCTGTGGACCCTTATCCTTAAAATCTAGAATGAGGAAAACTATTGCATTAATGTTAACATACAGAAGTAATATAGAAAATTTCAGAACGGAACAGTTTCAAAATAGTTTTTTCTTTTAAGAAACAAACTTTGTAAAAGTCCAAACTCAAGAGGGCAACAGAAACGAAAGGTCGTCATTCGTCAATTATAACATCGCAAACTCAACAGGGGGGATACTAATTAGCAACTCAGCTGACAGCATGTCGAACCACATAAAGAGCAACTAAATTACCTTGCCAAAACGATAAAGAGACCTTTCTTAAATACCTTACCAAAAGACTGATCTCATCAACTGCATTCTTCTCTTCAGTAAAGTACGTCCGGCAGTTGTTTGAAAATAGTTTAAACATTATTAATTGTCATTAAAAGAACTAATTATTCTTTAAAGGTGATCCTTTTAAAGGATGGGTTTCGCACAGAAAGAGGTAAACACATGGTTATGATCGTATCACATTGCTAACAAATAATGTTTCTAAAGAAAAGCAGAAACTATTTAAATTAGTAACACCATAAGATTATAATTTATAACTCTAAGGCCCCACAAAAAAACTTCCATAACAAACAAATACTATACTACAAATTACAACTCTAAAGCTTAAGAAAAATGGCATGGGATTCATTTTTCCAAAAGATAATATGCAAATGAACTTTCCATGTATTAAGATGGTGGAGAATATGATTTCTAGAGCCTTAAAAGTTCAAAAGAGTCTCATGCTTACATGGTGGAATACAAGAAAACAGCTCATAATTAGTAAGGTCAATTATTCATCCCACTAAAGAAACTAACAGCAAACAAACTATGCCACTATTCTTGAAGATAATGATATCATTTACACAAACAAATCAGCTTCATAATTCACAACTTACCAATCAAGCCTTAAATCAGCTAAAAGAAAACTCAAAATAAAGCAACTTGAAGAGCAAACAAAATGTGGACCACCATCAAAATGCAGTTGAAGAAGAAAAGAGAAGATAAAAACCTTAGGAGATGGGTAGCGAGGCTTTCCATCAAACACCATCTGTGCTTCAAGATCAGAAGGCGGCCGTCCGATAGCCGCCGGCGACCTGGGTCTTAAAAACCTCTCAAAAATTGCCATAACAAGGAACATAGAGATGAGAATCGCAGTAGCTACAAACCCAAACGACACCGCATTTACCGAATCGTCAAAACGGCTCCAATACTCCTCTCTTTCTGGGTTTAACGGTGATACCGCCGGCAACGCCGGCGCTATAGCCCCCCATTTTTGCTCACCTCCCATTAAAACAAAACCCCAGAAGAGTAATAACAAAAAAAACCCACTCTATGTGTTTCCTCTCGTGGTTGAAGTTCTAATAGTAGCAAAGGGATATAGTTGCAGAAAATGGTGGTTTTTCAAAGAAAGGGAAATTGGGTTGAAAAAAAGAAGATGGGTAAAATGATTACATGAAGACCAGTGATTGAAAAGCCATGTGCAATGAGATAATCAGAGCAAAGAAGAAAGAATATGAAATGAGGAGAAGAAATGGAGATTTTGCAGAAGAGGAAGATCGTTTTGCAGAGCAAGGTCTCTTTTAACGTTGCTTTCAAAAAGAAAGGGCTTTTTGTTGGGCTGAGTGATGATGATGATTTTTCTTTAGTAAATATTGAGAAAATCAAAATTATATATAATAAAAATATATACTATACTACTTACTCTCAAAGCTATGTTTATAATATATGTTGATGGAATGAAGTTATGAAGAGAATGTTTAAGATTAAAAAAAAAAGGGTTTGATATTTTGAAGTTTTGATTGAAGTATATATTGTTGAATGAAAAGGATAAAATAAAAACATGTGAATTGATTGGAAATGTCATGCTTAATTGATTACATTGCATTGAGAATTGAAACTTGTTTAATTATTGTATTTTTAAGAATAATTTAGTCACTTAACATGTTGATTATAATCTTTTAAGTTTGCTCTAAGTGATGATGTTCACATTTGACTCTTGCACCATATATTACTTATAATGAGGTTTTGATAATCATTACATTTTAAAACATTATGCTTTTAACCTTCCAACTTTTGGACATGTGAAAATAGTACAAGTATCCTCTTACTAGGTATTAGAAACCTTAATCACCACTTATCTCTACATTGTAACTAGGTAGTTTCGATTTTCGATCTTTTCTTTAGTTAGATTTTAAAATTAGTTTCATAGTTAGACTCTTAGTTCCTACATAATGATAAAATCTCATACATTGTCACTATTGATTTAAATTTATAAAACATAGATAGAAAAGCACATACATCCAAGTATTTTTTCCTTTAGAAAAATGAATAAAACGTTAGTGACACAATTTTTCTTCCTCAACATTATTCATATTAAGAAAAGTACAAACTTTGTCGATGAACATGTTAAAATTTTCTCTTTCTTCTTTAGTTTGCGATCATAGAGATAAAGTTTGAACCGCCAACTTTTTAGATAACACTTGATCCACCGATTATATAAATGTGTCAAAAAACTCAACTTCAACAATGAATACTAATAAAAGTTGCATATTTATAAAAGAAACTTCCCCTATCTTATTTTCTTTTTCTATTTCAAACATAACTCCATCTTGTAGCGTTACATTTTAAACATAAACTTCCTAATTATAAGCCTTTAAAACATAGCACATTGTTCCCCAAACATAAGTTTCAAAAGTTAGGTAAGAATATATGAAGTAATGTTATAATATACCAAACTTTTGAAGTACACATTTTAAAATGTAAACTGTGGAAAGAAAAAAAAAAAAAGTAAAATTTCAATCCCATAATTCCACACAGACACACACACACATTGTGAGCAGTAGTAATACAAAAAAATTCAGAGAGATCTGGTAGAGAGAAATGGGCACGTGCTACCAAACACGTGTAAGCACAGAAATTCGTCGTTCAGTCATTCACGTGGCCTCTGCGAACGACACATCGAAGAGGCCACGTAGGCAACCTCAGGGGGACCACATCGCCAACGTGGGCAGGGAAGTCTCGCCATCTGGCGGTCACACATTGGGGGAGCGGAGGTATGAGTCAGCCGAGGCAGAATCACGAGAAGGAAAAAGGACGGTGGAGATTGATGAGAGGAGGGGAGGTGTTTGGTTGCAGTTAATAATGGTATCCGGGTCGAGGTTGTGGGTCAGAAAAGAGGAGCACGTGGGAAAAGTGGAACCCGATCTGAAAGGTTTATAGAGTCACGTGAAGGTGTACCAACTTTGTGTGCACTTTTTATTAATTTATTGTTAAATAAACAAGTTGGGCTTCATGTTACTCTCTCTCTTAAGTCTTACCTTCCAAATTGGGTCCACCTTTTTCTCTTATTTTTGGCCCAATTTTTTTTAATTACTTCCTTTCTACTAAGTCAATGGAACAAATCAAATTTATAACTTTTTTATTTGTTTTACCATTTGTTTTGCATTTAATTTCGATTTTTTGTTTTCAAATGTATACTAGATATATTTTTTTTTAATATACACGGAGTTATTTTCAATATATACATTGTTTATCTCAAATATATTTCAACAATTACACAATTAAGGTTGTTGTAAAATTATGCACAATAAGTTGGAAAAAATTGCATCAAATGACAAAAACATTTAGAAAAAACAGTCCATGACATTTTTTTTTGTATATTGTGAATATAGCAAAATTAGTGATATCATAACGCCATTAAATAATTATAGGGCTATCGGAGGACTATCAGACGGTAATCATAGGGTTATCGACTTTTAAATTTGATATTTTTGCAATTTAAAAAATGTAGTAACGTGAGCTCTATTATTATAAATTGAAGTCATTAAAGAAGCTGGCAAAAATAATAGTTAATATAAAATGAAAATCAAGATAAATTTTGAAAACTAAAAAAAATGGTTTTTATAGTTTAGTTAACATGCTTATGACTCATCTCTGGAAATAAGATTTTGCTCTCTCATTTTACATCTCTATATTTCACTTATATTTTATTTGCCTTTTGCTCGCCAAGAACCAAAACGTTCGAAAGTTTAGATTATTCCGAAAAAACAACGTTAACCTAACCTAATGCTTGCTACATGTGTACATAATTAGTCAAGGAAGGTAAATATCTAAAACAATAATATAAAACATATAGTAAATTAAAATGATTAATTTCAACATTGATCGCATGTGTTGTTGAATAAATGTTTAAATTTTCGAATATCAACCGTAGGTTTTATTGAACTAAAAGAAAACATTACAATGAACATATATTTAACATGTCAAAAAGTGTCTACTATAATTCAATACTGAATTTGAACAGAACGAATGGGGTCAAAGAATGAAGTATCGCTAAAAATTTCCATCAATTCTTGCTATTTAGATAGAGAGAGATCCTATTACAAAATCAATTTATTATAAATAAATTGACCCACATTACTCTATAGAACATTTTGATTTGAGGTTTTTTATTGTAACATTTTTTTTTAAAGAATGATAATAGTCAAAATGAACTTAATAGCATTGACATACCCTATATCTCTAGTTTGAATTTATTTCTACGAATGGTTATAAGTTTGATTGCACTTGCATAACTTCGATAATTTATTTATTTATCTATATTAAAATTTCATTGGTTTTAATTAACAAAGGAACTAAATTCTTAGTAATGTTCTAGACAAGTTTTTAAAAAACTATTTTATAGTTTTCAAGATTTGATTTGATTTTTTAAAAGAATAGTAAAAGATAAATAACAAAATAAGAACTTTAGAGATGAGATGGTATTTATAAACTTAATTTTAAGGTTTAAAACCATTTTGATTCTTGGTTCATATTGGTCCTTGTATTTTTAAACGGTTCATTTTAGTCTTTATATTTTCAACTTTGATTCATTTTGATCGACCACTTTGAACTCTTTGTTTTCATTTTTAAGGAATAAAAATTGTCACTTGTTTGTTGAAAGTTTAAAAACCAAAATGAACAAACATTTTAAAAGTACATGGACCAAATAGAACAAAAATTGAAAGTATAGGACCAAAAAATAAACATATAAAGAGTACATGAAAGTTAAATCAAAGGCATAGAAATCAAAGTAGTATTTAAACCTAATTTTTAATAATAAAAACCAAAATCCAAATGATTATGCAATAAAAATGAGAACCATTATTTGAGATATTACATAGATGGAATATAGGAAGAGTAGTTGTTTTTTAGTTTCTCTCAATAAAACACTCATTTTTATTGAAAATTGAACATCTATAACCAAAGTTAGATCACCTTGATGAATTGAGGTATGTCTAAATTAACATTTTGGCATTTATTTAAATTTATACTTTAACTCGATGAAAATAAAATTTTAATCTAAAAAAAATGGTACAAAGATAAAATAATGATTTTTCCATATAATATCGTTTTCTTAATTTTTAATTTAAATCTTTTTTTTTTTGGTTCTTTTTTTAATCTCTTAGAATTACCACACAACAATGGCTGCACAGCTCCTTTTCCCCATCCTCTTCCATTGGCTCCATGCTCCTCCACGCATCACCATTTGCCGACGTGTTAAATACGTGGACAACCGAAGTCATCCTTGACGGTTGATCTGGCATCCTACGCCCAGCAAGAAAGTACAATTCAGGTCCCGCTGGTGCCATTGTGACGAATTTCGTCGCCGACAAGGCCTCAAACCGAGATCCGTCGACCTCACTCCAAATATTTTGGTTCCAATCATATGCTTCAATCTGCCCTTTCCATGAATTTAGACAGTCGCCAGAACTGAATAGTTTATCATCGACGGCGACAATTTGATACGGTGGAATGTCAAGTTGCCACATCCCGATGATTAGATTCCAACAAGATCTTTCACAATCGTACACCTCAGCAGAACTCCTCTCCATATTGCCAATGTAGTCATTGTTTCCCGCGAATCCACCGATGACATGAAATTTTCCCTGCCATGTCACTCCCACGCACTTGTGACGAGAAGTGCTCATCTCTGGCAACGATTGCCACTCGTCTAATGCAGGATCATAAACCTCTGCAGACGCCATTCCTGTAGCGGTGCTTAACCTACGTTTCCCGCCAGCGACGTATATCTTGCCATCGATGACAACACAAGCAAAGTCAAATCGAGGAACAATGAGCGATGCACATTTATACCACTTATTCTCATACACGTTGTACCGCAAAACCTGTCGTCGGACTTCCAGTTCACGTCTCACTATTTGGTTGTCAGTTGGCACCATGTACTCGCAGAGGCGACCACCAACAACGTATATGAATTCTCCAATTGAAACCATCGAAAACCCTTTGAGAGCATGGTTTTCTAGAAGGCCAGGGATTGTAGTGACTCTATTCCATGAGTTGTCTTGTGGGTTGTAACAATCGATCCAATTAGAGATGTTGGCGCCTTGTGAAACATCTTTACCACAGTAGGATACACATATCTTGAAATTGGCTGGTGGGTTTCCAGTAGGTGGCCGAGACGGCGATGCCGAAGCAGTTGAAACCGAACCCATATGGTTAAAAGGAAAGGGTTTTTGAGTAAGCAAATATTGGGGTTAATCACTTTGAAGTGATGGCGGGGGAATTGAACAATGAGGATCGATAGAGGATAAATAGCCAAGAAACAGTCGGATAATTCTAAGGTGCCATTTGTTTGCATCGAAGTTAAAAATCGGGTGAAAAGAATTAGGTGGCTCAAAACAGGGGATTCATTCGACTGGTGGTAAAAACTATGAGATTTCTTGTTCGTTCTTAGCCAATAAGGATTCGTCTACCTTTTCTCATGTTGTTTCTTTCTAGCACAGTACGATTCAACGGAAACATGGAAAAAATGTCCAATTGGCTACTTAATTAAAAATAAAAGCGACAGAATCGATCTGTCCCTAAGAAATACGAACATTGATCTCACACAATCAAAGACCAGAACAACAGGCATGATACCTAAGATTTGTGTCAAAAATAGAAATCATTTGAAAGAAATTGTCTTTAGCTATGAGAAACTTTTGTCTGAAAAAGAGGCATCCATATCAAAGACAAGAAAAAGAACATGGCTATGTATTTGGTCGCAATGTGTGGAAGGATTGACACAGTGACTGCATCTGGAATGATTTCCACTGTAGGTTCTTAGTTTTGTTCAATTATCACAAGAAATAAACCCAGTGAAACAAAAGACGGTCAAAACAGAGCGTCTCCAGAACATAGTTATTAACTATGAACAAAATAAAACTTGTGATGGTCATTGCAAGAGTTAAAGATAGGATATGAAAGTCATTGAGGATAAAAATGAGAATAAGGCACCAGAGACGAGAAGAACTCAATTTTCAAGAAGTGTTCTGAATTTAACTCGTCTTTTAATACTACCCATCCGATCATATCCTATGCCTATCTTACTGTGCATCAGTTTGATGACCAAATCAGAATTACCTGCCTTTCTCAAGGCATTGATAAGAACTGTACGTATTCTCCCCGGTATTTCCCTACCCCGATCCACAATTCCATCCGCCAATTTGCAAGCTTCCTTGATGCGTTGTGCTTTGCACAATGTGTTGATCATATCCTCAAATGCCGTTTCCGGAATGATACCCAATGGGGCAAGGTCATCCAAGATTTTGCAAGCCCTGGCTACCTTGCCACAAAGACACAGCCCTATGGCAAGAGCTCGAAAAGAAGCTACAGTTGGAGTGATTCCTTTGTCAATCATCTTGTCCCAGAACTTTATCGCCTCCTCATTTTTGTGCTCCTTGAACAGCCCATCGATAAGAATCGTGAACGTATAAACTGTTTGATCACAACCTTCTTCTTCCATCCTCCCAAAAAGTGCTAAAGCTTGATCAATCTTCCCATGCTTAGCTAGTGCATCTATAATGGCGTTATAACAATACGAATCTCGAGCACAACCCTTTTCAGACATTTCTTCAAAAAGATTTTCTGCATCTTCGATTCTCCCAGCCTTTCCTAGTCCATCAATTAAACTAGCATAAAATATTGCATTGATGGCCACTCCTTTATTTCTGCAGAAATCAAAAAGTTCCATTCCATCATCCAACCTACCACTTTTGCACAGTCCATTAACAAGGACACTATACGTAACTGCATCAGGTTCGAACCCTTCATTTTTCATCCTCTCAAAGAGCCTCATGGCCTCTTCCATGCTTCCATTTTTTGAGTAAGAATCAATCAAAGCTGTATAAATTGCAACATTTGCTCTACAACCTTTCTGATTCATTGTCTCAAAAACAGCATAAGCTTCCATACATTTTCTTTGCTTACAAAGCCCACCAATAACTAAACTATAAGAATGAGAAGGAATTTCCAATCCCCTTTCTTCCATTTCAAGGTAGAGACTCAGACAAGTGTCGAAATCACGTTCTGAATAACATGCCTGGATCAATGTCATGTACGTAATCTTATCCGGTTTCACATTCTTCATCTCCATATCTCTAAATTTCTCCATTGCCTTCTGCAATTTCCCAGCCTTGCAATATCCTTTTATCATAATATTATAGGTCACGGTGTCGGGTACAATCTTCCCACCATCCATAACCTCAAAAACCTTCTCAGCAGAGTCAATAAACATTGAATTCACTAACCCATTTACCAAAAAGTTATAAGTATACAAACTCGGGTCAATCCCATTTTCCTTCATTCGTCGCCATACCCACAACAATTCCTCAACAAGTCCAAGATTCCCAAAGCTCTTAATCAAAGAATTAGCTGCCGATTCAGTCATTAACAAACCCCTATCTTTAAGTTCAAAGAATACCGATCGGATTTTGACCAAATCGGCCGAAAAAGTTAAGAGTTCAATCAAAGACACATAACATTCAATCTTATGAACATATTTCTTCTGCTTACCCGCCCAAAAAAAGAATCGAACAGCAACTTCAGGTTTCTCACGAAGCTCAACAGATTGTAAAACGAATGTAACAAAATTTGGCGATAACTTAACAAAAAACTTCCGACAAAAAGAATCTAGATTGTGTTCCATGTTCGAAGACCCATCTAGACGATTCAAAATTTGGGCCACCCATGGAGATGGGTCTAGCGGTTGAGAGCTGGAAATTACATCAGAGACATCCACAAAAGGTTCTATCCATTCGGGAGGTGGGAGAAGAGTGTTCGTAAATACAAACCTGAAATTCTGGATGAAACCGTAATCTGAACTCTTGGAAGACAATTTGCCATACAAAGGATATGATTTAGGATCAAGTAAATGAAGAGGACGAGATGAAGAGCAACGGAAGGAAGGTCTGAGTAGGGTTCTTCTCATTTGGGTTTTGCGCGCTAACAAAGCGCCGCTGGAGGAGAGGTGAAATTAAAACTAAAAGTATCTAAATGATAGTATTAATATAAACTCACCAAATTGATATCAAAAGGTCCCATGGTCTAGTGGTCAGGACATTGGACTCTGAATCCAGTAACCCGAGTTCAAATCTCGGTGGGACCTTATATTTTTATTAAAAACTAATTTTGTAAATTGTTACCGATGGAGTTCGTAATATTTGCAAAAATCAGTCAAGATTTCACCGAAAAACGCAAAATAATCAATAGATTAAGGAAAGTTAAATTTGTATGTAAATCTTAATGATCAGTAGATCGGAAAAACTAGTTTAACGAATTTTTAAATAATTTTCTAATTTTGAGAAGTGACAATTTTTTTCTTTTCTTCTTTTTTCCTCGTGGAGATAGTAGCATTCATCTGTTTGTGGTTCAAATTCGCTAAATTTTCTTATGTACAAAAGAAATGGCTGCTGAACAGAATCCATGTCAACGAAGATTGCTTCCTTTTCTGGGTCGATTAAATACTACACCGCCCATTCGAGAAGCTTGTTGAATGAGCTAACGCTGGATTGTTAATGGGGACAATTCATTTGCTTGTCACATCATGGCTTGTGGAAATCGTTCTGTTTACGAACCTTTTAGGAGCGGCTTATTTGACCCAATTGAATCTATTGTATTTCACAAGCTTATAATTGGTTGAAATTATCGGGGGAGAGAACATGAAGGTCAGAGACGTAATCTGCCATTGGTACAACGAAAGAGATTTATGGGTTTTACAAGCATTCATCTGTAATCTTTGATTATTGGTTTTCCATGGCAGCAATCAACAGTTTTGTCGCTCAAAGGCTTCTTCCATACAGAAAAATCGAAAGCCCCCATATGATTTCAGTTGTTCATTTCACCGAGAGCAGTAGAAAATTCAACCCATCTGATAATTTGATCCTCTCGACCGTTAGAAGAAGAAGATGGGGTGTTAGGTCGGTCAGCGAAGACCAAGAATTGGTTCGGTTGGAGGAAAATCGTTCGGAGGATGAAGAACACAGCTTATCCCTTGATGGGTCTGAGAAAATTGAGGCATATTCATCTTCTTCTTCTTCTTTCTCTGAAGAGAATGGAGCAGATGAAGAGTTGAAGGGTTTCAGTGGCAGAGCTGTTAATGCTACCATTGTTTTGGGATTTGGAACCTTGCTGGTCACTAAATTGCTTACCATTGATCATGAGCTATGGCATGTAAGTTTTCTTACATATTGGAACTATATTAACTCTTCATTTCAGCCATTTATTTTCTTTGACTGATACCTTTACCTGAACTAATTATTAGAAGTTAGTTCCTTTCTTGTTTGAGTCATTCTCAAAATTGGTTCATATATGAAATTCAATCTTGTTTTGTACTTTTTTTTTTTGCTGGATAACAGTGTGTAATATGAAAGAGGAAAGAACTCCAATTTACTTGAAACAAAGTATACTTTTCCCGGGAAAATCAGTTGAGAAAATGGTGATAATTAATGTTTCATTGTTATAAGGATGGAACTTCTATCTAGTTACTATCTCATGATTCGCACTTCTCAGGGATGGACCTTGTATGAGGTGCTAAGATATGCACCTGAGCACAATTGGATTGCCTATGAAGAGGCTCTCAAGACGAACCCCGTTTTTGCTAAAATGATGATAAGTGGAATGGTTTATTTTCTCGGAGATTGGATCGCTCAAGTAAGTGCCTGCAGGATTTTTTCAATATCGTCTCGCAATGCTGACTTAGTAATAACTCAATTTGTTGGTTCCATTACATTATGAACCTCCAGTGTTATGAAGGGAAGCCACTGTTTGAGTTTGACAGGGCACGCATGTTTAGATCTGGTCTTGTTGGGTTTTCTCTCCATGGATCTCTTTCTCATTACTATTACCAATTCTGTGAGGTTAGATTATGGTTCATTTGTATTTCTCAGTCTTGTTTCTTCTGTGGTATTTTTATCTGAGACTAATTAAATCACTTTTTAGATTCTCTTCCCGTTCAAAAATTGGTGGGTGGTACCAGTGAAAGTTGCATTTGATCAAACTGTCTGGTCAGGAGTGTGGAATAGCATATACTATGTGGTTTTGGGGATTCTTCGTTCAGAATCTATGATCGATATCTATAGTGAACTGAAGTCGACATTTTGGCCAATGCTTACAGTATGAATCTTCTCTGGCCTTTACTGACATCAATGTTAGATTTCGTTCCTTCTGATGTTGTTTGCACTTTGCACAATGATGTTCATGTTGTAATTATGTCTATCTTCACATTTGTTAAATATCAGTTGGTTTTCATTCACATATTTTAGTTTTAAAATAAACGTCAAATGTTGTAATGTTTTATCATTTGCTTGTCAGGCAGGTTGGAAACTTTGGCCATTCGCTCATCTCATAACGTATGGTGTTGTTCCTGTTGAGCAAAGGCTTCTATGGGTGGATTGTGTGGAGCTCATTTGGGTCACCATTCTCTCGACGTGAGTTTTAAGAAGCTAATACAATTATCAGAAATTTCATTGGAAAACATGTCTTGGCCTACATTGAGGCGCAAAATTCAACTTGGTTGTTGTTATTGTAGCTATTCAAATGAGAAATCTGAAGAACGAATAAGCGAGGCATCAACAGGAGAAAACAAAGCTTCACCAAGCAATCGATCAGACAAGGTGAGTCGCAAGTACATTGAAACTTCTGCATTCAGTCAAGAGGTTTACTTGGACACAAGATATGATTCAAATACTTGATTGTTCTTCCAGGATCAAACATAATGGAGGAGAGCTGGCCAGGCAGAGAACATATTCTAATCTTGCAAGATATCAGAAGAGAAGTTATTGTTTTATTCCCGAAACAGAATGTAAAATGTCTGTTGGATATTAGTTGTAGATCCAATTACAACAGAATGCACATGCACATAAAAAATGCAATTTACTGCATTTCATTTTCCAAGAAGATGAAGCATCATATATTAAAATAACTTTGTTCCCAGAAATGTTTTCTTCACCGTCTTTTTTCTCTAATATACTCGACAAACAGCAGAAGTTACAGCTATATCGAGCTCTCCATCTTTACTGATTCTTCCCCAATATTACTATTAAAAGAAACTACTTCGATGAGTATACTGCAGATTACCTCTTACATCGTTATCTCATTGGTTTAATTTGATAATTAACACAAGATTCCATGGAGCCCTAAGATATGCAGCAAAGTCTGGTTTATTGGCAATCCATTTTCATTTTGGGGAAAGGACATTGGTAATTGCTTTCACAAAAGTACCTTTGATGACAAGTTATATAGAAATGCATTGAACCAATTTCATGCAATTTGAGCGAGCTTTGAAGGTAGTTGATCTATGAAAACAGTTAAACTTTTGTGCAATTCAACATACACTTGGTGGCAAAATGTACCTACACAAACCTTTAAACCAGCAGCCAGTTTGAAAGATTTACCTTTCCATTTTGAATTCACAATCCTAGAATTTTATAAGACCTATGACACAGGCCTTTCCTCGGAAAATCTAGGGAGTTGAACAAGTGAGTTCACTCGAGTGACTCCTTCCAAACCCAACCAGTTTTGATCTTCTGCAGGTACAGCATCGCCAATCTCCATGTCGTCAACAGGTAATCCCTTGTTTTCTTCGGATGATCTGACAGTGTTATTCCTTTGCAAACATGGCTCGGACCTTTGGCCATCATCGGATTCAATAGCTGTACCCGAATGATTACTACGCAATGTTGCAGATGAGAAGGCTTGCTCGTCACAGTCAGATTCAGAGTCCATCCTCCTGTCCAAAAATAAGCAGACGACTGCACAGTCATCCATTTTCGAGGTAGGGTATTTGAGTTTCCATTCACGAGCAGCTGAGTCCACCACGGACCTCGCAGCTGATGCCCGGGTTGGGGCTGAGGATACTATGTCAACCACCTCTTCATTGCTCAACACATCCCATACCTGCAACACTTCTAAATTATCCCTCATCCATAGACTTTTGATTCTAGAGATAATATAATGAAAAATAAGAAATTGTAGTAAAGCAACTTCAGCTATTAATTCAACTAGAGATGAATGTTGATCTAAAGAGTAAGACAATGCTAAATAATCTCTTACCAATGGGGTGCCTAAGATATGTTAAAATGCTATATTGGAACAGTTGAAGAAAATAATGAAGCAGAGGAGGAAACTTACCCCATCTGATGCAAGAACGATGAACTGATCAGCATCGGTTAGGGTTCGATGAGAGAATTCAGGTATAGAGATAACCCCATATTCTTTCAAACAGAAGTCACCAAATGCTCGAGCCATTGCTAAACCAGGAGCATCATCGAAAGGTAACCACACCCTTGGCACTTCTGGCTCATCCTGCAATGCAAAGACCCTGCCTTTACACCGTTTTATTCTTTCAGCTTCTCCTACAGAGTGATGATTAACAATCAACAACTTAGCTCATAAATCAAACGCGAAGTCAATCAATGAATGAATGAAATAGCAACCAACATACTTGGCAAATCTGGCTTAAGATCCACGGTTAATTGAACTGCCACGGTGGAATCATTGGCATCTTTCGAAGCTAGGATTGCTCTTGAATCCCCAATGTACCCCATGAACAGATTTGACCCCTTAACACACAACTAAATAAGAACAAAGATGACAAAAGAAACCAAAATGATTGGAAAGGAAATCCTTCTTCTCTAACCTGTTTAACTATGGTAACTGCAGTACTACCACTACAAAAGCAGTCCAGATTAGGATGTGATCTCAACTCCTTATCCATAGCTTTATAGGAGTTCAAAAATGCATCTTTCCATACTGAATTCTGCGAGTCCTCTACAAAACCATCTTTCTCAGAATCCTCACAATCTGGAGGTGTCTTCAAATTCCTCTGGAAACAGGTTTTCCCAGAGTCATTTTGCTTCAACTGAGGAGACTGGAAGAATGACAGCAACTTTATCGGCAATGTATCCCTCACTTTACGAGCAACGAGATGACCGTAAGGTCCATGTCCATCAAACACACCACAAAAGATCGTGTCCTCTGACATGAAATCCTACAAAATGAAGAAAAACAAGGAAGCATGAGCCTCTAGAAACAACAATTCCATGCAGCTAACTATTTGTGGAAGAACAGAAACAGAACATACTTCCCACACAACCATGGCATCCTGGTTTATCCCCTTGCGACCTTGTTGAGTGAAAATGCAAGAAGAACGACTTTTTCCATTCATGAAGATCCTGTTAGGAGCTGAAGGAAGATTCTGAAGAGCATAAACATGGTCGGAGAATGTTCTTTTTGTTCGCTTTCGACATACAAATCCAATTCCCATACATGAAGAAGAAACTGATTCCCCATTGCTTTGGCTACTACATGTACTATGGCTGCTTGTAGAGACACACCCACCCATTTTACTTTCTTGGCTTCAAAAGTGCATCATCATCTGATGTAAAAAAGAATGACAAGATTCCCCTTTTAGGTTAGATCTCAAATGAAACACTGAAAATTCAAGCGAATCAAGAAAAGAACAACAGAAATTTAACTAAACTTTCTGGGGAAAAAAATATCAAACAAAGCGACAGAGAGACAGAGAGAAGCTTTTTTCACACCTTAATATGTTAAGACTTTGGATGTTTTTTTTTCAGTCAAACTTCAATCCTTTCATTGGAGGATGAGTGGATGACGGATACCAGCTGAACAAAACAAGAAATGGCTCATTAAATAAATGATTTTAAGCCATAGTTTTTAGCGAATCAAGAAAATGATGCACATCAACTTCATGAAGGAAAGAAAAAAAAAGGCAAATAACAGGTCATTTAAATAAGCAGCCATGTGAGGCAGAAACAGAAAATAATAAAAAAAAAATGTCCTGATGATCTTGTGAGCGGTGACTTGTCCATCGTCAGACTCACGTTGGAAAAAACTAAGTGCACTGTGTGAAGACATTGTTTCCTTTTAAAATTATTTCAGAAATCTCAAAGACTTAAGAAAACCCTTGTTCCCCCCCTCTCCATTTTTCAAAAGATCCATAAACAAAAGAGAATGAAACAAAAAGTTAATATTTTTACTTGGTTTCAAGCTAAAAAATGGCTGAAATTCAGAATACTTACAAGTTCAATTTTCCACCGTTTTCAAACCATTTTGGAGAAGAGAAAGGAAAGAAAACTTGTAAACCTTCAATTCCAACTTGAGAGAAAGGGAAAGGGTAATAAAGCAAGAAACAGAAAAGCAGAAAAGGACTGAAAAAAGTATGATGTTGGCAAAGGGAAAAGCCTCAAAGAGAGCAAAGGGAGAAAGCAGAAGAGATCAATTAAAAATCACCTTCATAGCAAAAACAACAATAATGCACAACACGAAAAGCAGAAGAACAGTGGCAAATCTCAATTTCTTGTATATAAATTAAAAAAAAAAAAAAATCAAGGGAGACTTAGACTGTCACATAGACTTCCTAACAATAAAGAAACAGCAGACGTGTAAAGCAATCTCCAAAAGCGACTTATAATCTGTTCATAACCAAAATTACAGAATCAGGAAATAAAAACAAACCTCTTCTGGTTCACTCCGTCTCACAATCAGTTTGATGCTTGAAGTGGAGTTCCAACTTCTTCTACATACTCTCACTCAAACAGATACATAAAAAAGAGAAGAGAAATGCATGTAGATACTATTTGTCGTTCTTACCTGAAAATAATGGAAACCAAAATCTGAAAAACACCAAAATTCAACCAAATAAAAACATACCCATTGAGCAATATTGCACAAATGGCAAAAGGAACAAGAAAAGAGGAGGCTTTAACAACTGTATGAAGAAAGTAGTGAGTAAAAGCCCAATGAGAAAGGAGGGAAATTTGAGGAAAAGCCAAAATTGGTTGAGTGGTTTTGGTTCTATTCTAGGTCAAATGGCCGATTTTTTTTCTCACAATTGATGAGTCAGAGTGAGAGAGAAAAAGAGGGAGAGAGAGATAAAGAGAGATAGAGAGAGATAAAGAGAGAGAAAGAGAAAGAGTTGCTGATTAATACAGAGGTGGTGTATTAATTTCGTAAATGCAGCACCATTTTGGATAAAGTTAGAACCCATAAGAGTGTTCTACCACTTGGCCGCTGTGCTTATTGACATTTCAATATTATCCTCTCAAATCTTAAAGAGGGCATTTGTATAAATTATGTACAACAAAACCTGAAATAAAGAAACACCCCACATATAAATCCAACGGATGAAAATGTTTGTACAACTGAGAGGCCCCATTCTTGGCTGAAAATTAAATGCCCATTCTGGTTATTTCTCTCTGTGAGTAAAAGTCCAACCTACTACCCAGACTTGTTTTGATATCAAATCAACAATCAAAGAAAATAGAAAAATGTAAATGGTAAGAAAATCGACGCACAAATTAGATGAGTGATAATATATTAGCTACAATTAAAGAGTTCATATATAAAACATTCTTTAAATTCTTTCTAAAGTCAAAATGATAAATATGAATATAAAAAATTACCATCCAATAAATACGATGTTTCACTATGCGAAACACTACCTAATATATTAAAGACATCCACTGTCTTCCTCATTTGGCCATTTTTTTTTCAAGTGGCTCCCTTTATCTGAATTGCTACAACTCTTGAGTCTCTACAGTAAAATAATTTTGGGAGTTGGGTCCAAGAGATGACTTGATGGGTCTGTCATGTTCCACCATTCTGAAAATGGGTGCATTAAAAAAATTGAATCTTTTCGATCTTTTCTATGCAAATCTTCCTCTTACTTGAGAGCATTTTGTCTGACTGAGGAATTGGGCTTAAAAACAGTCTTGTTTTGAGTGAATCTTCTTCATAGCACAAAAGAGAGAGAGATACCACATTCCAACGAACAAAATACATGGTTAATTAAGCTTAATGAGTGAAAGGTGAATATTCAATTAGTTGAATCGTTTGATCACAAAATGAAAGCAAAGGCAGCTCCATTAAAGGTAATGTCACAATCTTAAAAGGAAATCAAATTTTGAAGATGAAAGAATAAGGCAGAGTATTAGATTAGGCAAAAGCTCACATCAGTACAGATTAGCATCATTTCACATAATTGCAGTGATTTTGATGGCGTTTGACTTTGAGGAATGTGTAAAGTTCTCGTGTAAGAGAAAGAAACTTCAACCCAAGTTGGAGCCAAAAGGGTGAGATTGAAATAATGGAACCGACCAAAGTCAAGGGGATTTTTCAATGGGCCAAATTGATTCAATATATCAAAATCAATCTCCCAACTGGCAAATTGCAATGAATAGAAGAAATGATGGGTGACACTTTAAATGCCTTCACACGCCCTCCTCCAATCCCAACCTACTCTCTGCTTGTTTGCTTTTATCACAAGCCATCTGTTTCTTTTTTTCTTTTTCTTTTTCTCTTTTTTTTTTTCCTCTAAAACTTCCAACTCCTCTAGCTTTACCCTTAAAAAGACATGTCGGGTTGCTATGCTATCTTTGACATTTTGTAAAGTTTTATAAAATTGGAATGGAAACTCCTTCAAATATTGTAACTATAATTTAACCTAGACATATACCATAATCCACTTATTTGTTGTTTATCGTAATCACCACGTCAATTTTTCGTTTGATATGATAAATGATTTCTATTCTAATAAAGTTTTGGAACGTTGTAAAATGTGAAAATCGAAAGATAAGTGTATAATTTTAAAGAATATGTCTCTTTTTTAGTTAGAAGCAAATTGTAAGGATATTTTAATAGTTCAACCTTTTCTTTTATTTGCTCTAGGATAAACTCAACCAACCCATTTTCAAACGTATAGAAGTAGGTTCTGATTATATAGATGTGAAATCTTCCTCTGTAGAAAAGAGTTTTCTTTGGTCAAAATTGAGACATTCATAGAAGATATATTAATGTGTTAAGAACTTTGTAAACATTGTTTATTTGAGAACAAATCTACTCATGCTATAACAATTTTGGCTTCTTTTGTCTCGTTTTTGTTTTTCAGATTCTAAAAGCAAGAGTCAAACAAACTTGAAATGGGGGTTTTAAGGATTTTAGCACAACATTGTTGAGCTAATTAGCATGATAAACATAGTTTAGTTTGTTGAGATTTTTTTTAGAAAAACTAATGTGGAGGAAAAGAAAGATAAGAAAAGGAGAGAAAACTTATGAAATACGTTTTGATCAAGTACATAGTTGCCTCACTCGAAAAGATATTGAACCTACTTTTCTTTTTGCCCCTTAGGGTTTGCTTTTGCTTTTCATTATTTATGAGATACAATAAAAAAACAACCCCATCTGCTGTTGCTGCTGCACCGTCAAAAAGACCGTCATTGGTTTGTGTGGTCAGTATTTTCATTCATTTTCAAAGTTTGAGAAAAGTCAATTTGGAGATGGAGAAGGCATGTCAATGCATGTTCTTCTTATTGTTCCCTTGCCCTTTTGGAAGGTCATCCCTTTTATCTTTTTATCAAATTTGTTAAGAACAACAGAAGTTGTGAGTTGTCTACACATCAATCAATGGAAGCTCTTACTACCTAAACACTTTTCATTGTTTGGTGGAGTTATTACCCAAGCATTTGAGGAAGAGAAATTAGAGTTTGTTTAGTTGTACATCTCACGATCTAAGAAGTTAATAAGACGTGAAATTAATGATTTTTTAGTAATGGATTTATAAACTTTTTTATGCTTGCACCAAGAAGTATTCAAGAGCACTGAGTTGAGTTATGAAGTTTGAAATTAATAGGTTGAAGTTAAGAAGTCTGTATCTAGCGCAGAGTTGTAAGATTCTTGATAAATATGAAAAAAAAAAAAAAAAAAAAAAGAGAGAGATAATGGAAGATCAAGTTCCTCAATAAATGAGTAAAACGTTAATAGTAAACATTTTTGAAATTGAGTTATTTAAGACCAACCTATAAAGTATGTGGACCAAATAACTCCTATTTGTAAGTATGTATCTCTCACGTGAAACTAACAAATTCTCTCTATCTTTTTCTCTTGTTGGTTATTTAAATCTTGTTTTTGAAAGAAGATAAGTTCTTGAATTGGTCCCATGTGGATAAAATGATGTGAAAATTAAAGTTCTTTTCACTAATAGTAAAAGAAAGAAAAAAGAGGATAAGTGCTTTTGTCTTTTTATTGTTATTATTTATTTCTATTTGTTAGTCAAAAAGTTCTAGCAATTACATGTTGGGTTGTCTGACACTTTTATGCAAAATAACATGATTGAAGGATTGTGAATAAAATGTTTTGCACTTAGATTCTCTTTACAAGGAAGCATGGGTTCAAATATATGATATCATCTATATGGACAACAAAACTTTATTCTTTTTATATAATTTTTTTTAAAAAAATATTGTTTGATTATGATTAATTATAAGTTTATAAGTAGATAATTTTGATTAATTATTGGTTGAATGGGTGAGTGAGATGATGAGTCAATGGGATAAAATTAGGTAGTTTTGTGAAGTAAATAGGTCAACTATATATTGGTGAACAAGATAGGAATAAAGAGGAAGATCATCCCAACCTATTCTGTTCTAAATGAATTAGATTGGGCAGTGTTAGTTTTGAAGTCCAAGGGATGGGCCCAACCACAAGAATCTTAAGTCTTTTCACAAAAACCCTTTTGTAAAACAATGGAGTTTTTGGTCAATACGCTTTACATAGTAAGCGATTGGTGTCCCAAATAGAGAGTATCATATCAATTATTGGTATGAGAAAGATATGGGTTTTGAAGTAATGGCTCTTTAAGAGCTACTTGAATGTCAATAATTTGTTTTAAATTTTAAATAAAGAAAGGGTTGGTTGTCTATAGAATTCTTGAATTTAAAAAGATTACTTTAGTAATTAATTTTGTTTTTGACTTTAACAAATTAATGATACATGTTTGATTATGATCTTATTTTGACTTCAACAACTCAATGATACATGTTTGATTATGTGTACTAATATGTTAATAGGAACATGATTTCAAGAACATTATTATAAAAAAACAATATAGTTTTTCTACCTAGGCTTGATTATAAATGGGCTTAGCATTGGGCCTAATGAATATGGGCTTCAAAACTATATAGTTTTGAGTCCATTATTCTCCCAAATGAACAAGAAAGTGAAGATCTAAACCTTATATCTCATTGGTCCATCCCTCATCCATAAGTCCAACAAATAAGATAAGATGATAAGCACACGTGGCAATCACCCAATTCCCCCAATTTTTTTCTAACTAAACAATCCATCTTCACATTTCATTTCCCCTTCTCCTCTTCCAAAACTCCAATTTCCCCAAAATCATGGCCTCCCCAACACTCATAACCCCTTGTACTTCCAAATCTCAGAGCCCCTTCATACCTCTCAAACCCAAATCCACCATTTCCGCTGCCGTAACAACCCCCACCGTCCGCCGCCGCGAGTTCCTTTCTTTGACCGCCTCTGTTCTAGCGCCGTCCTTCGTTCTGTTCCCTCAATCTCCGGCACTGGCGGCTTCGGACGACGAGTACGTGAAGGATACCAATGAGGTGATTGGTAAGGTGAGAACGACGATCACAATGGACAGAAATGACCCGAATGTGGCAGCAGCGGTGGCGGATCTTCGAGAGAGTTCGAATTATTGGGTGGCTAAGTATAGGAAGGAGAAAGCTCTATTGGGAAGAGCTTCGTTTAGGGATATGTATTCGGCATTGAATGCTGTCTCGGGGCATTATATTAGCTTCGGACCGACTGCGCCGATACCGGCAAAGAGGAAGGCAAGGATTTTGGAGGAGATGGACACTGCGGAGAAAGCTCTGTTAAGAGGGAGATGAAAATTTACGTGAGGCTTTTTCATTTTTTTTCTCTTTGTATTTTTATTTATTTTTTTCTTCCCGAGTATTGGAGTTTAACGTTTATGGGTTATGTAAGTATAGAATTTGGGGATTCACAATTTGTGAATTTACAAGAGGAAAATATTCTAAATTTATCTAAGATTAATAGAGATTGGATTTTATGTCTTGATTAGTTGGATGGATTTAGTCAATTATGCATGAGATAATAATGTTACATGTTTTAGTTCATAACCTTAGAAAATTTAGATATATATATATATATTTTAGGCTTAGTTTGTTTAGTTGATGTTTTGAAAGAAAATGATAAGTTATTTTGGCTTTTATTTGGTATGCATTTAAAATCAGTTTCATATGTATTTTAGATTATTTGGTCTCGTTATCATTTGATGAATACCACAATTTCTTTTATTATGATTGAAATTCACATTTAAAATATAAAATCAAAATATGCCTTAGACTTTTAGTAATCATTTTTACTAAAATAACTCAAACATGCTTTTAACTAAAATAAATTTAACCATTTCTAATCATTATTAAACAAGACAAGAGAGTAGTTTTGAAGAATCTGTCCTGCCCAAATATATGTCTAATGAAAAATGTCAATCATATTAGAAAAGTCATGAGAAAATAGAATTTTTGTAGGTATCAAATTGGATTTGAATTATTCAATATTTAGGGTCTTAGAATGTTTTCAAATACCCAAAGGGAAAATAAAGAAATGAGAAATAAGTTTGAGGCTATAAACCAAATAAGTCCATAATTTGGGGGGGGGAAGAGAATTTGATTATTATTATGTCACTTTCTAAACGTCCATAGTCTGTTTGAAATTGGATGTTCGCTTTTTCTCATATCATAATCAACCAATTTTCAACCACAATATTATTATATATAAACAAAAAAATAATAATAAATCAACACTGTAATTTTAATTTTCAAAATAAAGAAATTGTCAAATATGAAAAAAAAAAAGAAAAAAAAAAGAAGAAGAATGAAATTTTATTATTCATGGTGATGCTATCATAAAGCCCAATTTTTTGGTGGGCTTCAGCAAGGCCCCAATTTGATGTTTGCCTAAACATTTGCAATCAGTTATTGATACGGCCCCATAACAGTGGGCCTTTACCACAATTTTTCGAAAAGATGATCGTGTCAATTACAATTGAGTTATGAACATTTTTCTTCAACGAAGATGATTCTAGCAATTCTTCTTCCACTACATCGTTTTTATCTCTGTATTTTTATTTATTTATTTATTAAAGTTTGTAGCTGTCTATTTATTAAAGTTTTTAGGTTGAAATGTTGCTATGTTGTAAATTAAACAGTATAATCTAGTTATTGCCTTTATATACTATATTTGATAAAGGAGTAGAATTTCAAATCTGAAAGTTAAATTGTGTCTAAATCAACCAGTTAACTTTAAGAGATTGTATCTTTGATCCAAAAGATTTCATGTTCAAATATACCGCCTTTAACACTGTTGAGCTAAAAGAAAAAGATTTGTTATAACTCCTGTACGTTGCATAGTCTATTAACTAGTTTCATTAACCTTGTAACTTTGGATCCCTTATTCATGATGCTTCTTCCGCTTTTGTAATTGTAACTCTATCAATGGTAGTTGGATTAAGCTTGTGAAACCTACAAACCAAAACAAACTTACAAAATAAAGAAATTACAAATTATCGATAGAGATTTATCTAAACTTTTTTCTAGACTCGTTACTACTAGAAAAACCGTATCCATCGACATTAGGAAGATTTGTTGGGAGTTGTTTGGTTGGGAGATAGGTCTTTTCTAGATGTCTTCTTATATTCGTTGGGAGTTAGAACCATCTCCCAATGCTATATTATAGCTATTGGACGATAGGACAAGGTGGTACCTATCTCCCGACGACATAAAATAGATGTCGAGAATAATTCTAACTTCCAACAAGTGTAAAAGACCGCGTCGAAAGATATGACTATCTTCCAAGACTAAAAGTAAATTGAGGCGTATTTACTGTAGCAAGATGTGGTTGTTATAGTTTTGAATGAGCCTTACCTCAAACGCATCCAAAATATTTCTAAACGGGACAATTGAAATCAAAAGTACAAACTCGCTTTTATAGTACTTAGGACTCATGACTTTTTTGAACTTTTTTGACGGAAACAACGAAACTCTAATATTTTACCAAAGTCTAACACCTTGTTGGAATAAGTAGTAATTTTTAACTTTTTCTTTATCAACCCCTTCTAAACTTGAGTATTACAATATGATACTATCCAATATCTTTCAATTGAATATTCGAAATGCCTCAAACTTGTAAAAAATTTTGCTAAGTGATCTTTCCATTTATACATTGGTGTGTGTAAAGCTATATATATATATATCTTCACCATGCATGAATCTTATTATTTATATATTCAAATGAAAAATAAAACTATGAAATTTGAAATTTGAATAAGAATGAATTTTGAAGTTGAACCACTTGCTTAAGATGTGTGTATCAAATATGGTTATTAGTTGCATATTCATTTGATAATTGATTAGGCACTTTTCTTGTTTCCTAATAAGTTTGACTTTTGTTGGTCTTCTCTCTCAAAAATAATATTGATAAGATGTGAGTTATGAGCTTTCCTTTTTATCATACTTTGAGGACTTTAAAAGTCCAAAATGCTTTTATTAACAACTTTGCTTCCCATCATAAAATGGACCGACGAATCTCTCATATACACTAATTTCCAACATTCCCAAAAGGATAACCAAATATATATATTATTGTTTCACTCACCATATCAAATATTCATTTCTAAATAAAAACTTCTTTTCTATTACTATTTAACATTTTATATTCTATTTCATTTCAGTTATTAAAATAATATCGAGATTTCAATTTTATAGGATATAAATATTTATTCTTGTAAATGAAAATATTTATAAAATTAATTATTAAGCTATATATTTTCTTTCTAGTGCATATATTTTCGTATTAGAATTAATGCAAAAATATTTTGTCATATTTTATGGATATTTATAAAGATTGATATTGAAGATACCAACTAATCTTTATAGTGTAAAACTTTCTAATTGATATATATATATATTTATTTATTTATTTATTTATTATTTTCCAGATATTGTGTGCATAATGTAGGAAGAAAAAAAAATGATTTTTTTTTTTATAGCACATCTTATGTTTTTTTCCTTAATATGGTTTTTGAATTTTTTGTTTTGAATATATTATTTATATAATAATGTGACCTTTTAATATATCTATTTATTGTCATTTTCATCAAATCTTTCTCGAAGAACAATTTTCAAAGATGGTAATAGAAAAATGTCAAGAGATTTTTGTCAATTTGCAATAATAAAGATAACACCATATATATAAATATATATATTATATGAAGCCAATGACTAAAACAAGATAAAGTTACCAATCCATCTTAAAATTTGAATAAATCAACAACTTTGATATGCTAATTAACTTAAATTAAGCCACTTTGATTAGATTTGGATTAGAGACAAGGAAGATCATTTCCATATATTATTTTGGCTTCATCAAAATCCTTTTTACTAATTAGAATGGACGTCGTGTTCAAAATAATTTTTTTTTGATTTATTCTTTTGAACATATCTTACATAACCCTAAACCCTAAACCCTAATATGAGAAGGTTGATTCTCCATCATGATCAAATATCGAAAAGGGGAGAGAGACAACTCCTTTGACTGATTCTCAAAATATGGATGAAAAATAAATAAACAAACAAAAAAGAAGAAAGTATTCAATAAATTAAAACATTCATCATCCTACTTTATGATATCCCATATCCCCCAACTACTCCTTGAACAAACAATTTAGATTTAATGTGTAGAGGGGGAAGTGGAAATTAAAGGGCACAACACACTTGGCATTCATCAGTAATGGGTTTCTCATACAAATTCTTCATGAGACACTTAATTGTGAGAGAGAACTTTAGGGACCCAAAAGGCAAATAAAATAAAGACTCCCTTACCACAACCATTTAATATTAGGAGATCTATTATTATTATTTATGAATATATATTTCCTATAGTCTCTTGTAGATTTAATCATAGACCACATCTGAAGATTTGTTTCCATTATTTTGATGTTACATGAGCACTCTATCGATTAATTAAGACTTAGCACTATGGATGTCCATTGTATGATATTGTACGATGCTTCATTTTGAATTCATACTCTCCAATATGATAATATATTATAATCTTTTACACTCAACCTATCCGCCACGGACATTAATATATAAAATTGATAACTTATATTATTATTTATTAATTCAAAGGTGGGTGAGAAAGGATAACACAATATTACTTCCATTTGACTTGTAGTAAATATATATAATAATACATATTTTGAATTTTCTTTCTGTTTTGCTTTCTCTTTTTTTCTTTTACACACAGATTTTTTTGTTTCTTTAAACAATCAGGGGATGAGCAATTGAGGAAGATCATATTAGTCAATTGCTATTAAATATTTGTTTTCCATTAATTACTTTGATAAGACTGTCATTATCATAGTTAATTTTTAAAAAATTGAATTTAAACGGACTAATTAAAACATATATCAATATAAAAAAGTTTGAAAATCATTCCACACGTAATTGAATAAACACGAGCCAACTTTAGAATCAACTCCCGATGATACTTATAGTATTTAGGATCACCTACTTTTCCTGCTTGTTCCGGTCGTTTGCATTCTGGCAATTGAATAAGTTGCTTCTCTAGTAGCTGCTCGAACATGTCTGCAACATCAGAGTCAGGAAATGGATAAACTTTTTCCTGCCTTTCTTTAAGAGTTGGGCGTGCCAAACTGTTCACACGAGATTTCAAAGAAATGTATTTCGTGAAATTGAATTTTGTATATTGATGAATATTGTGAATACAATCTCTCGTATTTACTCATTTGATACTTTCTCTCGAATACAAGTTAAAACTTAGAACTTCTTGATCTTCGGTCTTTAGGATGTTGTAGTTGCAAGTCGATTTGAACTTCGATCTTCTGGAATCCAAGGAAGTTTAATCTTCCGAGTCTTCAATCTTTCAGAAGTTGTTGATCTCGAGGTTGATACGAACTTGCACGTCTTGAGAGCTTGTAGAAGTTTGAATCTTTAATTTTTCAGAGCTTCAAAGCTTCAATTCTTCCTTCAACCAAAGACCACCAAAAATGAATGGCAATGGTCTCTATTTATATAGAAATTTTATGGGCTTTAGGTAAGTTTGGGCTCATTTGCTTGGTGGGCTTGAACTTGGATCCATTTGCTTGTCGGGCTTGGACTTGAGCCCATTCGCTTTTTGGACCTGGACTTGAGCCTATTTGTTTATTGGACCATATTTACTGTGATGATGTGACATAATTTAATTGACTTAAAATTTTTTATTCAACGAAAAGAAATAATGAAAAGTATACTAGAATAATATTAAACTATTTAGCATTGGATGATGATTGATTCACCTCTAGAGATTTTGATTTTTGATGTTATTGAGATTATTTAAAGAGAATATTACGTTTCAATTTTTGAAAAAGGTTGATAAATGGTAAGTATATTTAAATTTTGAGTGGAATAAGAGTAGATATATTTCTATTAATATTTATTTAGAAAATATGACGAATTGTTTTTTTATTTTCAACAAAATTTAGGTAAATAAATTTATAAAGAAAAAAAAAGGGAAATTATTTCAACAAAAATATATTTATAAATAAAAAGATTCAAAATGTATCTACAATAGACATTATAAACTTTAAGTTTTAAAATAAATAAAATCTTAAAATTTACTATATTTTGTAAATACCAAGTTAGATTAATAAAAATGTCTACTAAATTTATTGCAATTTTTATAAAGTAATAATAAAAAGAAAGAAGTCAATAAATGAAAGAGACGTCATGAACGAATTTATAATGCGCATCCTTTTCTTCAGAGAAACAGAAGACAAAGACATTTCCCCCTCTTCATCGGAGTAGAATTCAAAGCATAAATAAATTGAAACAAAAGAGAAATTCAATCTTGTTTCAAACCCATTTTAATTCTTCGTGTTCTTCATCTTCTTCACTTCGTGATTCCCTCTTCTGAAACAAAAATAGAGAGAAATAAAGGTTCTGTTCTGTTTTTGCAGTTTCTCTTCCCCTGTTTTTCTGTTTCACACCATACTCTGTCTTTGCTGTTCCTTTGTTTCTGTTAAATTTACTGCCTTCATTTCGTCATTTTCTTTACCAGAAAAAACTAATCATTAGTCCAGAAATTATGGGTTTCTGTTGAAAAAATAAAGTAAAATAATCCATTCATGGTTTCGTGGCGTATTCTTCTTCCTCATTTCCTTCCCCTTTAGTTTTAGCCTTCGTTTCTCCATTGAAATCCTTTCTGTATTTGGGTGGTTTCTCTTATTTGGCAAATTTTCATTCTGGGTTTGCAGAGATTTTGTAGGATGGTGGAAACAAATTTGGATTCTGTTTTAAATTGGTTAAAGAATTTGTGGGTTTTGGGATTTCCAGCGAGGAATCTAATTGAATAAAGGAACAAGCAAAAAAGAAACAGAAAGAAGAAGAAGATTTCATTTTCTTCTTTTCTTTTTTAGATACTCTCTGCCATTTAGCATTTTTCCCCCTCCCTTTTCTTATTGTAAGAGACAATCTCTCTCTCTCTCTCTCTCTCCCCCATTTTTTTATTTATTTCATTAGCTTTCTTCTCTGTTTTTTGGATCTTTCACAACCTTCAAAAGAGGTAAGAAAAAATGGAGTCCAATTTGGATTGTTTTCTCCATTGCACAACACCAGTGGTTCAGTCCCATTTCCTCCCAAAGGTAAGGTTTTTTTTTTTCTTTGATCTCTTTTTCTTGTTTGTAATGGGTTTTGATTGAATTTCAAAAATTTTCAGACTGAAATTAGGAATCTCAATCGTTTATGGCATCCATGGGAGAGAGAAAAAGTGGAATATTTCACTCTAAGTGATCTCTGGAAATGCTTCGATGAATGGAGTGCTTATGGAGCCAAAGTTCCAATCACTTTAAACAATGGAGAAACATTAACTCAATATTATGTCCCTTATCTCTCCGCTATCCAAATTTTCACTGGTTTTAGGTAGTTTCTCTATTTCTCTCTCAATCTAAACCGAAAAATTCATGATTTTAAAGAATTGCTCTGTTTTTCAGGGAAGAAACAGAGTCTGGTGATGGAGATACAAGAGATTCTTACAGTGATTGTTGTAGTGACGAGAGTGATAGTGATAAATTATGGAGATGGGAAGGAAGTGGAAGCACTTCTTCTGAAGATGGAGGATCTGAACAAGAAGCATTCTTGCATCTAAATGATCGCTTGGGTTATCTTTATTTTCAGTTCTTTGAGAAATCAACTCCATATGGAAGAGTACCTTTACTGGATAAGGTAATAGTCTCTAAATTCTTTAACTTGTTGTTTTTATCAGACAAACTTAACGATAAATAAAGAGAAAAAGCAGAAGAAAACAGAATCTTTTTTAACGTTTGGAATTGGACTAAACTAAGCAACTTGGACAATCTTTCTCTTTTTCTTTTTCTTTTTTTTTTCTTTTTGCTTGTGTGATGAATAGTATAGCTCTGTTTTGGGGAATTTTAATAATGTATTTGTTTTTGTTCTTGTTCTTGTCTTGTCCATAAGAACTATAAAAGAATGAAACTTTAAAATTTAAAGATTCTTGATTTGAAATTATTATTCGACCCTTTTTAGATCAATGGATTAGCTCGAAGATTCCCAGGTTTGATGACACTTAGAAGTGTGGATCTGTCGCCAGCCAGCTGGATGGCTGTGTCATGGTATGGTTCTAACTCTGTTTTCTTTCTTTGTGGAGTATTGCGTTTTTGTAAAGAGAATGAATGAATATTTCTTTTTTTTGATGATTTGAGACCATTTCTTTAGGTACCCAATTTATCATATTCCTATGGGAAGAACTATCAAGGACTTGTCCACTTGTTTCCTCACTTATCATACTCTATCATCTTCATTTCAAGGTACTCTGTTTTTCTTTCAACCAATTCTATTTTTGATACTGTACTGAATTATGATCCAATTCTGAGTTGATGAAAAGTAGCCAAAGACATGATATCGATATTAATTGTAGAAATTAAAAATGACGAGCTAGATAGGAATTTTTTTGGTTTGGTACCTTCCTAGATAACCAATAAATTATTCCCAAAATTTTCATGTTTAGATCCAACTTTTGAAAACAATCCTTTTTTAAGAAAATCAAGCTAATAAAAAACTGTCGCTCATTGTTTTGTTATCCACTCTCATTGACATGGTTAAGAAATCATGCAAGGTTTGAAAAAAAAATATAGTTTTAAGATGATTTTTCTTCACCTAGAATTTGACGTGCAAAAATTGAAAAGAAACCAACATAAATTTCAAAAACAGGAAGCAAAAAACCTATTGAAGATGAAGTTAATCATTGATTCATAATGTTAACATGGAGGAGCTATGTGTGTGGTAGATATGGATATGGAGGAGGATGGGGGAGGAACGAAGAGGCGACGAAGGAGAGAAGTAGGTGAAGGGATACCGGTGACAGCGTTCGGGGTGGCGACGTACAAGATGCAAGGGAACCTGTGGGTGGCGGGCAATGGTGGTCGAGACCAGGAGAGGCTAATGTCGCTGTCGAGCGTGGCAGAGTCATGGTTAAAGCAATTGAGGGTCCAACACCATGACTTCAACTATTTCACAGGCCTTCGTCGTGGGTAACTCAATGAATCAATCACATATCATTATCGTCCACCCACAATACATACAGTCCTTTAGTTTTATTTTTCTTTTTTTGAAAAGTTGAAGCCTTTTTTTTTTCTCCTTTTCTTCCTTTCTTCTTCATGAGGTCCATCAAAATGCTTAAGAAACTTTGGTTGAGGTACATCAAACATAAAAAGAAAAAAAAAAGAAAGAGAAAGAGAGACTAATAGGAATTGTTGTGGAAAAGAGCAATGGTTTGTAGCCATGAAAAATGGCTTCAAATGGTCTACTCTATCAAAGTAGGCTTGACATATTATATCATCACATCAATTTCATACTCTTAAATATTATTGATCTTAATGTATCAAAGTTACAATCATATATAGTGATGGTTTGTTTTTGGTTTATATAGAAAGGTTGTTGATAGTTTGAAGAATATATATAAACCGTATATTTCACATGTTTAATTTTGACTAAAGAACCTATTAATTGAGAACTAAATTCTCCCAAGAGAATAAATATTGTAAGATATCAATAACAAAAGAGAGTTTCAAAAAGTTCTCTTCAACCATTTAAATGCATTAGGATGAATAAATGTTCATTATAGGTTCAAATTCTTTATTTTTTGAATGAGATGATAATTGTTGCTTTAATATATGAATGGTTGCATTTTTTTTATTCCAATTTACAATAGCAATGGTAAGGTAAGTATGTGTGCTGCCAGTTTGAGATGTAGGGCGATTTTTTGTTTTAAAAAAGTTTTTTTTTTTTTAAGTACAAACATTGGTGAGGACTTGAACCCAAAATCTCTTAGATCTCAAAAGCATATAGGTGCCAGCACGAGTCATTTCAATCTATTTTGTTCTTACTCACATGCATCTTAGGAATATTCTTAGAAGGTTACCCAACGTAGAATTGCTTAACTTTGAAATTCCTGTAGTTGAGTCACAAAAAATGAAGATGCACTTCGTTTTGCATAGATAGTAACTTTCAATTTTTTTAAACCTTTCTCAATTGTTCTTTTATGTCCTTAACATTCCTCTAATTCAAATGTGATGTTGTCACACCCCTACCCGAAAACGCATCCCTCTCCCTCGCACTTCGAGCATGAACGTGACTTGGGTAGCTCCAACGCTAAAGCATTAAAATGGTTGGACTTTTATTTAAGACCTTACTTTAACTTAAACGCATCGCCAAGATGCCTATTCCTTTAAACTTAAACTTCTTAAATTAAGCAAGTACTGCATTTTGAAACTCAAAACTAATAACTTGGGATAATTAAACATTAAACATCACATCAGCCTTTACTTATTCATTTCTCGAGGACATTGAACAATTTCCACGCATAAACTACTGATCTGGTCAAGTACATTAGATTTGTTCTCTATCTCTACCATCTTGATCACCTCTTCTTGCACCTCTACATGACAATTTTTCCTAACATTCACAACCAACTCTTTTAGGTTTTAAAACCTAGACTTTGATACCAACTATAAATACCCAACACGATCATCCTTGCTTGTTTTAAAGGCTTATTAGAGTAAAATTTGTCCTTTTTGATCAACATGGTTTGTCCTCACTCACATGTATTCTAAGAACATTTTCAGCAGGCCACCTAACATACAATTGCTTCAAGCTAAACACACTTAATTATGAAGTTCTTATGATCGAACTATCGTAAAGGAAGGCGCACATTTGTTTACATAGGGAGTAACTTTCAATTCTCTTTTAGGTCTTTCATAAACTTACTTTCACGTCTTTAGGATCCATTTCATTTAGATATGAATTCGATTCATTCATGTCCTTTTCTAAACTCATAACATTACAACTTGAAACAAATGTGTTTTGAAATATTGACTATTTATAGACAAAAAGATATGAGGTTTAATACGGAAATAATAATTTATATTTATATCCTAAGAGATATTTCATTAATATAATTGTAATGGTTGATTTAATCCTTACCTAGGTGATGGCAATATCAAGACTAAATATATCCAAGCAAGGTATATATACAAAATCTTAAATAGCTTTTAATATTATTATTCCATTTAATTATACTTCAAAATTAGTAAACGTGATGGTGGTGATACCAAAACCTAGCACACCATATAGGATATAGATGGTGGAGATATATAGTAATTAAATTAAGTTCACTTTATGTTTATATACAATTTGCATCTGCAATTTGCCATTTGCTACAAATTTAGCTAATTAATTTTGATTAAAGAATAATAAACTTTAAGAATTAATAATGCCTATAATAAATAGTTATTGAACAACAATATATAGAAGTAATAGCCAGGCATCAAAATTAATTTCTCTTTTATGTGAAAAACATAAAGGTCAACTTTGAAACAACTTTGTTTTTCCAATAGTCAACATCAACCAAATCCTATTTTTTATTTTTATTTTTTTAATATGTTATTTATTATCATTATTATTGTTTTACTTTTCTTACTTATTCAACTATTAATATATACACTACTTTCATCTTTAATTTTCATACTTTGTTATTTTTTTAATGGTTAAAAAACAAAATCAAAATTTAGAGAGTAAAATTCAACTATTGTACTTAAGAAAGATACAAATCATTGTATGAAACAAAGAGAAAATAAACATAATTCTTTTTTAAAAAAATGAATTAGTTACCAAACGAGATCTTAGTTTTTATATTTGATTTTTGAAAATTAAACATGTTGGCAACATTTTAGACGTTCTTTTAAAATCAAGCCTAATAAAAAGTAGTTTTTAAAAAGAAAAATTATTTCAAATAACAAAATTGCTAAAAATATTTACAAATATAACAACATTTCAGAATCTATGATAGATACTGAGATATAAAAGTCTATTAGCCCATATCATTTTTTTTTTGTTCAATTTTATAATATATTTGAAAACAACCATTTTAAAACTTGTTTGGTCTGAAATCTGGATCAATTTGGCTAAGATTTCAACTCTCGTACTTAAAAACGATGCATAACATTATAATAATATGAGAGAACAAGTTTAATTTTCAAAACCCAAAAATCAAAATAGTTATCAAAGAACCCCTAGAGGAGTAGAGACATTTATTTTCCATTCATATAGAGGTCACAATTATTTCTCTATGATGTGCATGGTATTCCCCAATTCATGTAGAATAATTATTGTTAATTCATTGCATTGGACATAGCATAATTTTCTCAACTTGTCTTGGATATAGTTCTTCTCTATATATATAGTTTCCACCTTGGAATCAAGCTAGGACTTATGACCCATGCAGCCAAAACCTAATTACTTACTTATTTCACATCTTTAAATTTCTACATTGAATGTAAATTGAAAAGTATATCTCTCAACCTAATAACCCAACAATTATATACATTTGTATACTTTTCTACTACTATTAGTATGAGCAATAAATTTTGTTTAAGTGGTTGAACGAAGATTAGTGTTCTATATTTGGCAAAGCAATAATTAACTTCGAAATGGTGTCTAATTTTTTCCTTTTTCTTTTAAAATAATAATTCAAAGTAGACATTATAATTATATAGAAGAAAGTGTTTAATTAAAACAATATCATGATGCATTTGAAATAATAATTCAAAGTACCCATTATAATATGATGTTATCACTAATAATGGTAATTAGATGTGTAATATCAAAATTTTAAGTTTCATTTGGTAATCATTTTATTTTTCGTTTCACATTTATCGTTTTAAGAAGTTGAAGTAAAAAAAAATGATAAAAAAATTTGAAAGTAAATATAAAAAAAGTAGGTAGCAAAATTTTAAAAGTAGAAATATAAATTCAACTTGAATTTTTTTTTCACTAGTATTTTAAAAATAAAAATTTTATACACATAAATATATTTGATGTAATTAAACATAAAATTTAATAAACAAAGATCTAAAAGCTAATAGTTATACGTGTTTATTGGAGTTGCCAAAATAAGTTTAACCTAATGTTAATTGATATGATTTTTGTTTCTTTAAGTCGAAAATTCGGTTGTTATTGTGTTGTTCCACTAAAAGAAAGTCTAATGGAAGTTTGTGTGCTACTTGGGAGGTCTCTCTTTTTTTTCTTTCCAATTCCTACATCATTACTAGAGATTTCTCAATATGTGGATTTTGTCCTTAATTTGTTATAAAGTTTTGATGAATGTATTTGTGCTTCAACTTTTTAACGAATTATCAATGTTACCTTAAAAAAAAGAAAAAGAAAAAGAAAAAAAGTGGTTGAAGACGGGGTGCGAGTGGTGTGGGCCTATTCTTTGGAGTGTTGGTGGCACTATCATATAAATGGGTTTACAGACGTAAGAGAGGTATTGAGTGGGTGCTTCAAAGTCATAGGAGTGTGCTCATTAATAGTGGGAGAGAGCTATATGCAAGGATCTTTTGATGTGTTGTATGTAGCTAGGGTTTGTGTGATGGTGGAAGAGTTTCAGGATGCAATGTTGAGGTTGCTAGTACCTTTAACAGTGGAGTCGGAATGTGTAACAACTGTGTGAGGGAAGAACTGATAACTTAGGTTAATTATATAGGTGACAGGGAGAGATATATATTAAGTCTATGGAAGTGCATATCATAACATTCAGGTTCATCATATTTGCCCTTCAAATGGGGTTGGCTCATTAGCCATTACATGGGTCTCAATTTCATGGTTGGTCAGACAATTAACTTCTCCTATTTGGTTGTGTTGTTTGGCTTTGTAATGGGATGTTATACGTTTCTGGAGAGAAAAAAAGTGTACCAAACATCTCTTTTTCAATTTTTCTTGAAACATCCATTTCTCATATACTATATTTATTATGCATTCCCCCCCCCCCCCCCCCCCCTCAAACTGTAAATGTCAAAATTAAAGTGTTCTAATTAATACATTACTTTTTCAACCATGTACTATAAAATGAACCTAACAATCACCTAATAGGTTTCAATGATGGTTGAATTTTACCGTTGATGTACTCCTCATTGCATATAGGACTACATTATTAAATTCTAAAATGTCATACCTTGTTTATTTACAAGTTAATATATTGTTTTGATTGATAAATTTACTTAATTTTAGACTGCATACTTTAATTTCAAATATTAAAATCATTGTACTTCTATTAAATTGAATTGTCCTTAAACAAGTTCCTTATTGTTTTTTTTTTCTCAAAAAGAGAAATAATGTATTAACATTTTTAGTATACATTTTAGAAACTTATCCACCTATTGCATTTTTTCCATAAAGATATTTTGTTGTGTATAAACTAAACAGACTTTAAAATAATGAGTATTTTCTTTTTGTGAAAAAAACAATAATAATTGAATTATTATGAAAAATTCAAACAATTAGTATTTAGGTAATTATAAGTTGAAATGAAATCCTATTGTTTGGGTATTATTTAATAATTATTGAGTATTATAAATATGTAAATTTAAACAACTATTATTTACGCCCTCTTTATTATTTAGATAATTATGGTTATGTTTTCAAAAGAGGTAATTATGCATCTAATTCAATTATCATATAATTTCCAAAACACCACTCCCAGTCTTCCACCTAAGTATAAAAAAAAAAACTAAAAACTAAAAACAAAAACGTTGGGTACACTTTAAAATTGGGCTTGGGTCGGAGCCCAGCCCAAATTTTAGAAGAAACATTATAAATTAGGTAATTGTTTTTTAAATAATAATAATAGATTAATAATTTTGAGCCTAAACTTGTCCATTTTTACTCAAAATAAGAGATACAGACTATTAGATTTTATTAATTGCACCTCAAACTTAGTTTAGGAGTCATTTTCTCTCATAGTCTTTTTGCCTTTCAAATATTCAAAATTGATTCTACAAATTGCAATATTAAACACTATTTTCATGTTTTATGGAGTAAATTAAGTTGGATTATTATTTTATTTGTATATAGTTAGTACTATCTTTTATATCAGTTTATATAAAAACAAGGCATCTAACAATATTCTAATTTTCTAAATCAAAGGGTCAAAGAATATCACTTTTTCTTAAGAAAAATACTTGAGTTTGATTCTATCTATATCTTTGTGTGAAAAATATACCTAAATCGTTTGTAACTTTACAAGGCATGGATTAAATAATTCAACATATAAGTTCGTCGGTTGTGGTGTGTGTGTTTTTCTTTTTGGTGTTTTGGTTTAAGGACTTGGCTTTGTAACTTTCTTGAATGGATGATTACTAGTTGTGTATTCATAATGTAAAACATTTTATTCCTTTAACGTAGGTGTATAACAATATTTTTAAAAAAACTTACAAATATAGACAATCAATGTTTTTAACATAGTATGTTAGTGATAGATCTATCACAGATGAACTTGAACAAATTTTACTATATTTTATATTTTTTAAAAATATTGTTATATATACTCATTTTATGAATGTAATTGTAACTATCTTTTCAATTTATTTAGGAAAAAACTCATTCCGCCTAGAGTTAGTATTCAACATCTTTTCCTTCCCTTGCAATATTGTGGTTGGAACCCTGATGGAATCCATCCCCATTTTCATTTCTCTTTACCTTCTCTCATTTTGATTTTTTTTTTTTTAAATTTGTGCTAGTTTCTCATATATTTTTTTTTGGTATATTTCTATGTAAATATATGAATTCTTATTCAAAGACTAAATAAATAAATAAATAAATTTATTTATTTATTAATCATTAAATTTTGGAAACAATATTTTAGAATCTGCGGACATTATTAGAATCAATACATCAATTACATGAACATATAATAAATATATCTAAGTTGTCAAAACGTTACTAAACTGCTCTTTGATTACAACTCGCAAATTACTAAGAAAAACTACAGTTGGTCTATTTGTACGTACAATGTGTGATGGTCACACTGTAGTTAGTAGTCTCTAAATCATTGGATATACAATAAAATAAAACTATAACTTTAGTTTTTTGTCTTCCTCTTATACATATCCAACTCTGTAAAGTTGTTCCAACGAAATTAATTAAAAAAGGGGGTTTGGATTATTAAGGAACAGGATAGGACTTGTTATTGCACATGCATCTATAAGCCATTGGACATGTTTCAGCCTCTTGAAGTGAAGCACACACAAAGCTTATCATCACTAATCTGCAAGGCGAGCATGAGCCACACGCATGTGAACAATCAGGCAAGCTCGACCCGGCTACTTCAACCGTCTCCGTCCCTTTTCTCCCCATCGTCTTCATCATCGCTGCCTTCTCTTTCACCATCACCATTGCTGCTTTACCAGAGGATGATGCCGCCCCCTTGCGGTGATGGCCATGACCTACACATAAAAATTAAATGACAAAATGTTTCAGAAGTACTTATCTTAAAACATATAACAACATTACTTAATTATGATTTTAGGTGTAAAGAGTTTAAAAGATTGCATATATAAACTAACTAATCCTATTATTTCTCCGTGGTGGTAGCTAGCATGCATATTAATTAGTAAACTATATGTAAATTTCTCTGCGTACTGTTTACGCTTTTGGTTTTTTCACGATAGTAAAAAGGAAAAGAAAGGGTAAAAGAGAGTGAATTACGTGAGTTTTGTTGAGAAATGCGTCTAGAGGAAATGGGTGTTGAGAATAATAAGAAAGCAATGAAGAGAATAGAAAAGCAAGTGAAAGGCTTCATGATATTGAGAGTAGAAGTTGAAGAAATTAAGAAGTAATTAGTTTTTTTAGAGAGAGGGAAATGTGTAAAGAAAGAGAGGAAATGAAGAGGATATATAAAGGGAAAGATTCTGAAAAACTATGAGAATTGAAGCAAGTCACAGGCAAAAGACAGGTCTTTTTTTTTTTAGTGATGAGATCACAGGGAATCCGAGCTTTGCAAAACTATGAGAACTAAATTAAAAAAGGAGAAGAAACAAAAGATCAGAATAGAAAGTGCCTCCTTAAACGTGAAGAGCCATTAATGCTCCCATTAAATGCATACAAAAGAGAATTAAAAGAGCAAAACAAAGCCTCAAAAATGGTAAATCTTCTGCAATGTGGCTTACAGTTTAAGTTTATATCAATAGTTATTATGAGGTAATCTGGTTTCCAGCATTTTCATTCGATATTAATATATATCTTTTAAAAAAAGTTTAACAAGCGACATTTGGACGGACTATACAAACATAATATGGATGCACTCAAAAGTAATTCTCTTATATAAAAGGAGATTTAGAATGATTATAAATTTGATTTCCATACAATCATATCCATATCTAGTTTCAATATTGCAAACGTGATTTTCAAATGATCACATTACTTATAAGAATGATCATTTAAAAAAGTAATATCAATATAGGCAAATTTTACCCCCACAAAAATGTGGGACTAATTTTGTATAGGTGATTCCTGTCAATCAGCTACTAAAATCACATTTCAACTAATTGTTATATTTACAATACTACGAAAGTCCAATAAAGTTTTGGCAATTTTGTACATCGCAAAAGCTGTTACTGAAAATTTGAAATGTATAGAAAAGAGAGGGCAATAAATTTGTATGTTGAGTGTGATGTGAATGCCATTAATGTAGTTCTGAAAGCTTGTTGAAATTGTTATGGATCTTTGTCTCTTTCATAAATACCCTAACGCCAAGGACCATGAAAAATTAAACCACGAATCTATTATAATAGGAGTTATTGTGGCAGAGGACATTAGAGCATGTAGTACTCTCATAATTTCATTCATACGTAGGGAGTACCCATCTTTTAAGAGACGTTTTTTCTGTTACCTAGGTTTGTCGGGTGCAATTGTAAAGTTGTTAAAATCACTTTTGTCATGTTTAACTTTGTTTTAAAAAAATAGTTATAAAATTTATTTTCTGTTTCAATAGAAATATGTTTCAACAGTGGATATAATAATGTAGTTGATAGTTTTATACCCTTTGATGTAGAAGGAAGAAACTAAACAAAATTAAGATTTGATCAACATACACCGTGAGAGCATTTGACTATAGTTTAGTGGATAAGATACAAATTATATTATTTTAAAGATTGATAGTTTAATTCTCACCATATGATTGTTGAACGGAGTTGTTAACAAATAATTCAATTCTTTTAAAAATTGTAGACCTTTGATCTTTCGTAAACCTTTGGACTTGAAATAACAATGGAAAAGTGACTTAAAACAAAAACAGTCCTAAAAAATCACATCCATTTCTAGAATTTTTTTCCTTTCAAAATTAAAAAGGTTGATGGTAATATTGCAACTTTTGAAAGAACTAAACCCAATTACAAAACCCTCATATCTTATAATTTAGCTACATTTTTTTTCATTACTTCAACAGGGATAAAATGACTTCTAAAAATTATTAAATGATAGCTAGACGAATAAAATGATAATTGCAATAGGTAGTGTAGTTCATAATTAAGTCTATTATAACAAAGTATATAAGTGTTGATAGACTCTAGATTTGCATCTAAATTACGGTATATTGTCAGATTCTTCTATATTGTGCTATATTTACTACGGTTATATTTTCAGTCAAGTTGCTAGAGGTTTAAATACACACCAATCTTGTTGATTGAACTAAAGAATGAAGAAAAAAATGTTGAGATCTTTGTAAGGGGTGAAACCTTGAAGGCAACCACATTAAATTTTATTATATTATAAAGGTATGACTAAGGGTGGTATGATTGAGTCTGAGGGTGCAGCCACATTTGTCTCTTAAGGTTTCATTAATGTCTTGGTCCAATCTCTCTATCTGTCTCACTCACACCACACCCATAACTCTTCAATACAACATTACATAAGAGAAACTAAAATATTAAATAAGTAATGTTGTAATGTCTTTCTGTTGTTTTTGGAAATTTAAAATAAAAACTCATGTTTTTACATTTGGTTTTTGAAATATGTATACATAAATCAAGCTTACATTGTGACTTTTTATATCCTTTCTCTTTTGTAACTACAAGTTTATTTAATTATCTTACGGGAGAAATCTTATAGAGTTTCAGAAAAAAATTGAGACTTATAATGGCACAACAATATCTTACAACATAAAGGTTGACGATGATCGTCCCACCATAGATCACCACCAAAATATTTTCAATTTGAAAATCTTAATGATTTTGTATAATGAAAATATTTATTAATATAGTACATTATAACAATTTAATATTTATGTTTACTGTGATCAAATACTTTGTAATGTTTCTAAAAGATAAAAGAATTCAACGAATAAGTAGCTTGTAAATTAAAACTGTATATATATATATAGATAATTTAATCTTCAAATAATTCTCAAACTTCAACCAAAATCAATTTTATTTGATCCATTGCATTGATGAATGGAGGGTTTTAGTTAAGGAAAACATAACCATAAGTTAAAGTATCCTTTAAAAATAGACATTGAACCAAAAAAAAACAGAAAGGAAAATCCAACAAAAATATAAAAATCTTCCATTCATCCATTGATTCAGAATCCACAAAACACATAACAAATCCCCTAAAACAGAGCAATGGCAAACCCAAAAACACCCAAATCCCTTCCATCTTTCTTCTCTTAATTTGACTTCCATTCCAAATTTGGCCAAAAAGTTGAGAAAAAGAAGAAAAGATACAACAAACAAACAAACAACAGCCTCTGTTTTTCCCTTTTCCCCTCATTTTGTTTAAACAAAGCTATGCCCATCAAACAGTCAACGTCCTTCAACTTCATTTTCAAATATATCTCTTCTCCTTTTTCCCCATTCTCATGGAAGCTCCACCTAAACCAAAATATGTTATGCTTTCCGATAACCACCACCAAGCCAGCCTCCGCCCTCCCCCCTATCGCCGCAACGTCCCTCGTTACCATTCCAAAGCCAACGGCGGAGGTGGTGGCGGTGTTGGTTGTTGTATAAAATGCATTTGTTGTTGTTATTGTTTCATCTTCTTCCTTATTTTTGCTCTATTCGGTTTCGGATATTTCCTTTTCTATTATTACAACCCCCAAGTCCCTTCTTACAAAGTATCTGATTTCAGTGTCCATGCCTTCAATGTTAAATCCGACTTCAGTTTATACACTGAATTCATCGTCATCGTTAAAGCCGATAACCCAAATGAAAACATTGGTTTTATTTATGGGAAAGATAGCTCTGTTTCTGTTATGTACTCTAAATCGGAGCTCTGTTCCGGGAAGATTCCAAATTTCCGGCAGCCGTCGAAGAATGTGACGGATATAAGTATTTTGTTGAGTGGGAATAGTGAATTTGGAAGTGGGTTACAAGAAGCATTGATGCAGAACAGACATAGTGGGAAAATCCCGCTGCTTGTTAAGGTGAAAGTGCCGGTGACGGTGATGATTGGGAGCTTGTCGTTGAAGAAGGTTAATGTGTTTGTGAATTGTTCATTGGTGGTTGATAATTTGTCGCCGAATAAGAAAGTTGGGATTTTGTCGAGTAATTATACTTATGGTGCTTCTTTGTGAATTTAAAGCTTTACCCATAGTTTTGTTGCTCTTTCGTTTTTGTGCTATTTAATGGGAATTTCTTTTTTAACTCTTCCTATGTTCTTATCAATCTTATATATTGTGTATTTTTTTTTTCTTTTATTACTTGCTTGTGATACATTGGTGTGGAAATAGGTAACAGGAAAAACCTTTCTCTCCTAAAGAGTGATTGTCGTTGGAAAGAACAGTACATTGGCACAATCGATAGACAGATACTATCTTGGTATAATCCATTCCAAACACACAACAGAAAATTCTAAAAAATATTCTTTTAAGAAAAGAAAAGAAGTTGGTTAAGTGACAATCTCGAGCAATACTAATTAAGTCGCACTCATTTTTGTTGTCCATCCAACCACACGACAGAAAAAAAATCAAGATATTTAAAAGAATGATTGTAAGTAATGTAAGCACAAGTGTTTTTCTTTAATATACCAGAAAATTTTTGCAGGTTCATAAGAAATATTTCTTCTTTTTGTTGGTTTGAGTGCACCATATAGAAAGAGGGTTAAAAACAGAACAAAACCACCCCATTTCTTATATCTTTAATTCAAAAGAATTTCTATAATTAATGTAGAAATGAAAAATGACAAAGATTGTAGGATTAGTTACTTTCTCAATCTATTCCAAGGCAGGTGAAACATAGGGCTTAATTATGTTTAGAATATTTAGTCGAAGTTTGTAACTTAGTTCATATTTCTGCTAATCTTCCAATTCAAATATATCTTGTTTGATGAAGGAGTTAAAAAAGAGACCATTTTTTCCAGCGTTCAATAAGCCATGAATTTCGGTTAAGTTCATCCCACGTTCCCTCTCTGTTCTCAAACATCCTAATTTTAGACCAATTTTTTATGTAATAAACACTGACCACAAACCGTTTTTTTTCTTTCACTTTCTCTTAAATTTTCAAACCCATTTCTCCAAAATAACTTCCCAACACAGTGTAATCATTCAGTAATAGTGGTTCTGTTATCATGAAATGATACTCAGAACCCCAAATGTTTGGTAATTTTAAACATGTTTGGCTTTCTATTTGGATGGAGAAAAGCTTCAAAATGGTGGGGTTTTCAATTTTGATCTTATTCTTTCAATTCTAATGTTTTTTTTTTATATATATTTGCAAAGGTTTTTTATTTTTGTTTATGAAATGTGACAGTAAGAAGCTGATCAAAACAGCTCTATGCCGGCTTAAGTTGCTCAAGAAGAAGAGATATTCAATTGCTAAGCTATTACGTGAAGATTTGTGTGAGCTTATTAACAATGGCTATCAACAAATTGCTTTCAAAAGGGTATGTTAAAATTCAACAGAATATTCTTTGATTCAGTTGTTTACTAGAATTTTTGGTTCATTTTGTTTCTAATATCAGGCGGAGCAGCTTATTCAAGATGAAATATTGATGGAGGCTTATGATTTGATTGAAAATTTCTGTGAAATCATCTTGGTGAAGTTTTCCCATATCAGAAAACACAAGTATGTATAATTTATTGTTACCATTTTATAGGAGTTTTGATTTGTGAAAAAGAAAATCATCTAAGTCAGTGGTTTTTAGGACCTGCCCTGATGATATTACTGAGGCAATTTCAAGTCTCATATTTGCCTCAGCAAGATTTGGGGATTTCCCTGAACTTAAATGTGTTCGAAAGCTGTTCGAGGAGCATTTCGGAAAGAGTTTCGTTGTGGCTGCTGTTGAATTAAGTCCTGGAAATCTTGTGAACAAACAGGTTTGTAGTTGTTTGATTAGTTGTTCAAGGAATTTTCGGGTTATGAATATTGAAAATTTCATTCGTTTGGTTTTGTGTAGATCAAAGAGAAGCTTGTAATGCAGTCTGTCTCCAATCATGAGAAACAAAGATTAATCAATGAAATAGCAAGAGATTGCTTTTATCCAGCAGTTTTGGCTCTTGAATACTGTCCGGATTGGCATAAAAAACAGGTTCTTATTTTGCTGATATCAAAACTCTGCCTTTTATTTCAAGTAATGAAATGACATTTGAAGTTAATATGAATTTTTAAACCTTTATAGGTACTGCAAAATGAAGATCCAACTACTGTTAAGGGAAAAGTAGAATCAGAAGAGTTGGAGAGAGTTGTAATATCTCTCGATTCAACACGAGACAGCAACTGTGGCGTCTTGGATTCTTGGTGTCATTCTACTTCTTCCAGCCCTTCAGTTTCTCAATCTTTTCCAAATGATGCATCCACTTCTGAATTCCTTCCATTTTGTGAAGAAGCTATCTTTTATTTCGATGATGTTGTTGAGCTTTCTGACCCCTCAACAGAATATGGAGACTTGTTGGATCAGAGATTCTTTAAGTTCAAATCACTTATTACAAGCACGAGAGAAGAAAATGTTCGAGATGGTGATGATCAAAGCCTCACAGAAAATCATTATGATTCAAATAAAAAATCAGTTTCGGGAAGATCTAATCAGATTATAAATGGATCTCCGAAAGAACCGAGTAGAAGGTCAATGTGTCGAGAGCAAGAGAATCATAGCCTAAATTATACAAAGAAAAAACTCATGAAGTGTTGTTGCTTATCATGCCACAGCTTGTCATCTGAACTGCAAAACTACTGCTTGGAGCAGCAATGCTATGTCTATTCAGAGTGTAGAACAGATTGTTATGTTATTCAGTCTTCAGAAGCTAATAATTCGGATTGTGATTTGTCTAGCAAAAATTTGTGGAATGGAGAATCAAATGAAGAGATTGAATTCATTACGTTTTCGAGGGCAAAAGAACAAAGAAATTATGGGATTGGAACAGTGGTTTACGATGTTTTTGTTTACTCTCATTGTCAGCCAGATGAAAACAAGGGAACTAATACAAAACTAGAAGAACTCAGCACAAATGGTAAGCATGAACCTTCTAAGTTCACAAAATGTATGAAAGGTGCCGATAAGTATCCAAGCCATGTTCATCCAAAGTTGCCCAATTACGACGAAATCGCAGCCAAATTCATATGTTTGAAGAGAGAGTATTTGCAAAGATCAATGAAAGGACACAACTAGCAACAACTTCAGTAGCAATAGAACAAGGAAAAAAAATGTGTATTTTATTACATTATGAAAAGGAAAAAAATTCCACTACCATTGTAATCAATTGTTTATAGAAGTCAATTTTCAGTTTCAATACAGATAGGATGAGTCAAAAATGCTCTGAAGAATATCAAAATTCAGATGTAACCCATTGTGGAGTTTGGTAAGTAAAGTTGCTTTACTTGTAAACAAACCAAAAAAAAAAAAAGAAAGAAAAGAAAAAAGATTCATGAACTTGTGTAAGTACTCCACTGACCACTTAGTATAAATTCCTTAAGAAGATTGTGGAAAAATAGAAATCCCACTTAAAATTAAGAAGAATATCACTAAAATTGGACCAATTAAAAATTGAATCTTCAAACTATTATTATTTACATTTCTACAATTATGTATGTTTGAAGATCTAATTCTAACAAAATGTATACGTTTAAAAGTGTCTATGATATTCAAGAGGTTGGTCGGTTGGTTGATTTTGTAGCTTATCTTTTATTTTTAGAAAAAGAAAGAAAGAAATTGTTTGAACCCCACAAATTACAAAGTAGTGGAAGAAACTGTTGAAGCAAATGACAAAGAAGAACAATATGAAGAAGAACACAAGAAGGAACCTATGAATTTCTTTAAAGGAAAGGAAGAATTTTGAAGAATAATTTAATAGAAGAGGCATATAGCTGGAAATGGGCCAATAAGAAGATAACTATATATATATATACACACACACATATAATGATGTTTTTTATATTTTGTGATGGATTAAAGTTGAAGCTTTCCAGCTGAAATGGAGTTGACTTAATTGATTTTAAATTTTTATAGTTGAAATTGGTGTTCGAGGAGATTCATGTTGCTTTTCCAGCTTGGCCAATTGGAGAAGAATACACCTATACCTATTTTATTGGGTTTCTTTGATTCTTTTTATTGTTTAAGATCACATTGGATTCAAACATCACCACCATTCATGTCAATGATAAGATATTTTTGTATTCTTTTCCATATTATTTAGGCTTAAACATTTATTAGTGCCAACAATTCTTCAAATAACTCTACGAATAGTCTTGAAACATTTAATAACACTGTGATTATAAGATTTTTTTTTCTTATTTTCACTCTTGTTGAAAAAGTCTTTCTCAATTGGAAAGAAAATTAAAAAACGCGGCTTATGGTCTCTCTCATTCACTTGGGTTTGATATTTTCTTGATGAATAATTGTTTCTTTTATTTTAAAAAGATGCCATTTGGAATTTCTTAAAATTGTCTACTTTTTGACTTCAACAACTCTAATAATTTAAAATAAAATCACAAACACAAATAAATATTTCTTCTCTTTTTATTTGTAAAAACATGGTATATTTGTCTCGCTTTCCCAATTAATTTCTAAAGCCAATCTTCTTATTATATATATAAATGAAAAAAATAATACTTGTGAAGTTATAATAAAGTATAATTTTTATTCAACATGCCAAGTTGTCAACCATGGCTATTAGGGTATAAGGTTGACATCAATTGATTAAGAGATTAGTGTTCTTGGTTTTTGTTTTTTTCTTTCTATATATCATAATGGTAATAATTCAAACATCTAATTTCGTGAAGATATGATGCAAAGTCTTAATTAGTTTAGTTATACATTCATATTGACAATATTTTAACGTTATAAACTTAAAATTATTATCATATAACTCTTTTTTTTAGCGAACATCTCTACTCAATTTAAAGTTATCGTATAAAAAGACTATTTTTAATTTTTTGGGAAAGAGAAATTCAATTTGAGAAGAGATGCCATACAATAGTTGAGAAAAATGAGGGGAGGGAGAAAACAAAACTTTAGGTAGTCAATGTGGTTGGTTCCTAGTAACTTCCTCCACGTAGATTCATAACCATTTAAAATTATAGTTTTTAAATTTGACATACAAACACATAAATATATAGTTTTCGATCATCTAGAATGTAAATTTACAAATGGATCATTTTTAGCGCTTCAAATAACATTTCAAAGCTTTGTCAAATTTAAGAAACAAAAAAATAAGTTTTTGAAAAGAGATTTTTTCAAAAGTGACAAACTATTTACATTCATAAAACAAAAACTCTAAAAGATAAAATTCATTATACTTGATTTTTTCATGAAATGTAAATATTTTATTTTTTTACAATTTCACTTTAAAAAATTATAGCCTCAATTTATAACGATATTTGATTTATTTTGTCTTTTTACGACAACCTTGTCATAATAATCATCGTTATCAAATGCTCGGTCATTAGAAATATATATATATATAACTTATTGACAAATGAAGGTTTCATTGTCCTTATAATCACTTGGTTATACATAACGTGCGATGAGTTTGTAAACCCTAAATCCCAAACCTTAAAAAGAATTAAAGTTAAAAGAAACAAAAAAGAATAAAAAATAGTTAGAAGTAATAAAGAGAATGTATTTAAAAGCAAAGAGAAGAAAATAATAAAGAATAGAGGAGATATTTAAGAAGAGAAAAGATAAGGATAGAAGATGATATATGTAAATTAGAAGAAGAAAAGGTCTAAGAAAGAAGGAGGGACACGTGGCAGTAATAACCGACATTAGTGTTTTTGTAATGTTTGAGTTTTGAGAATTCCACAAACAAGAGTTTGACTTTTAAATTTAGCGCCGAAAGTGAGAAAGAGCCAAAGTCCCAAAGGGCGCGTGGGAGCACTTCCATCACTTATTTTTACTATTTCTTACTTTTCTATTTTCATTCTTTTTTCTTCTAATTTACTATACGTTTATTCTTTTTTCTTTTTCTTTCTAAAAAAATTAATCACTACCCATTTTTATTTTTTTTAGGTATTTTTAAATATAAAGTAAAGTTAATCGGTTAGTGTCTGTATATTTGATAGAATCTAAAACTTTTTTATATTTTAGTTTTCGTAATTCTTTTTTGAACTTTTCATTTTATCTAGTTTCTCATTTTTGAAAAACAAGTATCGTATATACTTAGTTGATGTTTTTGTTTTTAAGAAATAGAAAACAACACTAACATCTAATTACAATTTGGAAACTTGTGTTGTTTCTAACCATTTTATACGACAATTAGTTTAGGGTTTGAGAACTAGAAAATGAGTCGACTAACAAAAAAAAATATTATTTTTTTAAAATGAAGAGAAATAGTTATGGAATTGGCTTTTTTTCTTTTTAAAAAATAGTTTTTAAAGGTTGTATACAATATAAACTAAAATTTTAATTGTTTTAGATAGAGATGATAGATTTATGGAATACAATTTTGGAGTATTAAAAACATAGAACTTAAAGGTAAAGGTCATATTCGGTAACTACTAACTATTTTTTTTATTGTCTTTATTATTTAATTTTTACTAATGGTTTGAAAATCAAGCCAATTTTTTTAAGAAAAAAAAACAACTCTTACAAACTTGTTTTTGTTCTTGACATATCATCAAGAGTTCAATTATTGTACTTCAAAAAAAAATAAAGAAATATGTTTAATTTTTAAAAACAAAAATTTTACCTATTGATTTACTTCTTCTCCTATAATATTGTTTTTTTTTATTATTATTATTATAGCACCCTTAAGATTGCATAATTGATCTTCTTACTCTAAAATTTTTATCTTTCAAAAAATTCAAACACTCATTTATATGCTATATTTATTATTTACCATTAGGAGTTAGTGGATAGATTAAAATATGTCAAACCCTAGTTGTGACCAAACAACTTTATGTGATATAGGTTCAACCCTCCAAATTTGTAGTCCCTATCAATTTAATCAAATATTTTTTATTTTATCAATATAACACAAGTTGTTTTAATTTCATGTCTAATAAAATCTCTAACATGTTTAGACGTTTTCTCACAAACATAAAAACCTACCTTCCCACAAATTATAAATTGGTCTTACTTAACAAAACTTTATTTTAAAATCACTTTTGGTTCTTGAACTTTTATAAAAGTAACAATTTAGTTCTCAAATGTTAGTTGGTAACTATTTTGTTCATACACATCTTACCATTTGATTTAGTTCTCATCATAAAAAAATAAGTTAAATTACAAAATTAAAAAATGTCCACGACTTTGTACTTTAGGTAAAAAATATTCTTATGGTTAATTTTAAATGAAAATCGTTAAAATTTTGTTTCAAAAATGTCCTTGAACTATTGAAAAAAGCTTCATAAACACTGTTGAGCTTAAAAAAAAAAAAAAAAAACTCTCATTCATCAAAATTTTATACCAATTTTCTCACCAACCAAAATAAAACCTAAATTTTAGGTTAAACCTATAGTATTAATTTTTTTTTTACTATTAACACATCGATAGTTTAGGAACACATTCAAAATCATTACCACCTAAAGTAGGAAATTTGAGATAGCAAAAATGTATGTATGGAAGTGTCTAAACTTAAAAATTAAAATTTAAGGTTATGAATGAAACATGAATAAAAATATCTTAAGAGTGAGAGAAATGAAAATTGAGAAGAAAAAGAAAAAGAAAAGAGAGAGAGAGAGAATAAATCGGTTAGTGGGGCCCTGTTCGTAGCTGACCAACCACAACATTTAAACTTATTCTCTCTCTTTCTCTTCCATTCATATCCTTCAAATCTTTTTCTCTTCTCTCATTTCTAACTTATAAACTTCAACTCTTCTTCCTCTCACATACTACCAAATCCTTCCATTTTTCTCTTTCAATTCAACACCCCGCCGTCCACTCACCGCATCTTCCCCGCTCCTTCTCTCCCTCCATCAAATGCCTTCCTCATCCCACTCTCTTTTTTCTTCGTTCGGATAAAACCCTCTTTCAATCCCAACTCCATCCTCTAGCTTCATTCTTAAACCCCCTTCCTCTTTCTATAGTAATTAACACACTTCGTTTCTTCCTTGAATTTTTCCATTTTGTTTTTGTTGATATTTTCCTAGCGAGAGGTGTGAGCATAGTTATTGTTGAGTTCTCTGTTTCTATCCATGGCGGAGGATAAGAAAACAGGGAAATTGAAGATGGTTATCGATGCAAAAACTCCAGAGAAGAAGATTGAGAAAGGGAATCACGTTGCAGCTGTTAGCTTGGAGAGGCAACAATGGAAGCCAGTTTTAGATGATGCTTTCTTGTCTAGAAGACCTCTCAAGAAAATCTGCAGTTCTGATTTTCATAACCCATTTCTTCATTCCCCTGTTTCTCTTTCTCCACCTTCTTCTAAAATCCAATTTCCTTTCGATTTCGAGGCATCTCAACATTCATCAATAACGACGACGACGACGACACAGTTTAATTCTCAACATCCGATTTCTTCCTCTTCTTCTTCTTCCTCTCCCTTTATGGCGTTCGGGTCTCCGGAGCAACAGATGATTTCTTTTAGTTCCAATCAACAACAGGGATTTGGCTTTCCGCCGTACTTCCTAAACGGAGACCCGGTGGCATCGCAGCAGAGACTTTTCAAGTACTGTAGCGATGCGTTTCATTTGAGTCCAAGAGGAAGAGCTATGATGATGAGTAGATTCGGCCCGGATGGAGGTAATTTGTTTCGGCCGACATTGCAGCCCATAAGTGCCACTAAGCTTTACAGAGGAGTTCGACAGCGGCATTGGGGGAAATGGGTGGCCGAAATTCGTCTCCCTCGTAACCGAACTCGTCTTTGGCTTGGAACTTTCGACACCGCTGAAGACGCTGCCATGGCTTACGATCGTGAAGCCTTCAAATTACGAGGCGAAAATGCTCGACTCAATTTCCCCGATCGTTTCTTCAAGAAAGACATTCCAAAAACAGAGGTGGAAACAGAGCATACAATTCCAATAACAGAAGAAGCTCATCCCGAAAACTTTATCGTTCTTCCGCCGCCAGAAGAAGAAAAACCAAATAACGACTTGACGGAGAGCGGCAGCTGCGCATCTGAGCCGACTGAGATGGTATGGGGAGAAATGGAAGAGGCTTGGTTTAATGCGATTCCGGCCGGTTGGGGTCCAGGAAGCGCTGTTTGGGATAATCTAGACCCAACAAACAATTTAGTTCTTCAATCACAAATCCCATTTGGTTCTTCAAACGAGCAACAGATGAACGAATCCAACGATAATCAGAACAAACTTGAAACTTCCGAATCGGCTTCGTCTTCGTCTACGTCTGCTCCAATGAAGCTTTTCTTATGGAAAGATCAAGATTGAAAAGTTAGACTTCTTCTCTTCTTTTTTACTGAATTTTTACCACTCCATTGGATGATTCGGTGATTGTAGTAGTCCTCCGATTTGGTCGAATGTTTTTGGAAGACCAATCCAATGGTTTTAGACATCATAAAGATGGAATTTCTTTGATGAAATTCTTGATTTTATGTTTATTGTGAAGAAGAACCATGGAAGGAAGGGATTTGAGACGTGTTTTTTGATCTCGTTCCCCTTCTCAGTTTGGTGCGTCATCGTTCCATTAAAGCCATTGTTTTTAGGCTTTCATGGCGGTTTTTTAGTTTTGTCTTTGTAGTTTTTGCTCTTTTTTTCTCTCTCTCTTATATTCCTTTTGCCTTTTATGTATTATGTAATTTAGATCTTTTCTTTATAACCATTTTTTTTAGGTCAATATGGTGTGAAGTGTTTCATCTACTGTTTCAACTTATAGCATCATATATACTTTGGTTACTTATTTTTTTCTATACTCTCTGTCTACAAAAACACATATCATTCGTTTGATTTAAACGTAACCAAATAAACAAGGTTGTAAGTACTACTTTTTAGCTATGGTTTTGTTTTAATACATATTGTAATAAATATTTTTGAATTAGACAAAAGTAGGTTTCAAAAAATTAATTTCATTTTCTTTAAACCAAAGGACTAAAATAATTCAATTGTGTGTTTTTTCTAATGGAAAGTGAAAGTTTATCAAAGGATTGTGATGAAATAATTTTAAACCGATGATCTAAAGACGAGAACTCGATTTTACAAAATAAAAGAAGGAGAATTATAAAAAAAATAGTAAATTTAACAAAAATATTTACAACATATAGCAAAATTTCAAATTCTATCGATTTCTATGTATCATAAGTTGTAAATATTTTAATTTATTTTGTTATTTTTAAAAATCTATTAGAAATGAATCATACATAAATCTTGTTAGTTTTTTTTAAAATAAATTTATTTGTATGATATTTGTAAGAATAATGAGTGAAGATATATTAAAAAAAAAGAAGAGGGAAAGTGTAGAAAGTAGGCTATGAAAGGGGCAGGTGGGGCCGTAAACGCCGTCCATTGACGGCATAATCGTGATGAATTTGTAGTGTTTAGGGTTACAAAACTTGCATGCCCAATTAAATTAATTAATCATATTCTTCTTGTTGCCATATACTATATATATATATATAACTATATCTTATATTTTATTAATATGGGTACTACTCTTAACAATTTAACCTAATCCAATTTCTTATTTCTCTTCCTTATCAATTCTCTCTCTTATTTTATTTATTTTTCTCCCTTTCTTTGGTTGGAATGGCGGCCACCTTCATGTACTAGTGGACAAACTTTTATTAGAGTCGTGTAACAGTTTTTAAATGACTTTTGATAATAGTGTGTTTTTTAAATAGTTTCATTTTTTAGTCTATTTAATACATTCGTTTTTTTAAAGTAATTTAGAGTTTCAAAATTTTGAATAAAAATTTGTATTATAATTCACTTTTGTATGAATGTTAGATTCAAATTAAAGTTTGGATGCATTTGTTAATATCATGTGTTGAAGTAATGGTTTTTTTAATGCAAATATTCTATGATATATGTTCCACCTAATTGTAAATGAATTCCAAAGGAAAAACAAAAACCAAAACCATGGATGGCATCACTATATATAGCTTTGTTAGGTGATATTATTCCTAGTATTTGCTTTGCTTTCTTTTTGTCTTTTCTCTTACTAATTCATAAATATTTTCAAAATCGTAAACAATTGTGTTAGGGTTTTGTTGAAAACATGCATGACCAAACATGTTAGGCCAAATGAAAGAATTAGAGAAAATGTTTGTCATAAAAATAATGATAAATTTATTGCGAAATCAGCAACGATTTATCTTTTCTTGGCTTAAAACTTGTGAATTCATGACAATTTGCAATAAAAAAAAAAAAAAAAAAATTACGTCACAGTAATGCTTGTGATGATTTTCACAAATTTCAAAGAAAATTTAAAAAAATGTTGCAAACTTAAAAACTAATTAAAAAATTAAAACTGGAGATTACAACTCCATTGGGAGTCAGAGGATCGATCCATAGTACCTACAGCCCCATGGTAGTCTTTTATCCGTCTTGCACTCTATATTGGTTTACTCCTTTGATGAATGTGAGTCATTTCTCTTCGATTAAGAAAAGCTCTTTCTCTGATGATCATTACTCGACCGGCCTAATTCTAGCTTATTCTCAAACTAAGAAAAACCTCTGACAAAAGATTAAAGAGAAAAAGAGAATAAAATGAGGTAAAGCCTACAACTACTTTGCACCCTGGCTTCTTGGTAAAGTTGTGCTCAGACAACGGATAACCTCTCATCTCTAGTAGGTAGGCTAGCATTACATGCCCAACAAATTATGCCAATCAATGATTCAACGTGCAATAATTGGTTGATGTTTGCCAAGTCAAAGAGTGAAAAGTACGGAAATCTTAAGATTTAAAGAGTGATAGATTGACTCACATTCCGTAGATTTACAATTAAGTATGTTTACAAGACGTTTGACCTATAAACTGAAGTTTCGAAGTCAAATTAGGTCCATTCATGGGCCAATATGTTCGACGCCCCGTGTTTCATGAGGGCCGAGTAGAGAATTTTGAGCCCCTCTTGGCCCTTTCCCTTCGATCAGGGCATGGCCTCATATGACAACGGAGGAGTAGCCTCAACACAGAGTTTTGGTTGGTTGATTATACTGCCTTTTAGTTCAAAGCTATCCCTAAAGATGAAGTTGAAAGGAGTGCAATTATTGGTTGGGAAACAATTCGCAAATGCTGTGGCAAAAGTGGTGATGAGGTTCTTATGGCTTAGATTTTCAGGTCTCTCTCTTGTGGTCAATGCTACACCTTTCTAATGGTTCATTTTTGAGACCCAAAATCCCACAAACAAACCCTCTTCTTTACTTTCAAACTTCAAATTGGGCCCAATTACAAGCCCATTTTAAACCTTATCAAAAACTATATAAACCCCATGCACAAGGGAATTATGGAGAGACAGCAACAACATAGCAAAATTTTGAATACATTATTATATATCATATCAGTGTGTAAAGAGATTATCATACTGTCAAATTTTAAAATAAAAAAACAATAACATAGCTATTCAACATGCCATAATATGTGATACACTTTGTAGCAACAAAAAATGAAATAATGATCAATGATGTAGCCATATTATATGACTAGTCAATTTTTCTTTTTTGTTCAACATATATTTTATTACTCATTTGATTGATTCAAGTTTTATAAAATTTAACATTTGAAGGAATCTTAAGTACTTGTGATGGAGAAGATTGAGATAGAAAGGGCATGTGCCGAAACTAGACATAGTATATACCAAAGGCATCCCACAGTGCCCACACTCCCACGTTTTAGGTGGTCACAGTGCTACCACCAGCCCCAACTTAACTTCTTATCCTACCCACCTCTATTATCCTTTTCAATTTATTTGTCCTATATTCTATCTCTATATATATTTTCATGGTCATCATTTTTCTTTATTACATAGGTTCATCGAAATATTTCAACTGGTTGAGATTTAATTTTCTTAGTGTTTTTGGTCATGCCCTCAAATTCAATAATAATATTATTGTATCCGTTCAAGAATGGAATAACGTTTGCTATGTACATACACAAAGAGCTAAAAAATAAGATCAATACGAAAAGATATAAAAACGAGGTTAGAGAAAGACCCTTCCAGTTAAGAATTTATCGTAAATACATCACAATTTACAATAAAAAGAAAAATTGTGCTCCATTGAACCACCAACGATATAATATATCATTTGATAAGTTATTATTAGAGATTTTCATTTGCAATTGCATGATTACATGCTATCTATTTTACTTGTCACACATGATTAGTAAGTGAATTCTATTGATACATCGACCTAACTGCTCTAAAGTTTTTAATATCAAATATGTTGAAGTTAGGAATTTAAGTCCCTCATTCATATTGAAAACAAATTTGACTCTACACATTTGAACTTGTGTTTGGTAAGTCAGTTTTGTGTTTTATGAATTCATTTAACATTTAAAAAAATATATATACAAGTTAAAATTACTCGAAAGAATTAAATTTAGATTTTACTTTTGAACTTTTAAAATTGTTTTGAGTGATTTAGTTCATATTTTTAAGCCTTTTTAATAATTTAAATTTCTAAATTATGATAAATTAAGGTGTTAGTTTTTATAATTTTACCATTTGTAGACAATTTAATTCCTTCTATCATTTAAAATTATTATCAATACATAATAAATTTTCTTATCGATGTAGATGAATAAACTAATTAAAGAACGATTACATTTATAACTAAAAAGAAATTTAAACCATTTAAATAATATTCCAATAAACATTAAAAAGATAGAAACTAAACTAAACAACATTCGATTCATTATTTATAATGGAAAAACAAGGTAGCAACATATAGGATCTAACAAAGTGGATACATGAAGTACAAAAATGAAAAAGAAAGCTCTCTCTCCCTTTGGAGAGGGCTACATTATGATATAAACCTAAGGCTAATTAAGGACATATAATTTTGACATACTATATATATATGATCACAAGTAGTAGAGGGTTTATATATATTAAAGAAAGTAGAAGGAAGGGGGGGTTTTAAAGACTTTTAGGAGAAGTTCAAGCGAGAAGTATAAGTTGCCTTTGGAGACCAATTCCTTGGAATAACATCTCTGGCTGACAGAGTTTTAGCTGTGGATAATGTTGTTACCTTCACTGAAAATGGACCCTTTAAAGGCCCTCCATTTATGCACCATGTTGCACCCCACACATGTGCCATCTCCATCCACTCTTTTGAATTTGCCTACCACACAACACATTATTAATATATATTAGTTTTTGTTGCAAATACAATATAATATATACTACTACTCTTCAACTAAACTATATATATATATATATTTGTGTCAAAATGAGATCCCAAACAATTAACACTAAAAACTATTATCATGATCATCATTTTTCAACGTGCTCACTATGTCTTGTCTCTTGGTTTTTTTTATCCTTTTTTGTGGCCCCTTTCTCACGTGGACAGAGCTACCTCAAGAAAGTTATATAAAGTTATAATATCTTAGGTTGGATGATAAATGTGTGGATCTAAACTTGTGAGGTTGTGTGTGTGATCTCCTAGTTGATTATAGCTCATATATAAATCTACAACTATATTAACTATTTTTACTTTCAAAGTTAATGATCTCTAACATGTCGATTGAAAATTATGATTCAATTATACACAAAAAGTAAAATTTAAATATTATTGTAGGTTATCTTTTTCCACAAATTGAATTCAAAGTTTAAATCAAGTTTAGAAAATTCAGAATTTTTGTTTTTTAAAATCTTGTTTTAGTTTTTGAAATTGAGGTAGGAATTCAATTTAAAAAGACAAAACTAAAAAAAATATATATCTTTAAAAAAAGAGATTCAATTATACTTATAAAACACTTTTTATTCTTTTAATGATTAATATATATAGGTGCATCTCAAAGTGCACACTCCACTTTAATTATATAGACAAAATTAAAACAACAAAAGATACTTTTTTTTTTTTAATGGAAGAATTTCTTGTGCGACCATTTATATTTGAACAATTAAATAATATATGTAGTTTAAGATATACTTACATATTTTTATCTAGTTAAAAAAATTGTAAGATAAAAGATCAAATTATCAAATTTTAAAATAATAATTAATAATTGACATTTTTAATAATAACAAAATGGACCAAAATATTTATAAAATATAGCAAAATTCATATTCTAAATATTTAATTGATACAATCTACAATTTTGCTATATTTTATAAATATTATCAATAGTTTTTAACAAGTATATCTATTTAAAACACAAAATAAAAAGTTTTAGATGGTTATATAGTTGTTAAAGTTCAAGATGCTTACTTTATATAGTTGTTAAAGTTTTAAGATGCTTACTTGTCTGATTTGCATAGAACCAATATCTCCATCTCCATCCTCAAACTCCACCAAAAGCGAAAGCCAATGATCTGTAGAACCTTCATTCACATGGAACGCTATATTCTTTCCTCTGTACCTACATGGAGTCCTGTATACACATGTACAATCACAATAATCAATTAAATACCTTTAATATTACTCTTCACTCTCAATGTACACCTTACCTTCTGTACGCCACGGTCAATTCCCCTCTGTCTCGGAGCCGGCTGCCTGCACCAGCCACTGCCATACGTCCGAAGGCGGCACCACTCAGGTCGAAGTGAGTCCGGCCATTGGCGCAGTACCCACCTGGACACTCATCGGTTACTATGATGGTAACGGCCCGTCTGGCGCATATGGCTCGATCCAAGCACCGAACTTTGTAGCACGCACCACACCCTTCCCCGTCCTTGAATAGGATTGGACTCACTGCCCCTACTCTTGCTTTGAATGGCTTCACGTCCACCAAACTACCGTACCCACATGCCCCACCTGATTCATTTCATTCCCCACATAACCATTAATTTATGCATACCTCAAAAAAAAATTAAGTATATATATCAAAATAGACTAACTATCTTACATCTTGTATCATGATATTATGTGATATTTATAAATATTTTTTGAAAGTTCAATTTTTCAACTAGTTATAAAATTTTGTTTATAATTTGTTGAAAAAATGGTTAATATTAAGCATTTTACCTTTAACGTCCAACCATGTCAAATGAAGCTTAAATAGTGTATGAAATATATCAATCTCAAAATCCAAAAAGAAGCAGTTGTTGAGGTGTCAATATCAATCCATCTTAAAATCCTATTCATTCATTCGATTCAACCCAAAAATAATACTAACAATACAATTATATATTGCATGCTAATTGTTGGTGTTTCTTATTTTTATTCTTATTAAATGCAATACTTGAATAAATTAATAATCTCACGTCACTTGTCCTCGAGCTAAGAATTTTTTGTTGCTGCCGTCCACTTCTCTTTATATATATATAACAAAAGAAAGAGGGTAGAGACTGATAAATAATTTTGTTTTTATAAAGATAAATTAAATGTTAAACTACATATAGTACTTATTTCAAGAAGTTCAAAATGATAACGATCGTAAAATTTGTATAAAGCTAACTAATTTTGAAGTTTTTAGTAATAAACTTAAAAGAAAAAACAAATTAATTGTACTGACCGTCGCTGCCGTCGCCTTCTGGGCTGCCATACCAAGTGGCGGTGGCAGGGAGCCAATGCGAAGCTGCGGTAGTACGGTTTGGAAGCAGCTGAGTTGAATCAACGAGAACAAACTTCCCCAGCCCAACAAAATTCACCAACATTATCACACTCCATAAGTACCCAGGGCGGAGGTGCATTGTTGAGGGTGATTTAAATCTCAGGTTCGGAACAACAGAACCACCGAAAAAAAGAGAAACGGTAACTGAAAACAGTCGTTCTGCCGACAGTTCGTTCTTGAGATAGCGAAGGAGGGTGGGAGTTAAGAGACCTTTTTTTATAATGAGCGTTAAATTACAAATATTATATATTTACATTGAAATGACGAAGATAGCCCTGAGTTTTGAGTTTAATTACGGTGGGCCTTAGAGGTATAAATAATGAATGGCCCACCGGTAGTTATGGCAAGAATTTCGGGTGGGCTGTTTTGGAAGACGTTTAAACAGTTATTACGTCGTCGTTTTTTGGGGGTATATAATAACGGTCGAAAAGTGTATGAATAATGGCGGTTGGGACGGTAAGGGATTAGGAACGATGTCGTTTTGAGAGTTGGTAATTTCTTTATTTTTTGGTTGGGTATGAAGAAATGTGATTTTGCGGATTTTGTTGACATTGTAAGCAATTATTTGTTAGGTTGTGAGATATATGGTTTGCCCCCATCGATCACGTGCATTACCTTTTTCTCATTCATGATCTATTGCTTTCTTTCAATTATTTGAGTTTTTTTTTTCTCTTATACATAAATACAATTGAGGATAATATATTAAACTTAACATCTCTTTTTTTTTTTTTTTTTGAATTTTGAATTTTGACACTCAACAAAAAAAAAATTATTGTAAGTTAAGTTTACATTTCCTAGAAACAAATAAATAAAATTGGCAAGCTAGCTATAAGCACCATTGTAGTGGGTAAGATTTAGTTAATTATGTTGAGCTTCATATGTGAATTTCATGATTCAAGTCTATCTTCCAGATGGAGAAAGAAAGCCTAGACACTAACTAATGTTCTTGTTCTTTTCTCTTCCTCTATCTTAGCTTAATTAGTTATATGAATTATATACTCTTTCTTTTAAGTAAGCAAGCTCTCTCCATCTTTTTCCATTGAAATTGAAACTAGGTCTTGGGTTCGACATAGATCGTTCATGTACTTCTTGAATTGGTAAATATATTCTCTATGTTAATAGTCTCACAAAGAACAATAACCGCCATGTGGGCTACACTGAAAGAGCCATTTTCCTCTCTTTTTTCTTAAGAATGATGAGAAGAAAGAGAATTAAATTTTTTGAGCCTAGGCTTTCTTTCTCCCTGGCTTACTCTTGTGAAAGCAAGGCTTTTCATGCTCAAATGTAGTAGGGAAGAGTGGGATTCAGCCTTAGGTCTGATTCTAGTAGGCTTTAGCGAGCGCCAACAACTATTTTGATGGAAGAGTATTAAAAAGTCATTAGCTAAGACTCATTTGTTAGTGAAATTATAGTAATAGCAAATATATTAGCATTGAAAATGTTAATATTATTAGAAAGGGGTTGCAAAAGTTGTGAGTGCTGTGTAAGAGGTTTAGGAACTACATAAAAACTTGAAGTGCTCGAGTCAATTGTTAACTAAAATAGACTTCTTCTCCGTCATTATTTTGATCCTCTTTGTACATAACTAACATCATGTGAGAGGTAATAGCTTTTAGAAACATTTCTAAATATAGTTCATGCACTCCAACACAATTGAAATACTTTATTGACTAATTACACAATTGAATTGATTGAAGTCAATTCAAAAGAGTCCAAATTAAAAATCTACCATATCCACGAAACATTCAATTTGTTACAACACTCAAATAAAGTAATTAAATTTTATTAAAAAAAAATTGAATCGATACTTTTGGTCTTAGTTAGATTTTTGCAGTGGGTTAGGTTTAAAGTAAATAAAAGTTGTATACATATGAAATAATGGAATGATATATAATTTATAAGGACACATGGATGAAAAAAGAAAGGGTTAAAAAAGAGAAGAAAACAAGAAAAAGAGAGTTGATTCGGAAATCCATGTGTGGAAGAAAAAGAAGAGAGAAAAGATATGTATTATCATTTAAATAGAAGAATGCATGTGGAAGAATATTGGACGTTGCTGAATTGAATCTTCAAAATCTTCCACGTGCCCGTCTCTCCTTATAACCGCAAATTACTCCAATTATTACTTTATATTTATTATTATAATTATAAATGTAATGATTCGTTTATTTCGTTTGTGTTTATTTATTTGGAAGTTAAAAAGCATATATTCTAGAATGTGACTTCAACGATTATATATATATATCATAATATATCATAATATCATTATCACGTGACCCTATGGAACATAAATAAATGATCAAATTAGGATAAAGTGGAATTAAAGAAAATATTAATATGATGTCATTAATATGAAAACTAAATTGAACTCAAGACATAAGATGAAACAATCATCATATTTATTGCAAAAGATTACTTAACCAATGACTTCTTTCAAACATATATAATTAGTAACAAATATTTTATATCTTAGATGGAAATTCTGGGCTTCCTTACTCTAATATGGCAGTCCAAAATAAAGGAGTAAGAATTGACATGTGTGGGTATTTTGACACCTATTTTTGTTAAATTATTTATCAAAATAATAGTATTAAAAAAATTGAATATTTGTTTGTTCTTCTTTTTAATATTTTCGGGAAGTGAGTAAAGATGGAATTTTGACAACTATGGGCTAATGGTTCTATCTTTACACGAGTTCCACCTTGGTGTACATTGGACTTGAGTTGGCTGCCTCGTGCCATTCTTTTTCTTCATTAATCATTCCTCACAATATCTTCCATGCTTTTATTTTATTCTTTACATATTATATCTAATTTATAAGTTCTACCACTAACATGGTTTAATTAAAAAAAAACAGTAATATATAATATGGTTTAATATATATATATATATATATTTCCTATCATATTTAAAATTTTGAAATGGGATTCTTTCACACTTAGATGTCGAACAACAAGCCTTACGTCTAGAGTGGTGTGTTGAGGAAAGATAATTCACTAATATAATTGAGTCAAACAATCACAATGTTGTACTTATCTGTATACAATCAAGATTTATATAATGACATTAGTAGAGCTAACTTGATAAACCGGCTCTCTTCATAAATGTGAGACTTCCTCGCTATAAAACTTAGCCTCTCCTAAGTATGTGACCATTAGTGGTGAAGAAGTACTTAGGCTCCCCTAAGCGTGTGAGACTCCCTCTTACTAGAAGTTATCCTTCTATTTTCTCTTTGTGATCAACTCCCTTCACTCGAGTGAACTTAGGCTTCCTCCTAAGTGTATGAGAACTCATTTTAAAAAAGAACCTTAGGCTCTCCTAAAGATGAAAAATTTTTCTTAATTGAATTTGTTTTAGGCTCCCCTTAAAGTAGTGTAGTATGTTCGAATTGAATTTAGTTTTCAACAAACTACTCACAAAAACATTAGCCACACACATGAAAGAATGTTTGCTTCAAACATACTTTTTTGTCAAATCAGAATAAATAACAAGCAATACAGCATGTGCGACAATGCCTTAGCAAAGAATGCTTCTAGAGCTTAAATAGCATAAAAATATCCATATAATAAATTAATTGAGCTCTGTGAAAGATAAATATATTCTAGTGAATCAAATCTGGAAAGAAATATTATGTATGATCTACAATAAATGAGACAACAACAGAAGTTTGAGGACAATCACAAAAATAGTTCAGTAGTAAACTAGAAAACTTAAACAAATATATTTAGCCAATTAGCAAAGGTACCCTAACAAATATATATATATACCCACACATATACATTAGTTTGGATTGTGTACAATTTAACATATTGATTTGTATTTAAAAAGAATAAAAAATCATTGGTTCGATTCGATTTTATTAAAAAAAAAACTAATGAAAACTAAATAGAATCAATGATATATGTATTATACGGTTAAATTTTGATAGACATTGTACTATGAGATATTTTATTATATCGAATAAAATGATGGACTATATTAAGAGACAAATATGAAGAAAAAAAAATAGTTACATCATAAACATTTTTTTTTTTTAAATTATTCAGAAATGTCAATAGATGTCTTAATATGACAGGTGAAATACTCACATCAATCAAATTTCAATTATAAATAAGTGTCAATGATTTTGGGTCAATATTGTTATGAAATATATAATAAATGTTGATTTTTAGATTTATTAATTACAAATTAACAATGGATCAAAATATCTTTAATTGAGAAAATCTAAAATCAAATCATAACCATAAGATTTCACTCACTATAAAGAAACTAAATATTTTTTAATTCTACCACTTTTACTAATTTAAAAAAAATCTAAATTCCAAACAATGAAGGTTTTCCCTTAACTATAGTCTTAAGATATAATATAGAAAAATATCTATCAAACTATGGCAAAAACATAATATTTTCAAACAAAGAACATGAAATCACTTTCCAAAGCCCCCACAATATTTGTGAGAATTTTTATTTTTATTTTTAACAAATATAAAGATTAAAATCAAGATGTAAATGAAAAAAATTAAGGAAAAGAATGAATAAATTCAATAATGAATATTTTTAAAAAAAATGTTTAAACTGAACTAAAACAATTTTAGTATGAAAACAAGATTAAAAGTAGAAATACAGAGGAGAAATGTAAGTTATGAAAACAAACCATTTGAACACATTGTAGTTGAAGAAATTGAGGCACCAAATGAAATTTCTTACATTTCCAATGATTAATTGAGACAACTTTGCACTAAACTATATTTCATTCAGATTTTGTAGAAATTAAACCAAGAATGAACCACCAAATTTTGTTATTTTTAACAGTTTCCCTTCCACATTAAAAAGAGAACAGATTTTTAGGTAATAAATCCGCTTTAGGACTATATTTCAAAAATGTCTTTTCAAGTATAAAAAATTTCAACAAAGAATTTTAGAGATAATTATAGACAATTTTACTCTTTTTATATCGATGAAGAGAAATATATATTAATATTTTTTATTTATAAAGTTCAATTAATTACGGAGAGATAAATATACATTTATGAAAAAAAATAATACGTTTAATATAGTCTTTTTTTTCATTAATTTTTAATTGGGGAGAGAGAAAATGACATTTAATATGATTTTCTTTTTCATTTCGTTTTTCATGTTTGTTTTTATATTATGTAAAATATTCTATTGTTTATTTGAAAATATTCAAAAAAAAATATGTGTGTATTTTTTGAAAAAGTAATGTAATACAACTTGGGGGTGGGAATTTGAATCCGAGACGTCTTGTCCTCGGATACATACACATACATATGTCAGTTGAACTGAACTCATGTTGACAATATTCAAACAAATATATGAAATATACCGATGAGTATATTTGATATACACGCAAATACAATTGGCTTCACCACAAACAATCATCATTTTTATATAAAATAAAATATTATATATATCACTGTATACATATGTACATTTATTCCTTAGATTGTGTGTCTAAGAATCCTTTCCATCTATATCTCTTCTTCCCCCATCTCCACCTCTTCTAGAACCCATGTTGTCGATCGTTTGAATGACTAATAAAAGAACAACGTCAAAAGCTCCATCACGAGCCTGACACTAGGAGCTTCGCCCTATACTTCACCGTCCGTTTGCAACCACCACTGAGAAGAAGAAAAATGGGGGAGGAGGGAGGAGGACGAAGAAAGAAGAAAGAATAGGGTTAAATTAAAAGGGTTTTCTCTATTTAAAAACATCACTAATGGGCATGAAACCGGATTGTTTATGAGGAAGAGAATAATCAAAACATTAAATTTTCCTTGTTTGGAGATTTATATATATATACACATTAAGGAGTTAAAGCCCAAAATTGTAAATGACCACCAATATTAATAAAGAATTGAAATTGGTAAAAAAAAAATGAAAACTTGAACTACCCATTAATATGAAAAATACCTTATTTTAAGGCTACCAAACCCATTATAAATGGGGCCAACAAAGTTTCGGACATTGAACATTGAAGTTGAAAGAGCCCATTTTAAATGGCCCAAATCCAGCCAAATCAAATTCGTTATTTAAACCTTGAAAATGAAAAAATTGCATCCTAGTCCTTCCAGTCCAAAAATGAAATCAAATACATAGGAAAATAAGAACAAAATATCTGAAATAAATAGGTTTACAAATTACATTTCCTAAAGGCTCCACCAAGAAAGGTTGCGACTTTCAAGCATGCAATAATATGGTCCTATCATGAGGCAGCAAGCAACACTATATGGTTATGTTTCATCCTACTAACTATGATTGGATACATGACTGATTTAATCATTTGTTCATGTCCCGTGATAATCACTAAATACAAACTCAAAACTTACTTTTTCTCTATAAAACAATGAAAAGTTGCTTCATGACCTCATTGAATACTTTAGGAAACAACATGATAAATCAAATATATTGCTAATGCAACATTCTTTTATTTTCAAATTACCTGAGATAACAGAAAAGAGAAGTGGGCCTTGCAACACTGCTAAGGCAGAGGAAAAATGGTCAATTCTTCAACCTTTGTGGTTGTATTTTGGCTTCTTTTCATTCATTCTAACTTTATTTCGTCATTAATGTCGGGTTCTAAGCACCTACCAAATAATCTAATAAAAATAGAAAATTCTAAAACAATTCCAAATTAAGTGGATTAGGTAGTACATTTTTTTAACAATAATATAACGGGTTATCTTTGTTTGATTTAATCAATTTCCCTCTTAAGAATTGTTGAGTTAATGATATTAAAGGTACATACTTTCTAGGTGCCGCCATCATTGCCACCCTCCCTTCATATATTCACTTAGAGGTGTTTGTTCTCTTAGAGTACTTTAGCCCCACCTGTCTTTGTTCTTCACCTCTGTTTTCCTATGCCACTCTACTTTAATTTCTTATTTAAGAGCAACACACCAAATTCCCATTAATTCAAACCATAAAATTAAAGTATTAATCATTCTCTATTCCTATTATTTTCACAACAATTCCAATTCTGCCTCTAAATCACATTATAATTTCAAAATAGGTTTAAATATTATCTAGATTACTTAGTTTTTAACTTTGATTCACCTCATTTTGGTCACTATAGTTTCAAAAACATCAATCTTGATTTCTCTAGATGTATGTTCGAAACATTTCTTATAACGTCCATCTTCCATTGTCATATTTTCTTCTCTTCTTTACAAAAATTTAGCACGACACTTTATTTCCACAACTCTCAAAATATAGCCATTGTACTAAAAGGTTTCTATTGGAATTAAAAATATACCAAAGTAGATTTAACCCAAAACATATTTATTAAACCTTGAAAGTATTTATTATTTAATCCAAGAAAGATCAATTAATCCACCTTATTTGACCTTTTAATGGCACTTTTGAACCCAAAGAAAAAAAAAAAAAAAGAAAAAAAAAAAAGAAGATAATTAGAAGAAGAAAAAGAATCAAGATCAAAAATGGTTTATTTTGTAGAACCACACAAAGAATGGGAGTCCCCCAAGTATCATCAAATTGTTTATTAGAATAAATATCAATTTCAAAAGAATTTAAGAAGTTGGCATTCCCACGGCCCACAGTGGTCCAATCAAAAAAGCTCTTCTTTTTCTTCTTCCTCTAGATACACGACACGTAGCTGGGGCTTTCGATATCTCAAGATCTAACCGTTCGATACAATTTCAAAATGCATCTGCCTCGTCGGATCGGATACCCTATTCCTTAAGCCTTTCTCTTTATAAGAAGAACCCACCCCATAACAAACAGAGAACAGACTAAAAATCTAAACTTGTGGGGAACCCATAATTTATTTGTTTGATATTTTTTGATATCGTCAGTGAAGAATGAGTGGGTTTGAGAAGCAAGTGAAGGAAAGGGCTAAGGAATTGAAGAGTTTGTTCAAGAAAGGAGTGAGGGTTGTGGGGGAAACTTGCAAGAAAGGATGGCATAAAGTGAAGCAATTGAAAGGCTGATGATGATGATGATTCATTTTTATTATTCCTTATAGATTCATTGTTCTGTAAAATTCTTCTGGATTTAGCTTTATTTAGGGTTCTGTTTTGAATTGAATCATTTATTATTTAATTTGGTTGCCTTAGTTTTTCTGGGTTTGTTGGTTTTGAATGTTGTTTATTGTTTTTGGATCTGGGTTTTTATTGATGTTGAAAATTTGAATTCTGTTCTTGTACTCCCTTGATATGAATATGTCTGGCGATTAAATTCAATTTCTTTTTCTTGTTCATAAGATTGCGAATTTAGGTGTTCTAAGAAAACAAAAAAGAGTAATATTTATTTAGGATTTGTTTCCTTCTCGTTTGAACCTCTTTAATTCTCAGATGATGCTATGGGTACTTCTCGATTTGTTTTTATCATTTTTCTTTGTTTCTTCCCATACATAAGTTAGTGTTTCTGATTCAGTGAATTTTTCTTTTTGGTGTGTTTATGGAGTTCTTTTAAAAAAATTCAAGGAAAAAAAATCTCAAATTCCTAACCGATTTTTTTTTTTTTTTTAATTATAACATTCTTTTTTAAAAAATCTTTGACTCTCAAACTAACTTTTTTTTTGTTGAATCAATATAGGAAAATTGTTATGAAATTATTTACAAAATTAAAAAAAAAAAAACTAAATATGGGTTTATATTTAGCCACAACTTTTAAGAATAATAATAAATATCTATAGGAAATTGTCAAAAAAATTTCATAGAAAAAATCTCTAAATCAAAACTAATCAAAGGCTTTTTTGAATTTTCCACATTTTTATTATGGAAACTTATTGTTTAATAACCAACATAATTGATATGTTATGGTTTCTTTTTAATTATACAAAGATAATTTGATAGGTAATTATTGGATTAAACTCTCCTGTTGGAATTAAACCATTTAAATCAAACATTTTTAGTAAAATAAAATTATTAAAACTGTTCAATAGAATTTATTTTATTTAATTAATATTTTTTCTATTAGAAAAAACTAAACAATAATAACTTCTTGCATAGAACCTAATCCCTTAGTCAATGAAATGTCAATAATGTTAAAAAAGAAATAATAATAATTTATTGATATTTCTAAAAACTTAAAAAAAAAAAAAAAAAAAATATTTAAAAGATTTTTTCTTTATAAACAAGTTAAAATGTTTATTTGATTATATTATATATTTACCTTAGGATATTTTGTTACATAAATTATTTCCACTCTTTGGTGATTCTTTAGTATGATAATAATATTCATTCACACTTTCGGATCCATAATTAATCTATAGAAATGAGGAAATATTGAGATAAGAATTATAGTCTCATTCTAATAAACATGGAGATTTATTGGTCTCACCCTTACGAGCTGACCATTGAGTATCCTCAAGGGTTTAGGGTTTATGTTTATAGCCATTTTTGTTCGGAGTTCCGACTGAGTTGCTAAACAAAAGCTCTTTTCATTCTCAATTGGATTTTATATATTTGTCATTCATCAATTCTCATGGTCTTTATCTTTGAATCAAGAAGATGATAAGGAAGCTCCGAAGCTGGAACAACAACCTCATTTCCAATCTCCTTATTCAAACTTCTAAAACCCTTTCCCTCCCCTTCTCTTCCACTCCTCCGCCCCAATCAACCATGCTCCGCCAAAAAATCCTAAACATTCGAGCCCCTAAAATCTCAGTTGTTCCGGTACTGGAAAAGTGGGTTGGCGACGGCAGAGCTATTGGGAAACTGGAACTTCAATATCTTGTTCACCTCATGAAGAACTCTCGCCGTTTCAATCACGCTTTAGAGGTTCGCTTTCCCTTCTCTCACTTCCTCTAATTTCTTTACTGAATTCTTAGTGTGTTGTATTGCAATACAGCTTCCTAGGTTAAAGGAATTGGCTCTTTTCTAGCTTTGAAATGAGTTTTGGTGAACTAGCTGAGATGGTTTTGTAGTATTTGCTTATTTTTTCTTGCTCTAATTTTGGAAATGGGGTTTGTATAGTGAAGTTCCTGATGGTTTGTTTGAGAAATTGTTAGCAAAACTGTTTTGAATGTGCAATGATTACAACTGCTGAAAGATAAGGACCGGAAAGTGACAAAGCCAACGCAATTTTTAAAAACCAGAAACTAAAGCAAAAAAAAACAATATGGTTACCAAACGGGCCTAAATCATCTTCAAACGAAACCTAAATGGTTATTGAGTGAATCCTTTAAGACACAGTTCTCTTTAACAGTTTTCAAGCAGGTTCTGAGTTTCTTCGTTTCTTGCTTTTGTCCAGATATCTCAGTGGATGACTGATCGTAGATACTTGAGTTTATCGCCGAGCGATGCAGCAGTCAGGCTGGATTTAATCCATAGTGTTCATGGTCTGGAACACGCAGAGAATTACTTCAATAGTATATCTACTCGGTTAAAAACTTCTAATGTTTATGGTGCTCTTCTCGGTTGTTATGTGCGAGAGAAATCAGTTGAGAAAGCTGAAGCCATCATGCAAGAAATGAGAAAGATGGGCATTGCTACTACGTCCTTTGCTTACAATGTGCTAATTAACCTCTACGCTCAGATTGGGCAGCATGATAAGATTGATCTACTGATTGAAGAAATGAGAATGAAGGGAATACCTCAAGACATTTACTCAATTAGAAATCTTTGTGCAGCTTATGTTGCTAAGGCAGATATTTCTGGTATGGAAAAGATTCTCAAAAGGATCGAGGAGGATTCTGAACTCAAAGCTGATTGGACAATTTATTCAATTGCTGCTAATGGGTATCTTACAGCTGGGTTGGAAACAGAGGCTCTTTCCATGCTAAAGAAAACGGAGGAGAAAATTCGACCAAATACAAATAAATTCGCATTTAAGTTTCTTCTGTCTCTTTATGAACGAACAGGTCATAAGAACGAAGTTTACAGGGTTTGGAATACCTTCAAACCATTAACTAGAGAAACATGTGTTCCATATGCTTTAATGATCACATCTTTAGCCAAGCTTGATGATATTGAAGGGGCTGAAAGAATATTCCAGGAGTGGGAATCAAAGTGTACTGTATACGACTTTCGGGTATTGAATCGACTTCTGGTTGCTTATTGCAGGAAAGGTCTTTTGGATAAGGCGGAATCAGTTGTTAACCAAGCAGTGGTTGGAAGAACTCCATTCCGCAGCACGTGGAGCATATTAGCCACGGGATATGCAGAATACGGACACATGAGCAAAGCCGTTGAGATGTTGAAGAAAGCTATTTTAGTCGGAAGGCAAAATTGGAAACCAAAGCAGGGTGACATTTTGGAAGCTTGTCTAGATTACTTGGAAAAACAAGGAGATGCAGAAACAATGGAGGAAATAGTACGACTATGCAAAGCTCAGGTACAGTAATGAAGGAGATGTACTGCAGATTGCTGAGAACTTCCATAGCAGGGTGTAAACCAGTTATTAGCATTCTTGAACAGATGAAGATGGATGGTTTTGCAGCAGATGAAGAGGTAGACAAAATCCTGGGATCTAAGACAAACTTGTAGTTAGTAAAAAAATTGTAGTTTTTCTTAAATTTTTTATTCTATGAAATATAGAATGGCATTTTTTACATACATCCTTTAAGCCTCATCTCAAGTCTCAGTAATATAAAATTGTTGACAGAGGCAATGTACTTCAAAAGTAATCCTCACCTTCTTAATTTTGAGAAATAACATTCGTATTTAACTATAAATCTAAAAAAAGAGTTTAATGATTTAATATTACCATTGGTTCGTCTAAGCGCATATGACCTAAGAAGGCTGTGGAGCCATCTTTGTAACAATTCCATTATCACATTTTTTTCTTCTTTTTTCTTTTTTAAATTTTCATCTGTTTTTCTAAATTAATTTCATACACTCGACATCAATATTTCCATAATATTGTTAAAAGAGAATTATTAATAATAATTATCAAAATATCATTAATATAAATATAAATATAAATATTTTGAATATTCACTTACTAATTTAAATCATACTTTTTTTATAAAAAAAAAAATTGTTAATTTTTAGAAATATTATTAATATTGAAAATTTGTGAAGCATTACTACATTTTCCTAGCGAGAAATGTGTTAGAAATATCATAGGTGAACGATCTACAATGGATTTATGGAAGTAAAGCACAAGTAAGCTAAGATCAGAAAATAGATTTGATAGAGGGGGACTATCAAGGCATTGGAAGAGGAAGCAATTCACGTTTATTTTTACCTTCTACAATTGAGAAGGTAAATGTGTCTAGTCTCTGCTCGTGGAGTCAAATTCAACCGATGTTATTCAGGCTTTAAACCTTTCGAACGTTAATCTTTCTGAAACAAAGAATGTGGTGGATGCCACATTGAACTTGTCAAGCATTTTGACAAGATATCTTTTAGTTATTGTGATCGTTTATGTAATTTCAACACACATTCTCTCCCACGCTATGAACATATTTTATTTATTAAGGTCTTTCTTCTTTGTCCCATTAGAAGAAGCTAGTGATATCTGTTAAGACGTTTTTACTTTAAATGAGTGTAAACGACAACTTCTTCTTGTTGTGACGGTGTTGCACAAAACCTAATCGCTTCCCATTCTTGACGATGATTTTTTTTGTTATTATAAGTTTTTAATGAAATTGATTTTAAAAAAAGAGAAGTCTTAGAAAAAGAACGCTTCTTCTTTTATTACTAAAGAGTGGTTTTATTTTGCTATTGATATAATTTCGTAGGTCATTTCTATTCATATTTCCTAATCTTTCACATTTGGACTCTCCTCTTCTCCCGCCGGAACTTCCCTTCCACTCCTCAGTGTTGAATCCGACCATGGTGAAGCTCCATTGCTCTCAGTCATGGCTTTTCTGTTCCAATTTCAAGCTACTTCGGGCTCTATTCTACTCAACAAAATCCCTACCTTCTTCTCCAAGTACGGAGGATACTCTCTTCCGAAGGGTCTTTCGGGCAGGTGATCCTCGATCCTCGATTGTTCGCGTGTTGGACCAATGGGTCGAGGAAGGCCGACAAGTCAACCAATCTGATCTCCAAAAGCTCATAAAGCAGCTCAGGACGTTTGGTCGCTTCAACCATGCTCTGCAGGTGCTTTTGTTTCGAAATCGCATTCCTTCTTACTACTTGTTGCCTTGTACTATACTTGAAATTTCTCTCATTCGGGTCTGGTCCTTTCATATGATAATGAATGTTTAGTTCGTTGAAGAGGAAATTGGGTGGCGTCTAAAAATTCATTTGTTGGTGTCAAATTTAGCTTAGCTTGTATCTATTAAAGCATATACCTTGGAGCTTAAAATTTCCAATCGTCTCGCCTCACATGTTATTGAACAAAAAAAAAAAAAAACAGTTTATTGGTGTGAAATTCCCGTTTTTAAATGACCCAAAAGCTTAAACTAATTAGTTATGGTAAATATAATTATATCAATACTCTTAACTCTCCTCAAGCTTGAAAATTTGTAGAAAACCTACACAATAAAAATCAATATTTTAGCATGAGTTTGAACATGAAACCTCATGTACTGATAACATTGATTAATCTAAAAGCTTGTCCTGATGGGCTATTTACTAGTGATATTGACACTTCAACAAACAACTTGTATCTCTTTTGTCCCAACAATAGGAGTTCCTTCTCATTTTAAAAACAACGGTATGCATCTTTATTGAGGTAGGAGACTGTTCTTTGTAACCCATCAGAACAATAGAACGTTTATGTTCTGTCAGCTTTTAGTACTGACCATTTGGTAACTTTAAATTTACCCACCTTAGTTTAAATTAAGGGCAACGTTATATTTTCAGTCACTATATTAATGATC